>OZ024740.1:123484594-123504594 GCA_964016885.1 Eledone cirrhosa
CTTATTACCAGTAAGTTAAGTAGCTCAATGTAAAAACATCAGATGATTTACAGAGCAGTTATATGAAATATAAGAATCAAAGAACTGTTCAAAACATTATTGTGCTTACAGCTGTTTCCTCCAAACCGAGGTTTGGATTCTTCGGAGCAATTTATTAATGCATGGACAGTTATATGACCTCCTTTTCAGCCGAGAGACATACCAATACATATTCAAACATTGATACATATTCAAACATTGTGGGTCAACATTCATTACAGAATTTAGAGTGGCAGTACACACTTCGAGATTACATTTATATTAATAGGTACAATCAAAAATCAAAGATATAGGTTAAAGTACAACATGAAGATAAGTGGTTATATAGTGCAAATGTTATGTGTGGCACGCATGTGCGTCTTGTTTATATAGTGTGGCAGAGAGATATGTGTGGTAGAGGCACTTAGGTAGGTAAATAAGAGTGTTAGGTTGGTAGATCTGGTGGCAAAGTCTTTATATGATTGATATAGTCTGTGTGTGGAGAAATATTATAAGCATTAAAGATAGTGCAAGCATTAAAAGTGTGCGCTGTGCATCTCCAATACTTATAACACTTTTAATGCTTGCACTATCTTTAATGCTTATAATATTTCTCCACACACAGACTATATCAATCATATAAAGACTTTGCCACCAGATCTACCAACCTAACACTCTTATTTACCTACCTAAGTGCCTCTACCACACATATCTCTCTGCCACACTATATAAACAAGACGCACATGCGTGCCACACATAACATTTGCACTATATAACCACTTATCTTCATGTTGTACTTTAACCTATATCTTTGATTTTTGATTGTACCTATTAATATAAATGTAATCTCGAAGTGTGTACTGCCACTCTAAATTCTGTAATGAATGTTGACCCACAATGTTTGAATATGTATCAATGTTTGAATATGTATTGGTATGTCTCTCGGCTGAAAAGGAGGTCATATAACTGTCCATGCATTAATAAATTGCTCCGAAGAATCCAAACCTCGGTTTGGAGGAAACAGCTGTAAGCACAATAATGTTTTGAACAGTTCTTTGATTCTTATATTTCATATATATATATATATATGTGTGTGCTTTTGTTATGCGTTTGTGTAGTAAGTTCTATAAACAAGCACTGAAGGAAGGACTCATATACTGTTTATAGAATCAATATAACAGTGACTGTTCACTTTAAAGTTTTGCTAAAGCTTCTACATTTGTAAAATATTTTGAAAATGAGCATTTTTATTTCTATTTTTCTTTCTACTTCTAGATATTTTATCAGAGAATCGACTATTGGCTAATGCAGTGTTATATTAAGGTGCTGCTCTGTCAAAGATAGCCTTGTTAGAAGAAAGATTTGAGATCCTAGTGCTGATGATTTTGATGAGGTTTTTTAAAACCATAGATTGGTGGCACGAGTCTTTGTATATATAATCACACTAGCAGTAAGAAAAATAAAAATAAAAATTAGTTTGGTTCTGCAGATATGTTGATTTGCAATGAAAAACGGATCAACCCTCAATGGGTATTCAAGATGGAGTCTTTATAAAGCAATATATTTATTTTCTTCGAGATGCAAAAGGTCACAAAAATCATTAATATATTTGTAACGTTTGACATGTTGCAATATATTTCAAACTATTTCATAGTTCTTAACATATATATTTTGATATAGTTGTACCAAAAATTTATTTCTTGATTTTTTTAAATGTTGTTACACATTAAATTATTCATTGAAAGATTAGCTGTATATACTTATGCACACTAAAATATGGATTTAAAAAGACATGGTTCATTATTCCATATTTGAAAGGAGCTTTATATTTGGGGTCTTTAAATATCAAACTCTTGCTGTATATGTTCCTGATATGAGTATTTGGATTTAACGGTATCTTTAATTACTGTAAATAATCCAGAGATATAAAGAACCCAATACAAACAGGTAATGTGGCTTGTGAATTTTATTTTAAGTGGAAATTACATAGATTGCAACAATTGATTTCCCATAAGATATGGGAGGGATGAGATATATTGAGGCAGAATTTTATGGCTGGATGCTTTTCCTAATGCCAATAACTACTTGATGAATTGGCGTAATTGCTATTTACACAGAAAAATATAAGCATCTGCAATGTTGATTGCAAAGATGAGAGACAAACAAACAAAGAGTTGTGAAAAATGACATGGATTGGCTATACAGTAGGGTTTATTCCAAATAACAAATGTTTCATTGGTCTGGTGTGTCTAAAAACTGCTACCCACCCTGTGTTGGTACAATTGATTTTAAGTACAGTTAACACCAACCAAATTCTCGAAACAGTATCTCGGTTAAGTTGCTACGATTTTATAGTTATTTATATATATATATGTATGTATTTATGTATGTTATTCTTCTGGTTTTATAATTTCACAAAGTTTTACCAATAGAAAGAGAGTCGGTTTTTAACATAGACAAAAGACTCTCTCATTGGAATTTACACAACATCAACTAGGTACATATGTATGTATGTCTGCATGTATACATGTGCAGATATGGATGTTATTGTATGTGTGGATGTGTATGTTTTGAGTTGTATGTGTGCATGTGTATATGCTTTGTATCTGTACATGTGTATATACAGTTATTAGATGCAAAATTTTTGGAATGTTTTACATATTTTTACTGTTCCATTAATGGATTGTACTTGTAATTTCCTAACTAGTTGTGTTCTTTCTGTTCCTGTGAAGCCTAGCTTCTCAAGATTTGTATTGAGGCAGTTACTAACATATCCCTGTGCCCCAATAATCACAGGCATAAATCTGAAGGTGTAATCAGGGTGGAGTATCTACAGATTTCTCATCAGTTCTGCAGAAATATTCTCCTTTTCACTAATCTTTGATATTATATTGGCATCTGCTGGGCAGCTAATTTCCACTACTGTGCATGTTTTCTTCTCCCTGTCCCATATCATAATATCTGGTCTGTTATGCCTGCATTTTATTGGGGTTTTTACTGGAACATTCCACCAGTACTCTTTCATATTATGTACATGGATGTCTTCCACATTGTTGTAGCTTTTAATGTGTTTGTTATCGGAGCTATCTTTTTTATGAACTGCATTGTACAGTGTTTTGGCCACTACATCATGCCTCATAGGTAGATAGTACCGCGATGACATCTTTGGGCAGCTGCTGATGACATGGGTGATATCCTCAATGTTAGTTCTGCAGAGTCTGCACTTGTTATCACATCTAGGTGTTTTGTCTGCATCCCTATCTCTTTTGTGAATCAGGTATTTCGTGCTAATCTCCTGTTCTTGGACTGCAAAAGCATATCCTTCAAAGTGGGAGCCAGTATAGCGGTTGTTGGTCCAAGATAGACTACTTTCCTTATCTATATTACTCTCACTCTGGAGCTTCCTGGCAACATATCCATGCATGATTTTTTGCTGATAGGTATGCAGTTTTTCATCCATGGATTCACTGCGATACTGCTGAGCGACATCCCTGGGTGTGAGTTTTTGATTATCACACAGGGAATATCTCTCAAGGAGTTCCTTCCCAACTCTCATGATCTTATCTGTTTCATGCAGATAGACTTGTTGCTCGAGAAGTGGGCTCCTACGCTTCGAGGTTCGTAGATGTTGTCGGAGAGATATGATGCGACATTCAATGTTGTCTGGACTGATGTTAGGCCTCTGCCTCCCTGCTTACGTTTCAAGTAAAGGCGGACTATGTCACTGTTGATGTGGAAGTTTCCGGTGTTGTTCAGTATTTTTCGAGTTCCAACAACAATTGCTCGGATTTCATCTATCGTCCAATTGAGTATTCCAAACTTTGGTGTTAGGACAGGCACAGCAAACACATTGTGAGCCACTGTTTTGTTTTGCGCAGAGAGTTCCGATGACAAGATCTTTCTTAATCGGGTGTAGTATTCCCTGGTTACGCGTTCTTTATTACAGATACCATTATAGGATATGTTCTCATCTATCCCCAGGTATCTGTAGCAGTACTCATCAGATACCGGTGAAACAGTTAGACCATTGATGACAATGTTGTTAGATTGGTTTGTTGTTTTTCCCCGCTTTACAGTCATGTATGAGCATTTATCTTGGCCAAACTCCATTCCTATATCCTTTGAGAACGTTGTAACCAGGTCAAGATTTGTCTTCATCCCATCCAATGTATGTATGTATGTATGTATGTATGTATGTATGTATACTAAGGGCAAAGGAGCTCTTAAGCGTCAATGGCCATCCAAAATCACCGGGAGAGAAGACCCCTTAGCCTTTGTCAAGGCAGAATTCTAGGAGAAGGAAAACTCTGATATAACACCTGCAACCCTGATGGTATCCAATGATGTTGACTTGTTCTTCTTTTTGGTAAATATCATCTTGGTTAAGGGAGTGGGACTGGCTTTGTGCAGTGCCTTTGCTCACTATAAAAGCTTCACGGCACAGGCATTGCTTTATATCTGGAGATCTTTCTGCACTTGTCGTTACATGGTACCATGGGCCCGGCACTGTGTCAATAATTGTCACAGGTGTAGTGTTTGTACCAGAGTTTTCAAGTCGCTGGCTGGACTAAAAAGTCATATTCGTTCAGCGCATCGGTAGGGGTTCTCCTAGATGGATATAAAGTATTGGCCGTACTCGAAAATGAGTTGGCAGCCACCATGTATGTATGTATGTATGTATGTATGTATGTATGTATGTATGTATGTATGTATACTATAAATTATGTCCATAGAATCATTTGATAAGATATATACTCCATTTCCTCTCCCAATTAGCATAATCAACCACACAAAAAAACAATTAAACCAGGCTATAAGATTAAAAGGCACCTATGAAGAAATAATTGTTTCTACTTTAGGCACAAGTCCAGCAATTAAACAGTGCATTACTGGTACTTTATTTTATCGACCCCTTTATTTTACCCACCTATGAAGAAATAATAGATAAATAAACGGCAGCCATCTATTCGCGATCAAAAGCTATAGAATATTTACCCTGCATTTCAATAGCACGTGGAAATCGATTAAATATATCGTCAACAACACACAATCAGGTATAAAATTAAAGTTAGAAGAAAAAATGCATATACACATACCAGGAATACGTTTCTACCCTTTAGGGTTTCGTTCGCTTTCGGAGATATCCTATCAAGGATAAATTCACGAGCTTCGAACTCATCAGGAAACAAACACACTTGGACGAAGATTTTCCTTAAATGATCCCCGCCAGAAACGAATTCAAAATAGCTAAGAACTGTGATGTGGCAGTGGTCAAGTCATAAAGAATGCGATTGGTGCCTTACGGCGAGTGGGCTGGTTTCTAGAAAGCGCAGCCTAATATTGCCTAAATTGCATCTAAACCTTAAGGGAGATTATCAAATATAAAGATTTACATATAGATATATATGTTTCTTTCAACCATTCACGATGTGGCTCAATGATGAATTAATAAATTAAATAATCAGAGCAATATACTATAAATTATGTCCATAGAATCATTTGATAAGATATATACTACATTTCCTATCCCAATTAGCATAATCAACCACACAAAAAAACAATATATATATATATATATATACTAGCAGCAGTACCCAGCGTTGGCTGGGTTGGTAAAATAATATCAGCTTTGATGAAAAGGTGTTGATCTTAGCGACTGTTTCTCGATGACTCATCTATGGCCACACACAAGCCATGTGGGGGAGGGTGGTGATGACCTCTATCACTGAGAAACGCGGGTGACTGACGAAGGGGCATGTTGGGGGAGGGAGGTAATGACCTCTAGCACTAAGCCAAATTTCCTCACGCTACTTGATTGGAAACCGATGAATTCTCAAATACACAACTAAAAGCTCAGACGACGTCATTGGCCATCGTTTTAATGATAGGTTATATCGTAGTATAAAAGTTGAACCAAATAAATTGATTTATAAGTGAGGTGGAGCCGAAGTTTCGAATTTGAAAGAAATCGGTTTAAAAATGTGTGAGATAGAGCCTAAAAGGCGGAAATTTAAGCGAAAAGGTGGTATTTTCGAATATGTAAGCGGCTGCCATGCCGTTCCTGAACAAAAATCCAAAATGTAAAGCCAGTTTAAGATGTGAAATAATCAGATCTAGCGTAGTATAAAATTTGAACAAAGTCAGTTGATTAATGTGGGAGCTAGAGCCGAAAAAGTGGAAATTTGAATCTAAAAGTGGTATTTTTGAATATTTAAGCGGCTGCCACGCCGTCCCTGAAAAACAAATGCAAAATATAAAGCCATTTCAGGATGTGCAATGATAAATTCTATTTTGCTTTCAAATTTGAACGAAATCTGGAGCTAGAGCCAAAATATCGATACCTAAAAAAAGGTGAACCCCCCACTATCGATTTTTATCTGCAGAATGAGCCCGGAATAAAAAAAAAAACGATACGCTGATATATGAAAAATATTCCCCGATGAGTAATCTATGAGCCTGTAAAGTTTCATGAAAATCGGTCGTAAGATCTACACTCCTATAGGTAATACACAGACACACGCACACACACTTAATTTTATATATATACAGATGTATGTGTGTATGTGTATATATATATATATGTATGTATGTATGTATATATATATATATGTATATGTGTATATATATATACACATACACACATACATACATACATACATGTATAACTTTTGGCCATTTCTTATTTAATAGCGCCACCTGTGTGTGTATGCATGTGTGTGACAGCATTCCATATTCAACTCATAAGGTCCTGTTGTTTTTGTTTTATTTATGATGGAAGGTGACTGATGAGGTGGGGTGGCTGCTTTTAGATGGTTTCTCTGTGGTAATGCCATTGCTACTTTGTCTGCAGCAGGCAGCTGAAACATCATGGGTGTATTGTCTGTCCTCCCGCTCCCTTTCTTTTGTTGCTAAATTCTTTCTTTTTTTCTTTTTTACTTCCTTTTTTTTGTTCCCTTTAGTAGTGTGTTTTGTTTTTGTATAAAAAAATTTGTAAAATAATGTTATTGAATAAAAAATCATTACCAAAAAGCCACTGGTTGTCCCATGGCTACTGTAGAAGAGAACCAATGAGCTACGCAGAAAAACAGAACTCATGATCATATGTTTACGAATTAAAGCTCTTAACCACACACATATTTAATAATTTAAGAATTTAATATCTACATAAACTGTTAAGTACATTAACGATTGGAAAGTTGTGGATGTAGCTAGAAAGTTTTGTATAAATTAATCACTGGTTCACCTGCATTAAAGTCTGGAATTTGTATTTCGTATATTTACTGTGCAATTCACAATTCAACATATTTTGTTGAAGGAATTCAAATTTTCAGTTTCATGAATAATTAAGTAATACAATCATAACCACATCATAATATATCATGGATCCATTACTCATATAATTTAACAGCTTATAATGAACATTTTAGATGTTTGCTTCTATATGATGAAATCATATGGCTGTTGAGAGCAAACCACCAAAACCATTTTTATTTAATTTTTGAAACAATGGCAGTTATCTTTCAAAACATGAATACTTTGCTCTGACATAAACTCCCTGGGATGTCATTGCTTACTCATCATAATAATTTCAAAATTAATGGAAATTAATGTATTTTAGAGGCAAAACCAGCCAGCAGGAAACATTGGGGTAGACCCCAAGCAAGATGGTTGGATTATCAGAAAGTTTTGATGTAGGTGTATCTACATATTTTTAATGATAGGAGTCACTGTAAAATGCAAATAAATGTAAACCGATTAATAAATCTGCCCGTGTATATAAATGTTATTGGGATTACTTTACATTGTTGTTTAGCTTTCAATTCAGTTTTGAGATGGAACAGATCAATGATTCCATCTGATATTATTCCACTTTATTAATCAGAGAGCATGTATCACTCACTACATCAATTAATGTGTCCTACCTTTTTTAAAATAGTACAGTGTGATACAAAGATTTGGCTGCTATTTCTAACATAGAAGCCCTTATGTTAGTTCAATAAACAATAGTTTGAATATTGAAGGTTATTTAACAAAACCAATCTTCGTAATGAAATAAAAAAATTACTATTTTTTGGCAACATTAAGACATGACCATCTCCAAATATAACAATATTTGTTTCCACACACAATTTCATATAAAGACCTTGCAAAACAATACATCGCTGAAATACAAAATTGTTTTACAGAAGGTGAAGTGATGCAAAAGAATCTGTATGTAGTCAAAAATGCATATGTTTTATGCATATGGTAACATGTTATAATAGCGGTAAATTCAATTAAATTTAATTGCATATAAAAAAAATTCACTTGCATTTGATTTAAACATGTGTAGGGTCAAAAGAAATGTTGAACTTTAGTGCTATATTAACTGTACAGCATACTTGAATTAAAAAAAAAGGTATATGCACATTTATAACCTTTTAGAGGTTTATATCGAAATATTTCTAATATTTTCAGCTTTTCATCTGAAAAATTCAGTGCTCATATATAATTTCAAAATTGATGTTTTTGCAGAAGCAGAACATTGAAAACCGCAAGGTAAGATGACAATCTTTACTTATTTAATATGCTTTTCATTCACCTGTCTTTTGATTATGTATTGGTGGATTGTAGAATAAATAATATATATATACATACACACATACACATATTTGATGTAAATATATTATTGAACCAAATCGACAAGATCTCAAGCCTCATTTTTTTTACCAAGTGATGTGAAACTTGTTAGCTCAGATTAAAGAAACAATATTTCTATTGGTCTTTCCAATTGCTGATAGTGTCTACTGGCTGCAACTCTTAGTAGAAGGAGCAATGTGAAATAAAGCATTTTGCTCAAGGGCACAACCCAAAACCCAGACCGGGAATTGAACTCACAACACCACGATTGTGAATCTAACTCTCTAAGCACTAAGCCACTCGTTATATATACAGTACTAACAATAATCATGTTAGTGCTCTGCATGGAAGTTGGGGGGGTAACCAAATCATTTGTGAAAATCCCATGACTATCATCAACCAATCACTCACAAATTTTCCCTTTCAGGTAGAGAAAGCTGCTAACAAAAGATTATTTAACCAACATAGTCAGGGTACTCATTTCATGGTTGCCACATTGATGTTTGGTGATTGAAAGGTAGATCAGGGAAATTGTTGACATGCTTGAGTGGAGACAAGTAGATATGGGCTGTGTTTAACAGAATCAGTCAGACACCTCACATGAAAACAAAGTAGATATATGATCATCTACTTAGGAAATGATGTTGGGTTAGATAGTTTAGGCATGGTATTAGCTGAGAAGTGGAAAGATGAGATAATTGAAGTCGATAGAATAAATAACACAACCATCAAACTCAGAATAGCCATATGCAATAGTATGACAATTGTTATCTCTACTTATGCACCACAATCAGGACTAAATAAAGAACAAAATGACCCTCTCTCTGAAAACCTCTTACAGACTGATTCAATAACAAGTATCAGTGACTTCATCATCCTAATTGGTGACTTTGATGGACTTGATGAGCATATCTTTTAATTATTTAATAAATTTAAATATCAATTTAAATACCCATGTAGTGATGGTATATAACCCTATAATTACAAAAGAAAAACAAGAGAGAGAAAACATCTCTCTCCCTCTCTCTCCCCCTCTATATCCTCTCTCTCTCTCTCTCTCTCTCTCTCGAGAGAGAGAGAGAGAGAGGAGACACACATACATACATAGATATATGTAATAAGTTGTTAATTATAGGTTTGTGCTAGTGTATATATGTGGTGATAGTAAGGCCATCCCACTGTAGAAAACCTGCTAAAATGTCAAGAGGTCTCTTTGTTTGTGACAAAGACATGAAAACCTCCCTGATGGTGCTACAATAAAATATACTCAATAAGGCATGGGAACATATTTTAATTGCGATGCAGATCACCAGCTAAGAGGGTGCCGAGACATAAGCAAGCAAGATGCAGGCCTGTCAATACAGCTAAGAGGCAAGTATCTAAGCTTGAGTACTGACTTGATCTGTAATGATCCATCTAACCCTTGCTAGCAGGGGAAACAGATATTAAATGATAAGGAGGATGAAGGATTTGGCTACTCTGAGGCTGTAACAGAAGACACTTCTTAACATAGGTGTCATGTAGTGTGAGTGAACCAAATGCATATGATTGTGAAGTGAACTTCTTATCCACATGGTCATGACTGCACCTATCACAATTTAAATTTGTTTCTGTTAACTGAAGAACATGGGGTGATACATTATATTAAGAAGCTTTTTGCAGAGTAAGTGCCATGGACAGTTAAGTAATTCTAAGGCTTAGACATTGATAATTGGATACTAGTATATCAGACAATACAAACCTCAGAAGGGAGCATTTGTCAGGAGCGATGGAGAATTGTGGAGACACTTTATTAGGAATGTTCGATTGTGGTTGCAATGGTGGTGGTGATGAGGATGATGATGATATTGTGAACACTCTTTATCCACAATATGTTTAATATTGTTTATTGCATATATGTTAAGTTGATTAATTAAATATGTGAATATTTTCCTGTTCCGCATTGTTAGTTACATAGGTACTATATAATAGTTATTCCAATATACTATATTTTATATAAGTATGAGTCTGAACACTGTGCTGCTTTGCTGGGGTCCATGAATGTTTTAGTCTGCCTACTTCTTTCTAGAGTCCTTCATGCATCAACTCCAATCATGTACATAAATAAATAAATAAGCAAATAGAATTTAAAATAAATAAACAATAAGAGGGATCAGATGTTGTTTACTCGAGAGAAGACTACGTTGGTATGGTCACGTGATGCGCATGAAAGACGACAGCTGTATAAAAAAAAGTGCAGGGCGATAAAAATAGACGGTAGCCACGGAGTAGGCAGACACAGAAAAACTGGGACGACTTGATAAATTCCGACCTCACACACTTACACCTCTCCAAGACAATGTCACTGGTCCGAGAACTTTGGCGCTACACAGTAGTACAGAAGACTCGCCTTGCCTAAGTACAAAGAGAAACCTACAGTCAGAGGCACCTCTTAAAAAAATACGCCCCGTCCCACTACACCCACCCCATCCACACCACCCCTTTCGATGTAAAGTTATGTTGGTACCACAAAATCCAGTCCGAAATAAATGAGGTCGTGTAGGTGTCATGACAAAAAAAAAAACACACAGTCCACGCTGTAATGTGGCCGTGTAGGTAACACGTAAATAAAACCTCCCAGTCCACACTGTAAACGTGGTTGGTGTTAGGAAGGGCATCCAGCCGTAGAAACTCGCCAGACAGTCCTATACGAGCAAGACAACCAATCTTGCCTCAAGTGGGAAAATTCCCGTCCAAACACATGCAAGCGTGGAAGATAGACGTTAAATGATGATGATGATGAATAAAGGGTATATATATAAATATGTATCTATATCATCATCATCATCACAGCTTTACGTCCGTTCTTCCACGCTAGCATGGGTTAGAGGGGTTCTCCTGTTGTGGGCAGTGTCCGGTCGGCTGATCTTGTCTTGCTCATACGGGAACTGATTCTGGCTTGATTTCTACAGCTGGATGCCCTTCCTAACACCAACCTCATTTACAGTGAGTGCTGGGTGTTTTTTCTTTCCTTGGCTCCTACACCTCCACTTTACAGTGTGGGCTGGGTGCTTTTTTGCGGTGGTACCTCCACGAACACTTTGCAGTGGGAGGGTGTTGGGGCATATTGTCTATATGCTTCACATTCGGATTGTACCTGTGGGGTGTCAGGTCTTCTGTATTACTGCGTGACGCCAGAGGTCACGGTCGTGTGTCATCACCTTTGAGAGGTGTAATTGGGTAAGGTCAGCTTTTATCACCTCATCCCAGGTCTTATTGGGTCTCCCCACTCCGCGTTTTCCATCGACATCTAGTGCTCTGCACCTTTTTATTGCAGGTGTCATCCTTCATACGCATCACATGTCCCTACCAACGCAACCACCTCTCCTGCACACAGCATTTGATTCCACTTATGCACAGTCTCTCTCTCAATTCATTTATGCTTTGCCGTTCGCGTATATTACTATTACACATCCATCGGTGCATGCAGGATTCGTGTCTTTCTAATCTACGCAAGTCTTCCGCAGTCAGCGCCCAGGTCTCACTACCATGTAACATTGCAGTTCCTATACACGCATCATACAGTCTGCCTTTCATTTTGAGGGAAAAGCCTTTTGAAGCTAGCAGTGGCAGTAGCTCCCTGAACTTCTTCCATCCCGTTCTTACCCTAGTTATTTTACTTTCCAAACACCCACCTCCGCTGCTAATTCGGTTACCTAGGTAGCATAAGCTGTCTACTGTTTCTACAGAGCCCTCCCAAAGATTGATGGTACATGTTTCCTGTAGCCGTTTGCTGCTTGCTGTCCCAGCACAGCTGCTACATGTGAAGCCGTCATTCTCAGTTAAGCTTCCTGTGATCCCGCTACATCTCTTGTGTACCCATTGTTTGCATTTGGGGCGGAGAATGGAGTTCCTACGTATACCTTTCCTACATACTGAGCAAGGCCATTTCCCTGAGGGGATCTGGGTTCTGTTTTCTCGTCTACTTACAAGGACCTTAGTCTTTGTTACGTTGACTTTGAGACCCTATCTTTCTAGTCCCTGCTTCCAAGTTTGGAATATATATACAGGGTGTGGACGATATTTGTTCGCAATTTTCAACTGCTAATTTTATGCAACTTTTTATACTTCCATTGTCACCCGTGTCTTCATAAAAACAGTGACTATATTTCCATAATTTATTTTCAGAATTATTGATTATGAATAATTTTGAACCTCCAAATTTGTGGAAGAGACAGAGAGTTCTTCTTGGAATCTGCGCCGGGAGGACAATAAGGAAATTTCAGACTTTCTCAGCGTCAGCAGGAGAATGGTGGAAAAGGTCATAAAGAAATTGGAAGATTCAGGATTCTACTACAAAGCAACATCAGAGATATGACGCCTTAAGAACGCCTGAGTTCATCACTGAAGTTCAGGATATCATCAACAATGAACCTAGCAAGTCGATGCGTGCCACTGCAAGGGAGAAAGGCGTGGATGAAAAGCTCATTAGGCTGGTGGTACATGATGACATTCGCTACGTTTCATACAAGATGAGGAAAGGTCAATTTCTGTCAAAGGCGATGCAAGAAAAGTGACTGAAGCACGCAAAGAGCTGATCAACAAGTTGAAACACCCACTAAAGCCAGACATGCTGTGGTTTTTCTCCGACGAGTAAAACTTCTGCCAAGACCAGAAGATCAACTCCCAGAACAACAGGTGGCTCGCTGTCTCATCCAAAGACGTGTCCAGAGTCATGCAGATAAAGTTCCCACGACAACATTGGTTCTAGGTGTCGTCAGCAGTCAAGGTGGCGCCATGCCACCTCACTTCTTCCCTGTGGGCCTCAAGCTGAACACCGGTGGCTACATCCGCGTTCTGAGCGAGGTAGAAAAGCCCTGGATCGACCAGATAGCTGCAAGTAGGCCGTACGTGTGGCAGCAAGACTCTGCGCCCTGCCAGACCAGCCGAAAGACCAAAGCCTGGCTGTCAGAGAACTTCGTCGACCACGATTCACTTGACATCTGGTCTCCCAGCTCGCCTGACTGCAACCCCCTCGACTTCTTTGTGTGGGGCGCAGTGGAACGAGACAGGAACAGATCTAGCTGCAATATGAAAGAACATCTGAAGGCCAGGATCAGAAGTGCCTTTAGGAGCCCAAGTCGGGGGACAGTAACGAAGGCCTGTAGCCGGTTCCGAGGCCGCCTTGAGGCCGTCATCAAAGCCAATGGCGGGTTTATCGAGTGAGATCGAAAGAACAAGTCATGAAGACATATATATATATATATATATAAACAAATAACGAAACGAAATTAAATTTCGTTTCGTTTGTAACTCACTTTTGTATGACTGACGCTTAAACAATTAAGTTAAAAATGTACATCTACATATGCATACTAAAATACTAGTGTGTATATGAATACACACACGTATACATATGTAGGTGTACCAAGTCTTTCACTGGTCGCTTTACAGTGAGCGGCCCAGCTATTCTGTATGTAAACACACAGACAAACCGGTTTTTAGAGTCATACTGGTTTTGGGGGGAACACCTTCCCCCTATTCTCCAGAAAGCCAGACAAGGAATATTGAACTAGTTTCGTTGTTGTTACAACTCATCAGCAATATTTACCTATCTACCGGCCTTTCTGGAGAATTGTAAAAGCACATATCGTTATATGCTTTTTCTATGAAAATTAGTAGTGGGCAGACTAATTTGCATAGAGTGTGAGTACGCACCGGTTCAGCGGAGACGATAAAAACAAATAACGAAACGAAATTAAATTTCGTTTCGTTTGTAACTCACTTTTGTATGACTGACGCTTAAACAATTGTCTGGCTTTCTGGAGAATAGGGGGAAGGTGTTCCCCCAAAAACCAGTATGACTCTAAAAACCGGTTTGTCTGTGTGTTTACATACAGAATAGCTGGGCCGCTCACTGTAAAGCGACCAGTGAAAGACTTGGTACACCTACATATGTATACGTGTGTGTATTCATATACACACTAGTATTTCAGTATGCATATGTAGATGTACATTTTTAACTTAATTGTTTATATATATATATATATATATATATATATATGGGAAAATGTTTAACCACGACGGCAGAGCTCAAGCTGTTTCGACGGCTATTTCAGTCCAGAAATAGACGTCGAAACGGCTTGAGGTCTGCTGTTGGGGTTAAACATTTTCCTATTATCCACTCTACTACCCTAAGTATTGAGTACTCTGGTGCGTTATGTTCCATCTGGTTCCTTACCACACTTCCTTCGTTATATATATATATATATATATATATATATATATATATATATATATATATATAAGCAAGTATTGCACCAAGAAAAATAAAACGTCGGCATGAAGAGATTATGAATTTATTTGCTTTGACAAGGGGCGTGAAACAGGCGGCCCGCGGGCCTCAATCCGGCCTCCCAGACCAGTCAGAGTGGCCCGCGGGTCACAATCCGACCCGCCAGACCAGAGTGACCCTCTGATGGTCAATGTGTGTATGTACGTCTCTCTCTCTATATATATATATATCATCATCATCATCGTCTCTGTATACACACCCTTATATTAACATACTTTTGCTCATAGCTTCGAACTTATATGCACACACACTCTTTTACTTACATATACACACACATTTCTTTTTAGCTTTGTACGGACGTATAACACACACACATGCTTACGCGCGTGCACAACTATAGCTCTTTTTACAAATTTATATGCTGACAACAATATATATTGTTCAATCATATGCAATACTTAATTATTTATTACACATCATCAGAAATCTTATAGTAGTGGAATTCAACTGTTCACCAAGAAGTAGAATTAAGTAAAGAGATTTTCGTTTAAGTATATGTAAATAAGTTAAAAATAACATGAAATACAAGAGTTTCACTCTATCAATCTGTGTGCTGTGATGGGGGACAATTATTCTTTGACCATTGTTATAAGATGAAGGTTTGATGTTTACCATATATGGGGGTAGAGGAGGTATCAGGAGAGGAACAGAGAAAGATAAGGTAGAGATTAAGAGTTGGCAAGAGTGGGTAAGGGGGAAAGGAATTAAGAAAATGTGATTGTTTTGAATATTACTGAACCCATTGGGTGTGAAAAGTTATAAAACCACAGGAAATGTATGAAATATGGTACAATAAAACCTAGGCATTAGGGATCGAATCTTGTTCTTGTTCAGTTTGTACTTAGTGAAGTTTTTAGAACCTTGTGTTTGCAATTAAATATCCTATCATGCCAAGAATGTACGTCCTTTCCGGTTGCTATTTCAATTACCTCCGCCGAATATAGTTCACAGGGGCGTCTTTCATTTTGGTATGGATGGGCAAATTTTAGCACAGACCATCGTGGTGTGTATTCAATATTAGCACATTTCAGATCCCAGATTTGTTTCACCAGGGCCATAGATTTAGCGAAACT
This sequence comes from Eledone cirrhosa, assembly GCA_964016885.1. Classification (NCBI taxonomy): domain Eukaryota; kingdom Metazoa; phylum Mollusca; class Cephalopoda; order Octopoda; family Eledonidae; genus Eledone; species Eledone cirrhosa. Next base: position 123,500,639 of record OZ024740.1, read on the forward strand.
GAGGTTTTTAAATGTGTGGGTGTGCATATACCATCTTTTCTTGAAAATATTCGAAGTGGAACCTACATATTTATATATCCTTAGTTTAGATATTACCACACATTGAAAAATGATATTTTAGTTTAAGCATTTAGCCAATAGCGGATAATTACTGGGATTTCTGCAGTTGCACTTTGTCCGTGTATAGTGTGTGGTGTTCCCCCTGGCTCCAGTGTTGGGGGGGGGGGTATTCCGGGTATTGTGTTGCTGCTCCGGATATGCATGTAAAGTGGAAGAGACGTTGGTATTTGTGGGTGCCTCTGCTCAGTCATGGAGGCTGCAGATGTTACTGAGGGTTCAGATTAAGTTCGGGTTTCTGTTTGCTGTTGGTATTACCATACATGCTGAGGTGTTTATTATTCAATTTCATAATGAAATTCCCCAGGCTACCGGTTGTTGAATAGGATAGTCGGATCATGTCTCTATTTAGTATTTTATGGAATTAGCGTGTTGGAGGAAAGTGTTCATCTATAAGTTTGAAGAAGAGATAGTATATATTAATAGTTACCAAATCGTTATGCAGGGGATTATACCATAGGTACCCTTCTGTGCGGGACCTCCTTGGTGTTTTCTTATTTGCATTATTACTATTTGTTTCACCATTGTGTGCCTTTGAGCCATCAGTATTTAAATTTGCAAATTTTGTCTAGTAAGCTTGTGATATTTTCCTATTGGGATGGTTGGATTTATATATATATATATAATATATATATATATATATAAATATAATGTATGTATGCATTAGGATTGGTGCTCTGAAATAGCGATGTATACATGAATGTATGCACAATATATTTGGCAAAATACCGTATGTTTAATTAAAAATATTTTGAAGACGTTACGCTATCATTTTAAAGTAGTGACTATGTAGCTTACTTCTTTTCAGCGAAAGAAGGCAGAGAAGCTAACAGTCAGTCATCCTTCATACGCATAACATGTCCATACCAACGCAACCACCTCTCCTGCACAGACCATTTGATTCCTCTTATGCACAGTCTCTCTCTCAATTTGTTTATGCTTTGCCATTCGCGTGTATTACTATTACACATCCATCTGTTTGGCAGTCATCAGAGCTATGTACTGCCCTCTTCCGCTGACAATTGTAGAAGCTGGATTCTCAGAGAATTCCAGTAAAAATCAGGAGCTGATTATACAGAGCAATTGCCGGTCCAGAAAAAATTAAGTATATATATATATATATATAAGGGGAACTGCCGAGGGATTCAAGAACACTCGCCTTGTCCATTCCCTTGTCGTTTCTGTTTGGATTGCCTTGGGAACGTAACCTTATTATATAAGAAGTTGCACTGCTGTCCATGTACATGTATCATGCAATCTGCCCTTCATTTGAGAGACAAACCTTTTCTAGTTAGCTGTGGAAGTAGCTCCCTGAACTTTCTCCATCCTTTTTTCACTCTGGCTACTCTGAATTCAGAACAACCTTCTTCACTACTAATTTGTTCACCCAGGTAACAGAAACTGTCGATTAATTCTACAGAACCCTCTGAGCATTTGAAGGATTTAGTATTAAGTGTTCTCTTGCTATTTTCTGAACTTGAGCATTAGCCACATATAAAACCTAGGTTCTTTGGTAGCCCACCTGAGATCCCACTACATCTCTTGTGTAGCAATAATTTGCATTTAGGACATAGGATGGAATTTCTACCTATTCCTTGTTGACACAATGAGCAAGGCCATTTCCCTGAGAGAGTCTGCGGCCTGTTTTGGTTTCTACATATAAGGGATTTGGTCTTTGACAAATTCATTTTAAAAACTTTTGATTCTAGACAATGCTTCCAGGTTTGGAATTTCTTTTCTGATTCTGCTGTAAGGGTTAGGCCATCTAGTCATCTGCATACATAAGTTCCCAAGGGCAGCCATTCTTAACCACTTTTGTTATAGCCTGCAGAACGATAATAAACAGGAGAGGGTAAAGAACTGAGCTCTGGTGGACACCAATTACTCACTTTAGTCATTGTTAATTCTAACCTTCCTCTATACAATGCTTGTACAGCCCTAACAAGCCACTTATCTACTGCTAGTTTTCTAAGAGACTACCAGATAATGGAATGAGGGTATCTGTCAAAAGCTTTCTCCAGGTAAACAAATATCAAGTAGATTGTTTTACTTTTAGCTCGGTACTTCTACTACAGTTGCCCCACAAGGAAGATGGCATCTGAGGTACTGTTACCTGGTACAAATCCAAACAACATCTCATCTAGCTTAACTCAGTTCCTAATCAGCTGTCTTATAACACTTCTGTGACTATCTAGAGGCCTCTAGAGTTTTCTCTGTCTTGAACATCTCTTTTGCCCTTGTAGCTGTTGATGATGCTGTTGCTCTGCCAATTATTTTGTATGACACTATTTTGTATTACTTGGTTTAAAATATGGGTGACTATGGTGAGACCCATCATCCCTGATGTTTTCAGCATCGCAGCAACTATTCCTGAATGTCCAGCTGCCTTGCCTGTCTTCATATCCTTGATTGCCTTACTTATTATACTACTGCTGACTTGTACAGCCAGTCTCTTTGTTGGGTCAACTTTAGGCAAACCATCTTCTTCCCATGCATTCTCTTCATTCAGTAATCTTTCATAGTGGCACTTCCATGCTATCTTCTTTTAATTGTCAGTGAGGGCAAGTAGGTGATTATAATTTCAGACAATTTTCTCTGACACATTGTCTTGCAATCGTTAACGCCACACTTTTTTGATCCTCACACCAAAAAACATGCTTAAATTTTATATACTCTGCTTCCCTTCTTGCAAAGTATACTTATCAACTAGCTTCTCTAGTATTCAGTTAGAGTTCTCTATTTACCCCAGTCTGCAATTCTTTCCACGCTTGTCTTTTGCTATTAATTGTCTCACCTTTCTTACTATTCCACCACAAAGTCATTGTCCTACTCCCTATAAACATACTCCATCCACAGATTTCATTTGTTGCCTTCAGTAGGTTTTCTTTCAGTAGCTCACACTGCTTCCTTATATTGTATGTCTCTATTTTCTCTTTCTTATTGATGAAAGCATCAAACAACATACTTCTAAATTTGTTACTGGTTGATGGGTCCTTTAACTTCCATATTCTTCTCCAGGCTGCCCTCTGTTGCCGAGTCATTCTAGCCTTAATTATAAGGGAATGTTAGGAAGTTCATTCTTCAGCAGTGAAATTTGAGTTTACAAAGATCACTCTCATCTTCTTGAAGGGATAAAATACATCTGGCTGGTGTGTTCCCTTGATCTATAAGTGCTTAAATAATTGTCTCCATTTTGAAGTTTGTGTTACAGATGGCTAGGTCATTGGCACCACAAAATTACAGGAGCCTGAAATGTTCCTCATTTCTCGTACCAAAACCATAACCCCTGTGGATCCCATTGAAGCCATCACTGTGTTGCTTGATATGCCTATTAAAGTCAACTGCAATGATGATAAAGTCATAGTCACTTATTTGGGAAATAAGGTACATTCGGCACTCTTAGGGCCAATCTTTTAGTAAATCTGGCAGTCCAGATTGAGGTACATATGTAAACACAATAGTCACTGTCTTTTTATTTAGTACAGTATAACTTCAATGATATTCTCATGCATTCTATTTATAGCAATTACCTTGTCTACCATTTTTTCTGCTACCATAGTCCGTTCTCTACCCAACCCATTGTTATTTCTTGTCCAGAAATGTTGTAGCGTCGTTGTTTCCCTGCAGGAAATCTAGCTGATATTCCCTCCACACAGCACACATTAAATTTCTTTCAGTCAAGCATATCTACAATCTTTCCAGATCTACCTTTCATCATGCCTACATTGATTGTGCCAGCTCTGAAATTATGGTATTCACCAGAGGAGTGAGAGGTAGAAGATGCAAACTTTGTAGGAGGAATAAGAGGTGGGTTGGTGTTGGTTTTACATGTGTGAAAT
>OZ024740.1:123507094-123517094 GCA_964016885.1 Eledone cirrhosa
GAGAGTGGGACTGGCTTTGTGCAGTGCCTTTGCTCACTATAAAAGCTTCACGGCACAGGCATTGCTTTATATCTGGAGATCTCTCTGCACTTGTCGTCACATGGTACCATGGGCCCAGCACTATGTGTCAATAATTGTCACAAGTGTAGTGTTTGTACCAGAGTTGTCAAGTCGCTGGCTGGACTAAAAAGCTACACTCGTTCAGCGCATCGGTAGGAGTTCTTCTACATGGATATAAAGTAGTGGCCGTACTCGAAAACGAGTTGGCAGCCAACATGTTTATATATATATATGTATGTACATATATGTTTATATATATATATATGTATGTATATATATATATATGTTTATATATATATATGTATGTATATATATATATATGTTTATATATATATATGTATGTACATATATGTTTATATATATATATGTATATATATATGTTTATATATGTATGTATATATATCTATATGTATAAAACAGATGATGTCTGTCTGTGTGCCTGTTTCCCTAAAACTCGAGAAGTACCCAACCGTTCTTTTTTCAAACTTTACAAATGTAACCCGTATGGCCCCGGAAGTGTTTTGGGCCAAAAAAAATTTCAAAATATTCTGACCTAGGGATCGAATTAGTGAAGTGGCCAATGTCTGTACATAATGAGGGAGGGAGAGAAAGAAACGGAGAGGCGAATTGAAGAAGTGGTTCTTTACTCATCCTCCTTCTCCCCATTCGTCACATCATTTTTCGATACAGGGGAGAAATGTGAACAAGTTACAGAGAGAAAGAGTGAGAGTGAAATAAACAGACATACTAAAAGAGAGAGATAGCGGGAGAGAGAGAGAGTGACAGACGCAGTCTTTTGAGAGTTGTATGCGTCAAAGATACATGACAGTGGAATAATTATTACATGTGTGTGTGTACGTGCGCGCATGATTATAAACTCTCTCACATGGTCTGATGGAATTAACCCTTTAGAATTTGCATTATTCTATATATACTATATTATGTTCATGGTAAAGGCTTTATCTCACATAATATAAAAATCTCATTGATTTAATATTATTTATTTTGAGAACAATACCTTAACCCTTTAGTATTAATGTGAGTGAGTTATAAAGAGAAAGAGTGAGAGTGAAAGAAACAGACACACTGAAGGAGGGGGATAGCGGGAGAGAGAGAGAGAGACGCTGGAAGAGGGGATGGAAAGCTATAAGTAATTAACACGTGTGTATGGGGGGTGGGGCGTGTGTGTGTGTGTGTGCTCGCGCAGGGTTCCATTATGAGTTAAATCTATTAACATGTGTGTGTGTGAGTTTGCGTGCGTTTCTGCTTTTGCATGCTTCAGTGTGTGTGTGTCCTTGCGTGTGGCGTTTCATTTACGCCATTTTTGTCACTGACAACATATTCACTAACTTACACTCATTCCAACCGCTGCTCTTACTGTTACCCCTCTCCCTATCCATACCCCGTTCGGAAATCACATGCATCGGTTTTTAATTCACTGACGAGTTTACTCCTTACTCTACCGGTGAGTTTCAATGTACTTCGTACTGCTTTTAGGTCATGCCTCGAAGGAAGAGATACTCCATTGGCCGAAAAACTGCGAAAGCAGCAACAACACGAACAGGGCGGGCAAACAAATCGTCAGTGGAATCTGCTATTCGACGGTCGCAAGATGCTAAACGTACTGCCACCAGAAGATCACTTGAAACAGACAATCAACGAACCATGCGCCGAACCGCTAATGCCGCATCAACTTCTGTTGCACAAGCAGCCGAGACGGACGACCAGCGTAAAAGACGTCGGAGTACGGATGCTGCGAATACTGCTGCTGCGCGAGCTGCCGAGACGTACGACCAGCGTAAAAGACGTCGGAGTACGGATTCTGCGAATACTGCTGCTGTGCGAGCTACACAGACCTCGCAAGAACGAGACGTTCGACTACAATGTAATGCTCAACGAAGGGCCTTTGGACAGGGTATTTCAAGGCCGTGTAGCTCACGATGGTCCTTGAAAGCATTCGAGTACAACCCTGACTTTGATTACAGTGGCCATCCAGGCATGCGAATTGGGAGTATGTCAAAGACGTGCTCTTTCTGCAATGCAAAAAAGTGGCCCGGCGAAACACCTGGCTTGTGTTGCGCAAATGGAAAAGTAAAATTACGTCCCCTGGAGGATCCACCACAACCGTTGAAGCTCCTATATTCAGGTAGTACTGCGGAGTCACAGCATTTCCTGACTTACATCCGGAGGTATAACTGTGCTTTCTAAATGACATCTTTCGGGGGGAACATTGTCAAGGAAGGCGGATTTATGCCCAGATTTAAGGTTCAAGGTCAGGTGTACCATAGAATCGAATCCCTCCAACCTGCCACCAATCAAGAACCTCAATTTATTCAGCTGTACCTTGTTGGGAATGTCAACGAGCAGGCAGCCATGAGGTACTCCATTTCACCAGCATAATCCAGTAAACACTCAACACTCCGTCAAAAAACCAGTTTCATGCATGGGTTTCTACTCCTACCGCTTCATGGTTCGCCACGATTCCTCCAATCACCTGTACCAGTCAAGAGACATACTTCAGCAAATTGCCGTTGATATGTGCGCAAAAATAGAATTGGAGAGACTGTGTTTCATACGGTCACAACAAAGGCAACTGCGGTCCGAAAGCTACATCCATCTCCGAGATGCCATCAACAATGACGCAGCTCCCAGCAGCGTAGGAAAAGTCTGCATTCTCACCTCCACCTTCACCGGAAGTCCGCGCTACATGCACGAGAGAACGCAGGATGCTATGACCTACGTACGGCATTACTGCAGGCCCGATCTGTTCACATTCACTTGCAACCCAAAGTGGAAGGAGATCGGGGCAGAACTGTTCCAAGAGCAACAGGCCATAGACAGGCATGACCTCCTGGCCCGAGTCTTTCGGCTGAAGCTTATCAATCTCATGGAGCTCATCAAGAGGCCAAGTCTTTGACCCAGTAAAGTGCGACATGTAAACCGTAGAGTGGCTGAAGAGGGGCCTACCGCACGCCCACATCCTCATTTGGTTGTCAACAAAAATATCTTCAAATGATATTGACAGCATCATCTCCGCAGAGTTTGCCGATCCGTCTATAGACAAAGACCACTATGACATAGTGAAGACAAACATGGTCCATGGTCCATGTGGGCGGGGCTTCAATTTAAGCTCACCTTGCTTGAACGACAATGTCTGCAGCAAAAGATTTCCCCGAAAGTTCCTCCAAGAAACCCAAACTGGCGTTGACGGATACCCACTGTACAGGCGACGCCAACCCGGAGACGGTCGTTTTACAGCAACAGTTGGACAGCACGAGGTCGACAACAGATGGATAGTGCGATACTGCCCATTTCTTTCCAAGACCTTCGGTGCTCACATCAATGTCGAGTTCTGTAATTCTGTCAAATCAAACAAGTACATATGTAAATATGTGAATAAGGGTTCAGACGCTGCTATGTTCGGTCTTCAACAAGCCAACATTCGTGATGAGGTCACGCAATACCAAGTTGGCAGTTACATCAGCAGCAACGAGGCTTTCTGGCCTATTTTCGGCTTCCCTATACATCAAAGGTACCCTGCAATTGAACAGCTCGCAGTCCACCTGGAGAACGGTCAAAGGGTGTACTTCACTGACGTTAATGCTGTTCAAATGGTGGCAGAACCACGGTAAAAACCACCCTCACTGCATTATTCCAAATTTGTCAGGCCGATTCATTTGCTCAAACCCTGCAGTATCCTCAGGTGTCGTCCAATTACACGTGGAATAAAAAACAATGGGTTCGCAGAAATGTAGGTCAGCCTGTTGATGGACATCCTGGTATAAAGTTTGACAGTTGCCTAGGGAGTGTATACACAGTGCACTCGAACCAGCATGAATGCTTCTACCTCCGTCTTCTGCTACATGAGGTTAGAGGACCCCAGTCTTTCATGACGTTAGAACTGCCGACGGTTCTGTGTGCAGCACTTACAGGGAAGCTTGCTTCAAGCGCGGCCAGCTAGAAGACGGTGCGCAGTGGGATGCCACTTTATTCGAAGCTATTGCATCTCAATCGCCTATGCGCCTACGATCTCTATTTGCAGTACTGTTGCAAACTTGCGAACTGAGTAATCCTAACTCTTTATGGCTCAAGTATAAAGATGACTTATCCGAGGACTACAAACGCCAGGTGCAAGTGCAATACGCTGAGATGGAATGTACCAGCGACGAGGTCTTCAATATAGCGTTGATTGACATAGAGGATAGAGTTGCATCACTCGGCGGAAATTATTTTCCCTCATATGGTCTGCCCAAACCAATCCGTACAGGGTCAAACATACTTCCTACAGCTCTTCTCCGAGAAACGTTCTACGACATCGATGCTCTTACCAAATACGTCCTAGAAACTGAACCACAACTTCTTCCGGACCAACGTCGTGCTTACAGCATTGTTGCCGACCATGTGCGCCACAGAAAAAGGAGATATGTTCTTTCTGGATTCTCCTGCAGGGACTGGCAAAACATTTTTAACGAGACTCCTCCTTGCAAAAGTCAGGATGCACAAGGACATTGCGGTTGCTGTTGCCTCTTCTGAAATTGCTGCCACTTTGTTCCCCGTGGCAGGACCGCACACTCCAGTTTTAAATTGCCTCTTAATTTAACAACGTCAGAAACGCCTACTTGCAGCATCAGCAACACCTCCGACCGGGGCCAACTCCTAACACGATGTCAGCTCATTGTGTGGGATGAGTGCACCATGGCTCATAAGGGAGCTCGGGACGCATTAAAGAGAGCTCTAAAGGACATCAGAGGCTTCCAGGCTCCCATGGGATGTGTTACGCTTCTGCTTTCGGGTGACTTCAGGCAATCTCTTCCCGTCATTCCCAAAGGCACAAGAGCAGATGAGGGCCAAGCATACCTAAAGTCCTCTCCTCTGTGGCGCCATGACAGGACACTGATTCTTACAACCAACAGGAGAGTTTAATTACACGGCGACCAAACGCCCGCAGGATTTGCGCAGGACATTTTGAAACTTGTCGACGGCAAAATACCTCTGGACGCTGCAGGAGAGTTGGAAGTGTGGCCAATTTCGACCGCAGTTAATTCTGCGTGGGAGCTGAAAGACAAAGTGTTTCCAGATTTGAGAGACAATTACCAGAACCACGCATGGTTGTGTGAAAGAGCAGTGCTAGCTCCAAAAAACGTTGCTGTTAACAAAACCAACGACGAACTACTGCACCCCCTTCCTGGTGTTCGTCACACTTACAAATCTGTTGACACGATGCCAGATCCCAATGAAGTGGTGAACTTTCTGCCGGAGTTCCTCAATTCTTTGGAGCCCCCAGGACTACCTCTTCACATGCTTCTCCTTAAAGTTGGCACCCTTGTAATGCTGCTGCGGAGTTTGGAACAACCAAGACTGTGCAACGGTACATGGCTGGCTGTAAACAGATTGTTGGCACATGTAATCGAGGCAACAATCCTTTCTGGATGCGGAAAAGGTGATGATGTCTTCATTCCGAGAATTCCTTTCATTCCCTCGGGAGCAGAAATTCAGATCACCTTCCGAAGACTCCAATTTCCACTTCGGGTCAGTTTTGCTACGTCCATCAAGAAGTCCCAGAGACAGATCCTTTCTGTGGCCGGACTTCTTCTGGAAGAACCGTGTTTCTCCCACGGACAATTGGGTGCTCTATAGTGGGCAGCAGGGAAAGTCTTTTCGCATTTGCACGCCGAAGAAAAAAAAGAAACATCGTTTACAACGAGGTGTTGTAAATGCAACAGCGATGAGATAGGTCCGTAATCACCATTTCTTTAGCCACCCTGGTGAGCTTTTAAACAGTCTCTTAACTAAAACGTATGTTTCCCTCTGTTAAAGATGATCGCCTTCAGAGAGGAACCCAGCTTAACAATCGGCGCGGCAATTGAAGGCGGCTGAAGAAATCGTGAATGCGACAGAGTCATTCTACTGGCTGCAAATGAACGCAACTGAAGTACTTTTTGCGGCCGTTGGAGAACGCAGTCAAAGTACTTTCAAAGGCTGCAAGTGAACGATCAAACGGCCCCTTTTAGGGCCGAAATTGTTGATGGTGAGCCCTCATTTTTAGGGCTGTCAGTGAACGCACACAGAACCCTATATAAGAGGCTCCACTTAAAATTGTTTGATGGCTACAGCAATGGTAAATTCATATCGACCAGCATCTGCTAAAACAGTGTTCTAAGCGTCTTAACAAGCCCTGTTTACCTTTACTTTTTTTTCCTAACAGCATTTGCTTCCTTTGGTTAAAGATGAACACACAAACGACCATTTCTTAGCCCCCCTCCCCACCTTCATGAAATTGGAAATTTATTTTGCTCACAACAATTATTTTTTTTATGAACTCAGAATTGATTTCATAGTGTGTCCCAATTGAAGAATAAATTGAATTTTGAATAACACATTTCTGTACAACATATTTTGCTCTTCTAATATGTAAGGAACAATTTCATTCCCGAGCAACGCCGGATGCCTATTCTAGTATATATATATATATGTTTATATATATATATATATATATGTTTATATATATATATATATGTTTATATATATATATATATATAAACATATATATATATATATGTTTATATATATATATATATATAAACATATATATATATATATGTTTATATATGTATATATATATATATATATATATATATACAATATATTAACAAATGGAAACTATATTTATAAACCTAATCTATATTCTATCTTATCTAATGAAAGCGCACCATAATCTGGTGGCCCTTGAAATATGTATAATGAAATAAATATGGTTTTATAAATATAGTTTCCATTTGTTAATATATTGTATATTTACTCCAATAATTTGTTGTGTGCTTTATATCAGATATAAAAAATATTTTGCTTGTTGTATCCCAACAAATTAAATGTAACCTCTACACATATATATATATATGTTTATATATATATATATGTTTATATATATATGTTTATATATATATATATGTTTATATATATATGTTTATATATATATATATGTTTATATATATATGTTTATATATATATATATGTTTATATATATATGTTTATATATATATATATATGTTTATATATATATATATATATATATGTTTATATATATATATGTTTATATATATATATATGTTTATATATATATATATATGTTTATATATATATGTTTATATATATATATATATATGAGGTAGTAGAGTGGGTAATAGGAACCAGTAAGACCCCGACAGCTGAGCTCAAGCCGTTTCGACGGCTAATTCTGAATTAGCCGTCGAAACGGCTTGAGCTCAGCTGTCGGGGTCTTACTGGTTCCTATATATATATATATATATATATATATATTTATATATTTTTATATATATGTTTATATATATATATATATATATATATATATATATATATATATATATATATATATATATATATATATATATATAAATTAATAAAAGGAACTGTTTCTTTGTTTTTATTCATTATTTTTATTAATTTATCTTGACTCTGTTTTCCTGTGTTTTTCATCGAACAAATTTTGAATACATCTTCTCTTTTCATGATATCTGGATTCCATTGAGTTCTTCATACGGATTGAACATTACCGTATATTTTGGTAGATTTATCTACATATATATATATATATATATATATACCCAGGGGGTGTATATATATATATATATATATATATATATATATATATATATATATGTTTATGTATATATATGTTTATGTATATATATGTTTATATATATATATATATATATATGTTTATATATATATATATATGTTTATATATATATATATGTTTATATATATATATATGTATATATATATATATATATATATATATATATATATGTTTATATATATATATATATATATGTTTATATATATATGTTTATATATATATGTATATATATAAGATAAAAATACTTGAGTGCATTAGAGTTAAACACACTCGTCGTATTAGGGAAATGACAGTATAAGATATAGCTCAATGTTATCTAACAGACCCGAAAAATTATATAAATGTTTATATATATATAAATGTTTATATATGTTTATATATATGTTTATATATATATACATATATAACGAATGAAATGTTGTAAGGAACCAGGTGGACCATAACGCAACAAAGTACTCAATACTTAGGGTTGTAGAGTGGGTAATAGGAACGAGTAGGACCCCGACGGCTGAGCTCAAGCCGTTTCGACGGCTAGTTCTGGACTAAATGAAAATGTTTATCCTGGTTTATGAATAGCCGAGCTTCTCAGGGGGTAATTCCATATATGGTAAATGTGATTGTCACAAGGAATGGTCAAAAGTTTGTTGTTGAGACACATAATTCTATCATGGCAATTTGTGGAAGGAAGGGGTAGCTGAACCTGCCAGTAGAAGAAAGAGGGAGAGGGAGTGCAGGAAACCCAGTCGTGCGTTGATAGTGCCAACTACAGCAGGGCAGGAGGTCAAGCAAGTGTACTATGGAGGGGGAGGGGGAGGAAGTCGAAACAATAAGTAAATCAATATGGAGTAAATATATAGAAGAATACCAAGAATGTTAAAAATATAAGAAAACAATTTCCGGTTACTATTCCCTAACGGCAGCCACCAAGTCTCTCACTGGAACTGCTAAACTATAGAAAAGTTTACTAGGTGGGACGGAATTTTAATGAGACGATTTTAAGAGTTAGTATTAATCAACCGAATATATCTTACGGTGACAGGCCAACAAGTGCTCTAAAAAGCGGAGTCGGCCAATTCTATCATAGAATAGGGGATGGGGTGGGGTTACTGAGGTTACCCCCCCCCCCCGGGGGGGGGGTAGACAAGGGCTGTAACACCCCACTTGCCGACTTTGTAATGGGTCACTTCTGCTTGCAAAGGTAGACGTAAGATCTTTTATATCTTTTTATCGTTTCCTCTATATTTCCTTCTTCCTCCTATCCCTTCCTAGTCCTTCCACCCCAGTCCTCCTTCTTTGTCGTCGTCCTTTTCACTTTCTCGCCCACCCGTGGCAGCCCCTAGGACCTTTGTAGCCTCAGTACCTCCACCCCCATCCCCTATTCTATGATAGAATTGGCCGACTCCGCTTTTTATAGCAGATGTGATAGACCCAAGATACTTGCTTTCTTATCCGATAGGTGCCTCATTTCCGTGCTTTCTACATTTCTTAGTGGTATCTTTGCTTTAATTTCTCGTATATTAGTATTTATTTTTTGGGGGGGGGGGGGGGATTCTGAATTAATTTTCCGTATCAAACTTTTCATATACTTCGTACGAGCATTTATGTAGTTTGCACTAGAATTTTTGTATCGGAGCGGCACCCTTAGAGATAGCATTAGTATTCATTTTCGAGGTTCTGAATTATTATTTCGTATTAGTTTATTTTTTGCACTGGGTGGTCGCTGGCCTTGTGCCTAGGGTAGAAACAATTATTTCATATTAGTTTCGGGACTCTGAATTATTATTTCGTTGTAGTTTCTTTAGAATTTTGGCCCCCCACTTGTTGACCTGTCAACGTAAGATATATTCGGTTGATTACAACTAACTCTTAAAATGGTCTCATTACAATTCCGCCCCATCTAGTAAACTTTTCTATAGTTTAGCAGTTCCAGTGAGAGACATGGTGGCTGCCGTTAGGGAATAGTAACCAGAAATTGTTTTTTTATATTTTTAACATTCTTGGTATTCTTCTATATATTTACTCCATATTGATTTACTTATTGTTTCGACTTCCTCCCTCTCCCCCTCCCTAGTACACTTGCTTGACTTCCTTCCCTGCTGTAGTTGGCACTATCAACACACGACTGGGTTTCCTCCACTCCCTCTCCCTCTTTCTTCTACTGGCAGGTTTAGCTACCCCTTCCTTCCACAAATTGCCATGATAGAATTATGTGTCTCACAACAAACTTTTGACCAATCGTTGTGACAATCACTTTTACAATATATGGAATTACCCCCTGAGAAG
>OZ024740.1:123529594-123537094 GCA_964016885.1 Eledone cirrhosa
AACAACACTCGCAGACAAAGCTTGGCAGCTGCGTGAAAATAACCAACAATTTCACCTAAAATGGGATATAATAGCCGCTGCCCCCCTCCCCCCCATATGCCCATGGACAGGAATTTTGTAAATTATGTAATGTAGAATTATTTTGTATTATGAAATCCAAAAACATTTTATTAAATAACAGAATAGAGCGATCGTTATACTGTAACCATCGCTTAAAATCTACATTTTCATATCATAAATACTACCAGGATTGAACGCCTGTCTCTATCCCCGTTTGATTGTCAAAATAGATATGAACATTCTTTATTAGTCTTAATTCTATCAACTCTTCTATTATTTACCTTTTAATACAAACTGCTATAGATAAAATGAGATTTCTGATTTCTTGATTCAATTCCCTAATGCATATACCAGCTGGCTACTAGCATTGATGTTATTTAGTAGCAATCGAAATCTCCCCCTTCCCCAATTGACACTTTATAATTAATACTACTGCACCAAATGACCAGCCCTGTCCACTGTCCAGTTGGTCAAGTAGAGATTAAAATTGGCACTCCCAAAATTCTTATTTAGATTTACTCATGGTATTCTCATTAAAAACCCATTATATACTTGTTTAGCAGTAAATTATTTTACCATCTGTCATATACTATCCCCTCTGTTCCTTCCTCTTTTACTAATATAAATACTTCAATTTTTCTGATTTTATCCAGTTTATCCAAAATCTCTGAAGAAGTGACAACTGATTATACATTTGCTATCGAATACTTGCTAACATTATATGATTACGCAAGCAGCGATACATAGGTATTCGGTCTGTTACAGAAACATATGTCAATACCTAATAAATTCCTTTTTTAACAAAAGCACTTTCATTTTATATTCATCCTTTCTATATATATATAGCAATAATAATAAATTTGAAGACTAAAATCCAAAGAGGGCTCGATAAGGATAAATATATATCAAATATATAAGAATCGTAGAGCAAATATTTATTAAAATAACAGATTAAAGTTTAAGCAAAGAATCGCTGCTTTCACCCTTAACGGGATCTTCTGAAACTAACAAAGTCAATCTGTAAACGCAGAAGTGGATATATCAAAAAACGTTGCAACCGGAGGAAGACAGGAAGACGATACTTTGGTTCGTGGGAACGTTCGCTGGCAAACAACGGGAAAAAACGAATATAATACGTCATTAATAGGAGCGGTGAAAAACAATTACGCGCAAAGACAGAACCACGTTTATGGTATAAAAGAGGTCGTAGACTAATGTTATCTTAGGTGGTTCATAGAGACGTTCTCTGACAATGAGCGAAAAAAACGAAGATAATACGTCACATGTGGAGCGTGGAGAACAATAGCACGCAAAGACAAAACCACGTAAATGGTATAGCATAGGTCGTAGACTAAAATTCTAACTAGGAGACAGAATGGATCTCCGCTTCAGAGTTAAGAACAAGGTAAATAAATACAATACAGAAGTAATAGAAAATAAATACATACACGCAAACAAATACGTACATACACAAGCATACGCAAAACCCTTACCATAGGTATGCAAAACCACGCACATATAAATGTGTGTGTGTGTGTGTATGCGTGTATACAAATAAATTGGTAATTATATAAACGTATATAAATAAATAAATACGTATATAACAAGAGCACACACATACCTACATGTAAATACACGAATGTTCGGAGACGTAAGTCAACCAAAGCATGAAGTGCACATATACACACACCCTACATACGTACGAACCTGCATACTCAAACAGACGCAAAACTCCCGTATACACATATGCAAACCATATGTACCAGAATATATAAAATTATACGCCATAAAATTATACGCCATAACATAAACAGAAGATCTCGTTAAGGGTGAAAGCAGCGATTATTTGCTTAAACTTTAATCTGTTATTTTAATAAATATATATATGTTATATATATATATATATATATAATATACATATATAATGTTTTTATATATATATATATATATATATATATATATAGATGTTTATATATATATATATATATAATGTTTATATATATATATATATATATATATATAATGTTTATATATATATATATATATATATATGTTTATATATATATATATATATATGTTTATATATATATATATATATATGTTTATATATATGTTGATATATATATATATATGTTTATATAAATATATATATATGTTTATATATATGTTTATATATATATATACATATGTTTATATAAATATATATATATATGTTTATATATATGTTTATATAAATATATATATATATGTTTATATATATATATGTTTACATATACATATATATTTATATATATATATATATATGTTCATATATATATATATGTTTATATATATATATATATATGTTTATATATTTATGTTTATATATTTATGTTTATATATATATATATGTTTATGTATATATATGTTTATATATATATATATATATGTTTATGTATATATATGTGTTTATATATATATATGTTTATGTATATATATGTGTTTATATATATATATATATGTTTATGTATATATATGTGTTTATATATATATATATATATATACGTTTATGTATATATATATGTGTTTATATATATATATATGTTTATGTATATATATGTTTATGTATATATATGTGTTTATATATATATATATGTTTATGTATATATATGTTTATATATATATATATATGTTTATATATATATATGTTTATGTATATATATATATATATCTTTATATATATGTTCATATATATATGTTTATATATATATATGTTTATATATATATATATGAATATATATATATATGTATAAGAGAGTATTGAAGTTTGCTTGAAGCATTGTGGAATAATAAATAAATATATTTAAGTCGTTTGGAAGCCTCGACAATGCAAATGGGTAAATCTCCGGGTAACAAGATCCGGTGGTGGAGAGAGAGATGTAAGTGGGTGTACTTTGAGATCCGTAGTGTGTGTGAGATGTGTAGAAGAATGAAGGAAAGAGTATAAAGGATAAAATACAATAACAACACGAGAGAGAGTTACCTTGGGAGAGATTTAATAGTCCCTATATATTTCGGATTCACATCCATCAACTGGGGGTTTTTCCGGGTGGGGGAAAGATTGTCTGTCGGACAAGTGCGAAACGCGTCCTCCGCTGTTTGCTGTTTTGAATATCTGAGGTATTCGGCAGAGGGCGCGTGCGCGTGAAATGGGGTCGGTCGGGCAGACGTCAGTGGCCGAATGAGGGAGTGGGGTGGCGCTAGCTGTCAGTCCATTCTCTGCCTGTTTGTTAAGTGTTACTGTGTGTGCGTGTGTTGTTGTCTCGCTTGAGTGTGTGTGTGTGTGTGCGTGTGTTGTTGCCTTGTTCCTCTGTATTGGCAGTGTAGTATGTTCGTATGGTGGAATGCTACTGTGTGTGTGTGTAGTTGTCTCGTTTGTGTGTGTGTGTGTGTGTGTGTGCGTGTGTTGCTGCATCGTTTGTTAGCTTAAACCAGCCATCTCATTTCGCTTCTCTCTGATCGGTTGTTTATTTGCGGTTGCAGGGGTTTGATAACAAGCGCTTCCTTGATACGTAACGTGCCGACGTTTCTTTCAGTCGCTATTATTGTGACAATGGACCTTCCGTCTTTGTTTCCGCATTTGTCTATGTGTTTCCGGAAAGACGAGGCCTTGGTTTTAGTATGTTCCTTGATCCGGATGTGCAAAGGTCGGATTGTGCTACCTATGTAGTATTGGTTGCACCTGTTACATTCTATCTTATATACGACGTATGTGCGTAGGCAACAGTTCGCATGGCGTATCGGGCAGTCTCTGAGGGAGCATGTGTCAGTAGATTTCCCGAGTTTCCTGGAGAGGCATCTTCGCATGTAGGGGCCCGAGTGCGCCAGGTGGATGTCGAGGCCCTCCCTCCGTATAGCCTTGGAGATAGCGTTGGTAGTATATATATATATATATATATATATATATATATATATATATATATGTTTACATATATATATATATATATATATATATGTTTACATATATATATATAAATATATATATACGTTTATATATATATATATGTATATATATATATAAATATATATATACGTTTATATATATATATATATATGTATATATATATATATATATATATATATATACGTTTATATATTTATATATATATATATATATATATATATATATATATATATATATATATATGTTTATATATATATATATGTTTATATATATATATATATGTTTATATATATATATATATGTTTGTATATATATATATATGTTTACATATATATATATATGTTTACATATATATATATATGTTTACATATATATATATATATGTTTACATATATATATATGTTTACATATATTATAAATATGTTTACATATATATATATATATATGTTTACATACATATATATATATATGTTTACATACATATATATATATATGTTTACATACATATATATATATATATATATATATATGAAGACAAACATAGAATATTCGAAAATATTCTGTATGTTTATAATAAACATTTTGAAGACCTAATCGCTATAGAATAGAATACGTCACGTATTACAATTTGAGATTCTCGACAAAAGCAAGGGAAGTAACCTACGCGTTTCATTCTTATTTGAAATCATCAGGATTACATATCCAATGCTTTTATCGAGAATGACACAGCTAGAGACTTATAGAATACTTAGCTGTGTACAGGAACTGGTTTGAAAGAGCGGTTGCCGGTCCGGCAGAAATTAGAATTTGGATTTAATGCTCTGAAATAGCGATATATATGTGAAGACAAACATAGAATATTCGAAAATATTCTGTATGTTTATAATAAACATTTTGAAGACCTAATCGCTATAGAATAGAATACGTCGCGTATTACAATTTGAGATTCTCGACAAAAGCAAGGGAAGTAACCTACGCGTTTCATTCTTATTTGAAATCATCAGGATTACATATCCAATGCTTTTATCGAGAATGACACAGCTAGGATATGTAATCCTGATGATTTCAAATAAGAATGAAACGCGTAGGTTACTTCCCTTGCTTTTGTCGAGAATCTCAAATTGTAATACGTGACGTATTCTATTCTATAGCGATTAGGTCTTCAAAATGTTTATTATAAACATACAGAATATTTTCGAATATTCTATGTTTGTCTTCACATATATATCGCTATTTCAGAGCATTAAATCCAAATTCTAATTTCTGCCGGACCGGCAACCGCTCTTTCAAACCAGTTCCTGTACACAGCTAAGTATTCTATAAGTCTCTAGCTGTGTCATTCTCGATAAAAGCATTGGATATGTAATCCTGATGATTTCAAATAAGAATGAAACGCGTAGGTTACTTCCCTTGCTTTTGTCGAGAATCTCAAATTGTAATACGTGACGTATTCTATTCTATAGCGATTAGGTCTTCAAAATGTTTATTATAAACATACAGAATATTTTCGAATATTCTATGTTTGTCTTCACATATATATCGCTATTTCAGAGCATTAAATCCAAATTCTAATTTCTGCCGGACCGGCAACCGCTCTTTCAAACCAGTTCCTGTACACAGCTAAGTATTCTATAAGTCTCTAGCTGTGTCATTCTCGATAAAAGCATTGGATATGTAATCCTGATGATTTCAAATAAGAATGAAACGCGTAGGTTACTTCCCTTGCTTTTGTCGAGAATCTCAAATTGTAATACGTGACGTATTCTATTCTATAGCGATTAGGTCTTCAAAATGTTTATTATAAACATACAGAATATTTTCGAATATTCTATGTTTGTCTTCACATATATATCGCTATTTCAGAGCATTAAATCCAAATTATATATATATATGTTTACACACACACATATATATATATATATACGTTTATTTATATATATATATATATATATATATATATATATATTTATTAAAATAACAGATTAAATTGTAAGCAAAGAATCGCTGCTTTCACCCTTAACAGGATCTTCTGAAACTAACAAAGTCAATCTGTAAACGCAGAAGTGGATATTTCAAAAAACGTTGCAACCGGAGGAAGACAGGAAGACGATTCTTTGGTTCGTGGTAACGTTCGCTGGCAAACAACGGGAAAAAACGAATAATACGTCATTAATAGGAGCGGTGAAAAACAAATACGTGCAAAGACAAAACCACGTTTATGGTATTAAAGAGGTCGTAGACTAATGTTCTCTTAGGTGGTGCATAGAGACGTTCTCTGGCAATGAACGAAAAAACGAAGATAATAAGTCATATGTGGAGCGTGGAGAACAATAGCACGCAAAGACAAAACCACGTAAATGGTATAGCAGAAATCGTAGACTAAAATTCTAACTAGGAGACCAAATGAATCTCCGCTACAGAGTTAAGAACAAAGTAAATAAATACAATACAGAAGTAATAGAAACAAATAAATACATACACGCAAACAGATACGTACATACACAAGCATACGCAAAACCTTACCATGGGTATACAAAACCACGTACATATAAATATGTGTGTGTGTGTATGCTTGTGTACAAATAAATACATAATTATATAAACGTATATAAGTAAATAAATACGTATATAACAAGCGCACACGCATACCTACATATAAATACACGAATGTTCGGAGACGTAAGTCAACTAAAACAAGAAGTACACATATACACACACCCACCATACGTACGGACCTGCACACTCACGCGGACGCAAAACTCCCGTATACACATAGCCAAACCCTAAATACCAGAATATGTAAAAATTATACGCTATAACAGTACGAGAGGGTATACATACCTTCACAAAACATACGGGTAATATATACTTACCTATGCAAATAAGTAAAGGAATAAACAAAACACATACTTAGCTCCCACATCAAGACGTAAAATATCCACGTATAGATCGTGCTATCCGTTAGGGTATAACGTGGGACTGTAATACAGGAAAGTTTTGTGCAATTTATGTTTACAAGCCGAAATTGCCTCAGATTTTTTGTTTAAGATGTGGTCTGTAGCGTAGAGTATTTCCAGGGCCTCAGCGGCGCAGAGGTCACATGGTCTTTTATTACCGTTATACGACCTAGCCCTAGCAAGGATCTCCCAGTGTAACTTATATTGGGTGTGGTTGTCTTCTAGACTCCAGATATAAGCTGAAAGTGACGTCATATTCCTTCTTAGAGGGTAACGAAAAGAATGGGTATGCATGTAAAGACGCTGCTTGAAACTATTGGCGGTTAACCCTATGTAAGCCCTACGGTTCTTATATATTTGATATATATTTTCCTTATCGAGCCCTCTTTGGATTTTAGTCTTCAATTTTATTATTATTACTATTATTAATATATATATATATATAAATATATATATATAAGTTTATATATATATATATATATATATATATATATATATATACGTTTAAATATATATATATATATATGTTTCCATATATAT
>OZ024740.1:123539594-123542094 GCA_964016885.1 Eledone cirrhosa
ATAATATATATATATATATACACATACGAATATATATATACACACATAGATATACATATATATATATACACACACACACACACACTCACATATATATGTGCGCACACGTACATATATACACATACACACATATACACATAAACATATACATGTGCATACATGTACATACACACATATACCCACATAGATACGAAGATAGACATATATATAGAGAGACATACATATACATACACATATATACATACACATACATACACACATATATATATATATACACACACATACACGCCCACACACATATACACATATACACATATATATATATATATATACACATATATATACACATGCATATATACACATATATATATATACATATATATATACACACAATCATACATTCTTATTTACATGCGCATATATGTATTTTTATACTCAGATATAAACACCCAAACATATATACACCTACCTACATATATATTCATACATACACGCTTACAAACACAGATGATAATAGTATGGGGGAAAGGGGGGGTGGAGAAGGGGATTATAGTAAATATATGTTTCAAGAAACATAGAATATTAATCTGTATTTGGATCTCAATATATGTTTTTACATAGTTTCAGTGTTAGGAAATGCAAGAAATAAGGCAAAATTATGCATTTCAAAATAAGTATACCATTAATTATATGTTAACTAAACTAAAGATAGTTAACATATTGATTTCTAAGGTGTAAATTAGTTAGGTTTATAATATTTGAAGCAGAATTTTGAAGTTAAATAGTAGTAGAGTATTAATTATAGTATAACTAAATTAAAGTTATTAACGTTATGGTATCAATATTAGGAAATGAATTTAGTAATAGGGAAAAAACAAATAAAGTATTACATCGGTAGTAGAATATAAATTATAGGTTAACTAAATTAAAAATTATATATTAATTTCTATAGTATATGTTAATTAGGTATATAATAAATAAAACAGATATTGTATTTTATCAATAGCAGAATATAATTATATGCAAATAGAAATCAAAATTAATACATATACATATACATATACATACACATATATATATATATATATATACACATATACATACATACATACACATACATATACATACATACATATACATATTTTTTCAAAAATTGCAAAGAATATATTAACTAGGTATACATCCAAAACACATCCCATTCTATGATTACATGACACTCTGCAATCCGTCTGTATTAGGATACTAATTTTAAGCCAATTAAATTAAATTTTTAGGTTGACTAAATATAAAACCAAATTATAAATATATTTCTAAAATGTATATTAATTAGGTCTATATTACTAAAAATTATTTCTCTGTCATTGGATACACGATATTTTGTTATATTTTATCTGTAAAGGAATTTTAATAAAGGGTTAAATAAATTAAAATTAATCTATAAATTAAATTACTAAGTATATATTAGTAATATTTAAAGGTTTTTCACAATTTATGATTACACAATATTTTATATTCTCATCTGTAGTAGAATTTTAATTAAATTAAATTTATAGGTTAACTAACATTTAAATTAAATTATATATTAATTTCTAAAATAATGTTATTAATTAGGTTTATAATATTTAAATGTTTTTTTTAGTTTATGATTACACGATATAATTAATTCCTGTCGTTTATTTAATAGGATATCCTTAGATTTCATTATTTCAAATAGTTCTTGGGAACATAATCTACATTCATTTCTATTATTTTGATAAGGGGTGGCTCTTTTGAGCACACTCCAGGTCAAATCATATTCTATATTCTTATTTTTATAACTATTGATTTTTTCTGCTAGAGATGTTGTATTAGCCAGTGCGGCATTTTTAAAACTATGCTTGTGGGTATTAAACCTTGTCTTAAAATTGTTAGAAGTAGCTCCTATATATGAGCAAATAGAATCTTTAGTTTTAACATTACATTTATAGACTATGTTGTTAACAAGACAATTCCCTTTTAATGGGCAGTTTGCTTTGTTTCTACAGTTACAACCTTTCGTTAATTCTGTATTTGAGGAGATATTATGGTTAATTTGATGTATTGGTGGTATACTTATGGTTTTCTTACATTTATATGCATTATAGGTACTTATATTTTGTTTTATGTTATTTGTTGTTGAGTATGAGAATTTAACTGTAGACCTATTTAAGATTTGATGGTATTTGTGGTTTGGCGGGAAGTTTTTCTCTAGGATATAAAAAAATTTTTTAGCAATATTATCCTTAATTTGTAAATTAAATGGAGCATTATACCAAGTAACCCGTCTATTACGGTTTCTATGTTGTTTATTATTTTTATTATTTTTATAGGTTGTATCGTGATGTTTACTAGGAGGATTTATGTTAATGATCTCACCACAACCATTTTTAGTTATATTTGTAGATTTAGGTGTTTTATCTTTTTTATTAGGAGTTTTATTATTAATATTTATTAGAGTTGTATGATGAGTAGTTTTTTGAGA
>OZ024740.1:123549594-123557094 GCA_964016885.1 Eledone cirrhosa
ATGCCCTATCCATAAAGGAGGTAGTAGAGCGGAGGCCAAGAACTATAGGCCAGTCTCCCTGACGTCGCATATCAGTAAGGTCATGGAGCGAGTCGTCAGAAAGAAACTAATCACTTTCCTCGAAGAAAATGACCGCCTGACTAGCACGCAACATGGCTTCCGCCCAGGAAGAAGCTGCCTTACACAGCTGCTACATCACTACGACTGGGTACTGAGACAGCTACTAGACAGCTCACATGTAGACGTGATATATCTTGACTTTGCGAAGGCCTTTGACAAGGTCGACCACGGAATGATATGTCACAAACTACACGGACTCGGCATAACTGGAAAAGTAGGTGAGTGGCTGCATGGCTTTCTGAGGGACAGAAGCCAGGCAGTCGCAGCAAATGGGGCCCTCTCGAGGGAAACACCGATAACAAGTGGGGTGCCTCAGGGGACAGTCCTGGGACCACTACTGTTTTTGGTGGCTCTCTCGGACATGCCCTCTGTGGTGCATGCAACAACATCCCTCACTAGCTATGCTGATGACACTAAGGTAGCACAGGCAATCAAAAACCCGGCTGACGCTGCCCTCTTACAGCAGGATCTGGATGCCATATACAGATGGGCGGAAGAAAACAACATGCAGTTTAATGCTGGCAAATTCCAAGCCCTACAATACAAACCTGCAAACACAAACACAAATATAGCGGAACACAGCTACACAGGACCAGGAGGGACCGATATCCCCGTGTCAAAATCGATACGAGACCTGGGCATAGACATGAGCGATGATGCATCTTTTTCTTCACACATCATGAAGGTGGCGACAGCATGTAGACGATTCGCTGGCTGGATCTTGAGGCCTTTCCTTACAAGAGATTGAGACACCATGTTGACACTGTGGAGGACTTTTGTCCTAAGCCGCCTGGACTACTGCTCCCAGCTGTGGTCACCCCATAGTGTCAAACTAACCACAGAGCTTGAGGCAATCCAGCGAAGCTACACCAAGAGGATTGCCAAGATGAGGGAGACAAGCTACTGGGAGAGGCTGAAGGAACTGAACCTCTACTCCTTGGAGCGAAGACGGGAGAGATACGCAGTGATCTACATGTGGAAAATCCTGGAGGGACTAGCACCAAACTTTGGCATTGGGAGCTGGACCAACCGTCGAACAGGACGTCACTGTGTGGTGCCAAAGGTCCCGTCTTCCACATCTAGAATAAGGAGCAGGTATTGCAATAGCCTGGGATTCAAGGGCCCTCAACTCTTCAACAGGCTGCCGAGGCATCTGCGAGACTTGCATGACGTGGAGGTGGATGTCTTTAAGAAACATCTCGACACCTTGTTATCCAGGATCCCGGATGAGCCCACAGCAAGACACGAGGGAAACCTAAGGGCAGCAGCAACAAACTCCCTCCTACACCAGTGGCCAAACTATACAGGCTGGAGATAAAATGTGTAGCAACAAGGGCGGTGCTCCAGCATGGCCTCAGCCGGATGGCTGAAACAGGTAAAAGAGTAAAAGAGTATATATGCTTATATATATATATATATATATATATGTTTATATATATATATATATATATGCTTATATATGAATATATATATATATATATGCTTATATATGAATATATATATATATATGCTTATATATGAATATATATATATATATATATATGTTTATATATATATATATATATGCTTATATATGAATATATATATATATATATGCTTATATATGAATATATATATATATATATGCATATATATATATATATATATATATATATATATATATGCTTATATATGAATATATATATATATATATGCTTATATATGAATATATATATATATATATGCATATATATATATATATATATATATGCTTATATATGAATATATATATATATATATATGCTTATATATGAATATATATATATATATATATGCTTATATATGAATATATATATATATATATGCTTATATATATATATATATATATATATATATATATATATATATATGCTTATATATATATATGCTTATATATATATATGCTTATATATATATATGCTTATATATATATATATGCTTATATATATATATATATATATATATATATATAATGTTTATATATATATATATATTAATATGTTATAGCGGCGATGAATTAGTTTTGCGAGGTTTTTTTATATGAAATCGTGTGTCTAAACAAATATTGTTATACTTGGGGAGGGTCATATTTGTGTAATATTGCCAGAATTAATTACAGAACACACTCACTGTTTGGTTGGTTTTCGCTTCTGGCTTCTGTGTCTTTTATATCGGTAATCTAATATACTCGGTCCTCAATGTTGCCATTGACTGACCGGCGGTCAAAAATAATACAGATACAATATAGACACAAACACATATATATAGTTTATCATGAATCTTTCGTTGCACATCTGCAACATCGTCAGTGGAGATGATCATTGAGAGTGAGGTGGAGTTCTACGACGTCGACACAGACGAACTGGGCCTCCTACTTAGACTTACCTACGACACTGACTACCTAGACAGCCATGACCTTAGACGTTTCTGCCCTAGTAGACCTATAAGAGGTAGACCCCCCACCATAACCTCAATGGCAAAAAAGACTCCCATGGGAAGGTGGATTGGGTGGACTAAAGCTATACGGACCCCCCAAAACAATGATCAGGTAAGAAAAATGGTCGCACATGCAATAGGGGCTAGTATAAAAACTACCCTAAAGGGCCACATATTTAAGTTTAACGAGAAGATCTACACCCAAAATGAGGGAGCAGCCATCGGCGTCAGCATAGCTGGTGATGTTGCCAACCTTTTCATGGTATGGTGGGAAAGGAGACTTAAAGATCTCCTTAATGAGAGCTCCATAGACCTCATCATGTACTCTCGTTATGTAGATGATATCAATATAGTGATAAGAACACCCCCACTAGAGAGCACTAACAAGTTTGATTTAGAACGTAGCACGATGGAAAGCATCCAGCAGGTAACTAATTCCATACACCAGAGTATAACTGTAACTATCGACTTCCCTTCCAAACACCCTAACAGTAGACTACCTGTATTAGACACAGAACTCTGGATTAACACTATAGACGAGAGAGCCCAAATTCTCCACTCACAATATACTAAACCCATGGCCTCCAAATACCTGATACTCAAAAACTCAGCAGTGTCCAGTAGTGCTAAGTTTAATATTCTGATCGCAGATTTGGTACGAGTGATGAAGAATGTGTACCGCATGTGCGACCCAACAGAAATGGAAAGACACATCTAACACTTCATCAACCGCATGCAGTTCTCTGGCTACAACCAAAGAGACAGAATCAGAGTATACGAAGGAGCCATGGAGAAGTATAAGACCTTCATAGAACTGGACATGAAAGGAATTTGCCCATTATACAGGAGAAAATCATGGAATAGCTTAGATAGGGCTAGACATAAGGTAGGGAAAGCCACCTCATGGTACGACAACCTGAGTACCAGAGTGTCATGTTTGTGGACGCTACCACTGGAGGGAAATTAGCTAACCAGTGTAGAAAGGCCCTGAGAAAGACCCACTTAAAAATAAAGGTGGTAGAAAAGCCAGGAACCACCATAAAATCCCTGATCAGCAAAACCTACCCTTTTAAGAAAACCCACTGTACCAATAGGAAATGTATCATATGTAAGGTGAAACCCCGAATAAACTGTAAAACTAGAAACGTAGTCTATAGCATAATATGTACAGAGGGTACTTGCAGAAACAGGACAACAACATACATAGGTGAGACAGCTCGTAGCATAGTTGAAAGGATAGACCAACACTGGGGGGAACTAAAAGGACGAAAAAACGGGTCAATACTATACGAACATGCTAGACAACAACATGACGGTAACATAGACAACATAGAAATTAGAATAATATCTAAACATAGAAATGACCCAGCAGATAGGCAAATCAGAGAGGCCAGTGAAATAGAAATTAGAAGACCAAGGCGAAACAGAAAGAATGAATGGAATAACAACAGCACCCAAACAAACAACACTGACCTAAGAGAAGTATAAATAAGTAAATAAAATAAAATAAATAAATAAATACATACACAAGCACAATAACAACAAGCACATAAACACACACTAGTCACCCATCACACAGCAAACAAAACATTATACACACACGCAAACGCATGTGCAAAGAAGACAAAATAAAATAAACAAACAAGCAAATAAATAAATAAATATATAGAGAGACTGAATAAAAATGGCGTAGACATACAATACAACAGGAGGAAAATATAGCACCACTGACGATGTTGCAGATGTGCAACGAAAGATTTATGATAAACTATATATATGTGTTTGTGTCTATATTGTATCTGTATTATTTTTGACCGCAGATCAGTCAATGGCAACATTTAGGACCGAGTATATTAGATTACCGATATAAAAGACACAGAAGCGAGAAGCGAAAACCAACCAAACAGTGAGTGTGTTCTGTTATTTATTCTGGCAATATTACACAAATATGACCCCCACTAAATATATGTTTATATATATAAACGGAAAAATAAAAAGAAATTTCATTTGCCACTCTTAGTACGGCTGTTACTTAAATATAAGTATGTACACGTACGGAAAAAATGAAATGCACGTGTACATACTTATATTTAATTAACAGCCGTACTAAGAGTGGGAAATGAAATTTCGTTTCATTTTTCCCGTTTATCGTTTTCGGTGCACCCGGCCGATTAACCCACTCGATATGCAAATTGGGCTTCTCAGCCGTTAATATGCATAAGGTAAGTATATACGTTCAACAATCTGGCAGGAAGGTATACATTGCTGACGATAGCTAATAAGCTTGAAACTAGTACAGCGTTCCTTTGTCAGTGTTGAACAAACGAGCAACGATGGTTGCTGGACACGACGGCTTATTACGGGATGTTTGTTTACAAACACACGGAGCATTATAATAAATGTTCGGTTAATCCATACGTACATATATATATGTGTGCATGTATGTATATATATATACATACTACTGTACGTCTGTATACATATATGTATGTACGTGTACATACTTATATTTAAGTAACAGCCGTACTAAGAGTGGGAAATGAAATTTGGTTTCATTTTTTCCGTTTATCGTTTTCGGTGCACCCGGCCGATTAACCCACTTGATATGCAAATTGGGCTTCTCAGCCGTTAATATGCATCAGGTAAGTATATACGTTCAATAATCTGGCAGGGGTCGATAAAATAAAGTACCAGTAATGTACTGGTTAATTGCTGGACTTGTGCCTAAAGTAGAAACTATTCTTTGTCTAAGCAGACGGTACTTGATTTAGTAGTTGCAGAAACCCAATACTGGATATTACCAACCTCGCAGGGGTCCGGGTATAATTTTCAATCATATTTTATTTGTTTGACCCGAATTACTTGGTCGTTTCTATGGCTGTGCGGGTAATGGTTTAACCATCGTGTCAGTGTGTTTGGCATTTTAACTCATGGTGTTGCTCTAGTTCACTCGCTTCTATGGAGCGCTTGCCACACATCTCGGAAGTTGTTTTTCGCTAATTACCAATAGCCGAAATACGACTCTCGCTAATTTATATTTATATATATAAATATATATATATATGTTTATATTTATATATATATATATATATATATATATATATATATATATATATATATATGTTTATATTTATATATATATATATATATGTGTGTGTGTTTATAAATATATATATATGTGTGTTTATAAATATATATATATATATGTTTATATATATATATATATATATATATGTTTATATATGTATATGTTTATATATATATATATATGTTTATATATATATATATATGTTTATATATATATATATATGTTTCTATATATATATATATGTATATATATATATGTTTATATATATATATATATATATGTTTAGATATATATATATATATGTTTATATATATCTGTATATATATAAAAGCTAGGATGTGTGTGTGTCTGTGTACAATATGGCATGCATAATGCTTTCACAATTACCAGCTGAATTCGACCAAATGTTATGTGCACGTTGCGCAGGTCGCTAAGATTGTCACATCACAAACATTTTTCAAATCGACCCACGTTGAGCAATAAAAAATCGATATCAAAATTATCGGTAGAAAAATTGATGTTAGGGAGATAACAAACTTTATTGACAATCCTTATAAAAAGGGGAGATAACCTTTTTACCAACCATACACAGCAAAGGATGCTCTCAAAGAATACATTTTCTCTTATTCTACTCTCATTGATTTTTTGTCTGTATACAACTCTGCTTTCATTACAAAGTTTTGTACCTTAGCAAAACTGCCTGTTTCTTTTTACAGATTTGCAACGTGTATTGTCTTTAATCATTTGTATAACTACATTCTGTTCAGTTTTTTCCTTCATTATCAGCATAGTTTTGTGTGTAAAAAGATTGCACTAAATATTCGTTAGCATTAATTATTGAAGACTTCTGCTTATTTTGACAGGTTGGTGACAACTAATGTTCTTCTTTTACTTCCTAGCTGTATATTCTTAGCATAATTTCAAACCCCGAGCAACGCCGGGTAAATCTGCTAGTAGTATATATAGAGTAATGCAAATGTTATGTGTGATTATTATGTGAGATAAAGCTTTCACTACAGAAATACAATAGTATATATACAGTAATGTAAATGTTATGTGAGATAAAGCCTTTACTACAAAAATACAATAGTATATATAGAGTAATGTAAAGGTTATGTGAGATAAAGCCTTTACTACAAAAATGCAATAGTATATATAGAGTAATGTAAATGTTATGTGAGATATTATCTATATATATAAAACTGAGGATGTCTTTGTGTGTGTGTGTGTGTGAGTTTGAATCCCTAAAACTCGAGAACCACCCAACCAACTGTTTTCAAACTTTACACATGTAATAATTATGTTTCAGGGAGTGTTGTGCGTGAAGAAATTTCAAATGTTCAATGCCCTAGGGACCGCACTGGGTAATTTAGCGATCTCTCTCTATAATTCTTAGTCTTTCTCTTTTTAGATAGATACATACATATAACGTCGCGCCCTTATAATATCTGTCTGTATGTCTGGCTGTCTGCATTACGTCACTTCCCGCAATTTCCTGTGCGTCAATAACGCACACTTATAATATCTGTCTGTATGACTGGCTGTCTACTGCCTCCGGCTAATCTGCCACCCTTGCTCAAAACAAAACTCAATATTCCCCAAACAGTTGGTAAGTGCACAAAACTTCTTCCTCACGTTTTAAGCGACAGTGTTGCTTACTTACGTAACACCAGACCCTTACTTCTTTGCCAGTTGTGGTTGTGGCAAAACTAAGCTTAGCTAAGGTGGTTATATATTTCACAATAACTTATCCCGTGAAACGCCGGGTACCATTGCTAGTATATATATATATATATATATGTTTATATATAAGAGGCATATTAATATGTTTATATATA
>OZ024740.1:123559594-123572094 GCA_964016885.1 Eledone cirrhosa
TATGTTTATATATATATATATGTTTATATATGTTTATATATATATATATATTAATATTTATATATGTTTATATATATATATATGTTTATATATGTTTATAAACTTATAAATGTATATATATATAAACATATATAAACATATATATATATGTTTATATGTTTATATATATATATATATATGTTTATATATATATACATTTATATGTTTATATATATATATAAGGCAGAATTCTAGGAGAAGGAAAACTCTGATATAACACCTGCAACCCTGATGGTATCCAATGATGTTGACTTGTTCTTCTTTTTGGTAAATATCATCTTGGTTAAGAGAGTGGGACTGGCTTTGTGCAGTGCCTTTGCTCACTATAAAAGCTTCACGGCACAGGCATTGCTTTATATCTGGAGATCTCTCTGCACTTGTCGTCACATGGTACCATGGGCCCAGCACTATGTGTCAGTAATTGTCACAAGTGTAGTGTTTGTACCAGAGTTTTCAAGTCGCTGGCTGGACTAAAAAGTCACACTCGTTCAGCGCATCGGTAGGGGTTCTCCTACATGGATATAAAGTAGTGGCCGTACTCGAAAACGAGTTGGCAGCCACCATATATATATATATATGTAAGTATGTATGTATACGTACATACATATATGTATACAGACGTACAGTAGCATGCATATATATATATATATACACATATATACACATATGCATACATGTACACATACATATATGCACGCATCAGTTTAGCCGACGTTTATTATAACGCCGGCCGCTTTGTTCGTTTGTTTGTCAACAAACCGAACAGCCTGAATTTATGCCATACAGTGTTAAGGCAACCACGTCAACTTTTTGTTCAACACTGACACAGGAACGATGTAATAGTTTCAAGCTTGTTAGCTATCATCAGCACCGTTTACCCATCTGCCAGATAGTTGAACGTTCGAAAGTCCTTATGAAAATTAAAGGCTGAGCAGCCTAATTTGCATATTGAGTGAGTTAACTTATCGTTTTCGGTATGCCTGACCGATTTAACTCACTCAATATGCAAATTAGGCTGCGCAGCTGTTAATTTTCATAAGGACTTTCGAACGTTCAACTATCTGGCAGATGGGTAAACGGTGCTGATGAGAGCTAACAAGCTTGAAACTAGTACATCGTTCCTGTGTCAGTGTTGAACAAAAAGCTGACGTGGTTGCCTTAACACTGTATGGCATAAATTCAGGCTGTTCGGTTTGTTGACAAACAAACGAACAAAGCGGCCGGCGTTATAATAAACGTCGGCTAAACTGATGCGTGCATATGTGTATGTGTACCTGTATGCATATGTGTATATATGTGTATATATATATATATATATATATATATATATATATATATATATATATATATATATGCATGCTACTGTACGTCTGTATACATATATGTATGTACGTATACATACATACTTACATTTAAGTAAGTGCCATACTAAGAGTGAGAAATGAAATTTCGTTTTCATTTTTTTCAACTTATCGTTTTCGGTATGCCTGACCGATTTAACTCACTCAATATGCAAATTAGGCTGCTCAGCCGTTAATTTTCATAAGGACTTTCGAACGTTCAACTATCTGGCAGATGGGTAAACGGTGCTGATGATAGCTAACAAGCTTGAAACTAGTACATCGTTCCTGTGTCAGTGTTGAACAAAAAGCTGACGTGGTTGCCTTAACACTGTATGGCATAAATTAAGGCTGTTCGGTTTGTTGACAAACAAACGAACAAAGCGGCCGGCGTTATGATAAACATCGGCTAAACTGATGCGTGCATATATGTATGTGTACCTGTATGCCTATGTGTATATATGTGTATATATATATATATATATATATATATATATATATATATGCATGCGACTGTACGTCTGTATACATATATGTATGTACGTATACATACATACTTACATTTAAGTAAGTGCCATACTAAGAGTGAGAAATGAAATTTCGTTTTCATTTTTTTCAACTTATATATATATATGTTTATATATATATTTATACGTTTATATATATATATGTTTATATATATTTATATATATATGTTTATATATGTTAATATATGTTTATATATATATATATGTATAAATAATAATTACTGTTTATATATATATATTTATATATGTTTATATATATATATATATATATATATCTTTATATATATATAAATGTTTATATATATATATGTTTATATATATATATATATATGTTTATATATATATATGTTTATATATATATTTATATATGTTTATATATATATATATATATTTATATATGTTTATATATATATATATATATATATATATATGATTATATATATATATGTTTATATATATATATATGTTTATATAGATATATATATGTTTATATAGATATATATATGATTATATATATATATATAGATATATATCTATATATATAATCAACAACAAAGAACGCCTATAGCATATGCATATCTTTACTTGCTAACATTGTTTCATCCGCACTATAAGTGGAACTCATCAGAGCATAAAGGTTGATTACATATCACACAAGCAATAACAAATCCAAGACATATTCAAGAAATATATTCTAAAAAAATATATATCTTATCTCAATTTACTTTATTTTATTTTATTTTATTTCATTTCATTTTATTTAATTTTATTTATTTAATTTTATTTAATTATATCTTATATTATATTATTTTATTTTAGTTTATTTTATTTTATTTTATTTTATTTTATTTTATCTTATTTTATTATTATATTATATTATATTTTATTTTATATAATTTTAATTTTAATTTAATTTAATTTAATTTTATTTTATTTTATTTTATTTCACTCCTTACCCTGTATCACTATTATCTGTATATTTTATATGTATGTTTTTTATATTTTATTATATATATTATATGTCTATTTTTTACCTATTTTTCACCTATTTTTTTATCTATTCTTACCTACTCCTATCTATCTTATCTATTCTTGTCTGTTCTCTTATCCATGTGTATGCTTGTATGTAACTATATGTTGACAGCACCCCGCCCAACTGTGACTGATAGCACCCCTTATTTTTCAATTATTTTTCAATGTTTATTTTTCAATGTCTATTTTTATTTTTACTTCCTCAATATTTTTTATCCTTTATTATTTTTTATTCTTTATTTCTTCAATGTCTTGGATTTGTTATTGCTTGTGTGATATGTAATCAACCTTTATGCTCTGATGAGTCCCACTTATAGTGCGGATGAAACAATGTTAGCAAGTAAAGATATGCATATGCTATAGGCGTTCTTTGTTGTTGATTATATCACGGCTCTGTCCTCAGACATCGAGCTAACCTTATACTGCCTGTTGGATAAGTGGAGTGTTATACACCCCTGATCCTCTCCCTAATATACTATACGGCTCCCACTGGATGAGCTTAAACTTTGATATACGTGGATTTGTATCCTTGTATATTATCAGGCAGTATGCTAACAAAGACATACTTACCCATTTCTTTGAAGAATATTCCCACCCCCCTAAAATCTCATATGAGAAATCACTGATAACTAGCATAAACTCCTTCGTAAAACGCGTTCGGTGGCGTGCGTTCCATTTTGATAAGAAGTATGATAGCCCTGAATATAAGCGTAGTTTTAATATTTATGGATTTAAGACATATAGGAGCCCCCCGCATAGTAGCCTGTTGGATAATTTCGAAAGTGAGCTATTATCCCTTGTTAGGAATATTAGATATAAAAAATCTAGATGTACCCATAAATTTCAGAGTAAACTAAGTTCTATCGTTAGGGACTTTAGGGATAATAAATCCATTCTGGTCCCCTCTGACAAAACTAAAAACTTATATAGTATGGATTATAAAACCTATCGCGGCTTCATTTATAATGAACTACATAGGAACTACAAAAAAACAACGCTGAGTAATTTAGATAATATTAATCTGGAGGGGTATAACATAGTGGTAAAATTAGGTCTGGATAAACACACTCAACCTTATTACCCCAAGCAGCCTAGATTCACCCTCAAGGACCATAAGGAAAATTTTATTAGCAGACCCTCAGTTAGGCTTATCTGCCCCTCCAAGTCTGACCTGGTGATTATTAGTAAGGGAATCTTGGATAGCGTTATTCCCCTGGTTAGAGAAAAAACTTCCCTTGAGCTTTGGGGTAACACTAGTGAAGTCATTAGGTGGTTCTCTACGGATTGTGGTCGTGACTCACTCAGATTCATCCAATTTGATATTGATGCTTATTATATATCTATATCTCCTATTATCCTCAATAAGGCCCTTATCCTAGCCATGCAGAGGGGGGCAATTACAAGGCCACAGATAGATATTGTTCACGCTGCACGTAAAACCATTATCATGTTTGAGGATAATCTATGGACGAGAAAAAACACACCTGATAATTTTGACATTACTATGGGGTCGAGTGATTCTGCTCAGGTCACCGACTTAGTTGGGCTATACCTCCTCAATGAACTGCATAGTAACTTCCCATTCCTTAGGGGTGGGTTGTACCGGGATGACGCCCTACTCTCCATAGATACTAGTAAGTATAATATAGTGCGCATTAGGAAAAAGCTGCAGAGCTTTTTTAAAACCTTTAACCTATCCATTACTATGGATATAAATGATAGAACTGTGAACTTCCTGGATGTTACATTAGACTTGGATAACCATACGTACACACCGTACCATAAGCCTAATGAATTGCTGACTTACGTGAATACCAACTCTAACCACCCTAGGTCGGTCATCAGCGGTATATTGAAGGGCGTATCTAACAGAATAAGTTCACTCTCACATAGTGAAGAGGCGTTTGACTCGCAGGCTGATTACTATAATGATGCCTTAGCTAGATCCGGCTTTAGGGACAAATTGTATTATACCCAGGGAAATAATAGTCCTAATAGTAGCTCTACCAGTGTTGTTATAACACATAATATGTCCATTGGTAATAGAGGTGTCGCGAATGGGAGGGTTCTAAATGCCAGTGGAATGAACCAGCAGGGTACCATTAGTCTAAGTAATAGCAATGGTAGGCCTCGCAGCTCCCCGCATAAATTTGGTGAGCATAGTAACCGTAGAAATAATAATACTAATAATAATAATAGTGATGGAAATAAAAAGAATAAAAAGAATAGAAGAAGATTGAATACATACTTCAACCCCCCTTTTAACTCTGAAGTGGCTATAAATATTCCTAGGGCCTTCTTCTCTGTGTTAGAAAGGAACTTCCCTCCTGGTAATAGGTACCACTCTATCCTCAATAAGAATGTTGTTAAACTTTCGTATTCTACAACCCAAAATCTGGCCTCTCATCTGGCCATTACTAATAATAGGAAAATAAAGGAAGGCCTGGACAACCTAAGCCTAGGGAAAACACGGTAGTGGACGGAGGGGGCCGGAACACAAGTGGTGATCATTCTGAGAATAGCATCACCAGAAATTGTAACTGTAGAAGG
Source organism: Eledone cirrhosa (assembly GCA_964016885.1). Classification (NCBI taxonomy): domain Eukaryota; kingdom Metazoa; phylum Mollusca; class Cephalopoda; order Octopoda; family Eledonidae; genus Eledone; species Eledone cirrhosa. The sequence goes on from OZ024740.1 coordinate 123,565,083, forward strand.
GCTTCAGGCTGCCCCCTGAATGGTTTCTGCCTTATTAGAAACATAGTTTACGCGTGTGATGTGGTAACTGCGGCGTCCACTAAAACCTATATAGGATCAACCTCCACCCCCTTTAAGACCAGGTTTAACTCTCACCAGTGCACTTTTAGACACAATAAACTGAGGAACTCCACCTCCTTGGCAGCGTACGTCCACAATTTAAAAAATGCACGAACACATTACACACTTACTTGGCGGCAGGTTGCTAAATCCCATCCATATACTCCTCATAATAGAGTATGTAACCTATGCCTTGCCGAATCCCACTCTATTATATTTGCTAAATGCCCTCTACTAAACAGAAAGTCAGGAATATTTTCCTCTTGCCCCCACCGAATATTAAGCTCTTTCTTCTACTTTAAACCTATTAACTAGCACCTCCTTAATTCTCCAGTTGGGCTATCTTGTGTAACTGTCTCTTATTGTGTGTAACTGTTTCCTATTGTTTGTCTTCTATGTATATGAGTCAGTGAGTGTATACGTATGCCTGCGGGAGAATATTGGTCTGGATATTGGGGTGTACAGGTGAGTGGGTGTGTATGTTAATAAGCACCCCTGTTTGGCACTAAGCACCCCTGTTTGGCACAGCGGATGTAACCCATCCACGCTCGCCTACCCACCATTGGTGCATTGGTGGGTCTATCCCGACGTGCATCTTGCGGATCTGTACCTCTGTATGCGCATGAGTTATGATGTAATGTATCTATGTAGAGCGTGTACTGTGATATAGGCTGCACAAATAGAAATCTAGCCTATAACTGTGGGCGGACCTGTGCCATCTCGCCGTAAGCAGTAGATACGTGGCACATGTACGTGTTGCCCTCCTATTCTGTGGTTTAAGATCTACAGGCTGACTTCTGGGAGCTCTTGCCCGGTGTTGTAGTTTTTCTAGCACGATCGGCCTTCCATATATTGACGGTCGTTGTTATTATCCCAAAAGTAACGTTTTGGCCCCGATTGCCCTCCGTAGTTACTAACGGTCTGTGTACACTTGAGTCGGGCAATGGCACGTGCGGACACGATTACCTTCGTAGGAATTCAATTTGATTTATTTTACTGCATCTCCTCGTATGTATTTATTTTGAATGTATTATCCGTGGTGGTGGGTCTTGCCTAATGTGGTATTTCTGTGTTTAATATCAGCTTTGACCCGGGTGTCCTACGCTGTGTGTGTGTGCGTGTGTGTCTGTGTATACATTTATATGTGTATGGGTGTAGGTGGTTGTATATGTCTGTATATAAAAATATATATATATGTATACCGTCTCTGCATATGCATGTGGTGTGTATATGTGCATATACGTGCAGAACATATTGGTGTGTATAATCTTGAGATGTCCCAATGCGGTGACTTCATGATATTGGCTCTTGAAGCTATTTTTTATATATCTTTTGTATGCGCTGTTGAGTATGCATATTAACCCGCCTGACCCAACTGTATTTGCTTGCTTTCGGCTAGCCCGCCTGCACCTGCTTGCTTCCGGCCCACTTGTCTGCCTCTTGCTGCTGCACGTGAATTCTCCTACCTTCCTTCGATGTACCTCTGTTGACCATTGGACTCCTGCCCGGGTGTGAACCGGTTTGTGATTACCCCACCGCTCAACTGTGTGAATGCACACCCGTGACTTTCGAGTGAACTTTTGAGACTGCCCAACCTGGGACGTCTCCATTGCATTGCAATGGTCAAGTGATACTGATAACTGTGACACTTAGGGCCTTCGAGGGCCCCTGATATATTCAAGAAATATATTCTAAAAAAATATATATCTTATCTCAATTTACTTTATTTTATTTTATTTTATTTCATTTCATTTTATTTAATTTTATTTATTTTATTTTATTTAATTATATCTTATATTATATTATTTTATTTTAGTTTATTTTATTTTATTTTATTTTATTTTATTTTATCTTATTTTATTATTATATTATATTATATTTTATTTTATATAATTTTAATTTTAATTTTATTTTATTTTATTTTATTTTATTTTATTTCATTCCTTACCCTGTATCACTATTATCTGTATATTTTATATGTATGTTTTTTATATTTTATTATTATGTCTATTTTTTACCTATTTTATATTTTATTATTATGTCTATTTTTTACCTATTTTTCACCTATTTTTTATCTATTCTTACCTACTCGTATCTATCTTATCTATTCTTGTCTATTCTCTTATCCATGTGTATGCTTGTATGTAACTATATGTTGACAGCACCCCGCCCAACTGTGACTGATAGCACCCCTTATTTTTCAATTATTTTTCAATGTTTATTTTTCAATGTTTATTTTTATTTTTATTTTTATTTTTACTTCCTCAATATTTTTTATCCTTTATTATTTTTTATTCTTTATTTCTTCGATGTCTTGGATTTGTTATTGCTTGTGTGATATGTAATCAACCTTTATGCTCTGATGAGTCCCACTTATAGTGCGGATGAAACAATGTTAGCAAGTAAAGATATGCATATGCTATAGGCGTTCTTTGTTGTTGATTATATCACGGCTCTGTCCTCAGACATCGAGCTAACCTTATACTGCCTGTTGGATAAGTGGAGTGTTATACACCCCTGATCCTCTCCCTAATATACTATCTATATATATATATAAATATATATATATTTATATATATCTATATATTTATATATATATATATAAATGTATATATATATATTTATATATATATATATATATATATATATATATATATATATATATGTTTCTATATATAGTTATATGTTTATATATATATATATATGTTTATATATATATTTATACGTTTATATATATATATATATGTTTATATATATTTATATATGTTTATATATGTTAATATATGTTTATATATATATATATGTATAAATAATAATTACTGTTTATATATATATATTTATATATGTTTATATATATATATGTTTATATATATATATATGTTTATATATATATAAATGTTTATATATATATATGTTTATATATATATATATGTTTATATATATATATGTTTATATATATATATATATATATATATTTATTGGTATGGACACGTGATGCGCATGAAAGTCGATAGCTGTATAACAAAGTGCAGGGCAATAAAGATAGACGGTAGTCACGGAATAGGCAGACCTAGAAAAACCTGGGACGAGCTGATAAACTCCGACATCACACACTTACACCTCTTCAAGACAATGTCACTGGACCGAGACCTTTGGCGGTACTCAGTAACAGAGAAGACCCGCCTTACCTAAATATATAGTAAAACCTACTCCAGCCAGTAGGCATCTCTAACAAAATACACCCGTCCCACCACCCCCACCCCATCCACACCACCCCATTCTATGTAAAGTTATGTTGGTGCCGCGCCATCCAGGCCGAAGCAAATGAGATCGTGTAGGTGTCACGACAAAAAAACACACAGTCCACGCTGTAATATGGCCGTGTAGGCAACACGGTAAAAACCTCCCAGACCCACACTGTAAATGTGGTTGGTGTTAGGAAGGGCATCCAACTGTAGAAAACCTGCCAGACAGTCCTATGCGAGCAAGACAATCACTCTTGCCTCAAGTGGGACTACCCCCGTCCAAACCCATGCAAGCGTGGAACACGGACGTTAAACGTTGATGATGATGATGATGATATGTTTATATATATATATATATATATGATTATATATATATATGTTTATATACATATATATGTTTATATAGATATATATATGATTATATATATATATAGATATATATCTATATATATATATATATATAAATATATATATATTTATATATATATATATATTTATATATATATATAAATGTATATATATATATTTATATATATATTTATATATATATATATATGTATATATACGATTTATTAAACAAATGGAAACTATATTTATAAAACCATATTTATTTCATTATACATATTTCAGGGATACCATATTAAAAATATGGCATGCCTTCGTCAGATAAAATACAATATATAAACAGTTTCATAAATAATTTTGACGTACCATATTATAAGCGACCATCAAATTAGAAGCTGTCTGGGTAGTGAATTGTTTATAATTATTTAGTTATAGTGTTAAGCACAGTTAGAAAAAAGACGGAGAGAAAGAAAAAACTGGAGATAAAGAAAAAGCAAAAACGGAGAGGGGGGAGGAAAGGAAGAGAGAGAGAAAATATAAATATATAGGAAGAAGTGAAAGAGAAACAATAGAGAAATAGGAGAGGCAAACGAAAGCGATAGATACATAATAATTCATCATACACAAAGACAAACTCAAGAGAGAGGAGAAAGTGCTATAAATAGAGAGAGAAGGATACAGTTACATCTTTACGTCATGTCATATCAATTTGAATTATCAATTCATATGAAATGGATAATAAGAATGCAAATATCAATATTCATGAATGAGACAGATATATAATATGAGAAAATAACATTGTTCAATAATGACCATATGTTTAGTTTAAAACTCTAAGGTCAATATACCAAAATCTGAGATAATATCTTCAAAAAATTACCCTATTTATAAAAATACGGAAATATATATGTATATATATATATACACGTATATGTACTTTCTGAAAAAAGAAAAAAGAGAAAATTATGTCTAACTCTAGTCAATAATATAGACATACACATGACTTCACCTGATTAATTTCATAATTTCTTGTGTCATACAAAAAATTTCTTGTGTTATAAAAATTTCACTGTATATATACATAAATATACGATTAATATTCATGTTCTCACATATATGATTACCGTTTATGTATTTAATATTATACATATCTGTAACATATACAAAACCATACCTATATATATATATATATGTATATATAAAATCTGCGTGAGTTTTCCAGCATCTCTACGCACATATATACAGACACATGAACACATAAAATAAACTGTATAAATCTTCTATATGCATGTTAATACACATATGGCCCCTGTATAGAGATATTCAAATATCAATATATCAGCACAGAAACATAAAAACATTAAAATACTTTCAACACATTATAGAGTATCTCAGGCCAAAAACAATATGCTTCATATATTTACTACAGAAATGTACCCTTCCCATATTTCAAACAATATATTGCAAAGTTATTTATAAGCTATCAGAGTCAAATAAATAAAAACCAAAAATTATTCAACAAAAATTATTTAAAATATTTTGAAGACCCAGTGATTCTACGGATGCCCTTATATTTAGTATAGAAATTTATCTTGCGTAAAATTTATTTAATACATTGGGAGCATATACACTTTAGAGTAGTTTATTACATCTTTGTTAATATTTAGGAAGGAGGTTTAAAAAGAAAAAGGTGAAGGAATCAAATGATTTATCGTCAGGTTTCATATATTAACTAAATTTCTTAATTAATTATACTACATTTTAAATTTATATTTATATTTAAACGTTGAGTTCAATCTATGTCTGCAGCAACTGAATAAATTGCTCCTTAAATTAAGGGAATTTTTGGACTTTAATATAAAGAATACCTCCTCCACACAGAGATCACATGTCTCTGATGAGGAATTAAAGGAAATTCCCTTTGAGACAATATTCCAAAACATCGAATACTCAACATTATCTCGTTTAAGTTGCCAGAGTAGGCTTGATAGCGAAGTTGAGGATTTTTTGTTTGGATCTGTGAAAGAATTCTTATGATTATTGAAGCGAAGTTTAAATTCTGTCGAGGTGGAACCAACATAGTTGAAAGAATTTAAGTTAGTTTTAACATTACAGTTGTATACATTTTTAACTAAGCAATTGTTATTTAACGGACAGTTAGATTTATTTCTACAGTTACAGTTATTTAATTGAATATTGTTTGGGTTATTATTGGTATATTGGTTAGGTTTTAAATTCCTATTATTAATTCTGTTAATATTTTGTGCTAAATTTTTGGTGGACGAGTAAGTTAATTTTATAGTATGTCTATTAAAAATTGAGTAATATTTATGTGTTCTAGGGAAGCGTTTGTCAAGAGCATTAAAGAATAGTTTAGCAATATGGGTTTTAATATTTAGTGAAAAAAGGGGGGGGGGGCACACCATATTATATTTCTAGTTCTATTTCTTTTTCGGCTTTTGGAATTATTGTAATGTTTTCTATTATAGTTGTTAATGTTGTTACCGTAATTAAAATTGTTATTATGTTGGTTAGTTTGCTTATTATTATCGATGTACTTAATTTTATCACTATATCCTGCTCTACCTAACGCTTCATTGTAATATTGCGCTTTTTCATCAAAAATATTTTTATTAGATGAAATTCTTGAAATTCGTTCTTGAACAGAGTTCACTATAGTATTTTTAACAGATCTGGGGTGATTAGAGTTAAAATTGACATAATTCAAGTTCTCATTTAGTTTGGAAAATGGGTAGTGAAGACATGTGTTGAGATTTAGTGTTACATCCAGGAAATTGACTATTCTATGGTTATTCTCTATTTCTATTTTTAGATTAAGGTAATTAAAAAATTGTATAATTTGTTTTCTTTTTCTATTTAGTTCACAGTTATTATTTTCAATAAGTAAAAGCATGTCATCACGATATAATCCTCCGGTTACACCTGGTATTTTTCTATGCAGCGAATTAATTATAAATAGGCCCACAAGGTCCGTTACCTGAGCTGAGTCAGATGATCCGATAGTTATGTCAAAATTATTATCTCTATCTGCCCTAGTCCATAGTTGGTTACTAAATTCTATCAATGTTTTCCTTGCCGATAATATGCATTTCATTGCTAGTTTTACAAATAATATGCATTTCATTGCTAGTTTTACAAATAAGCTTTGACGTGCCCTATTGAAATGCAACCATTGTTTTTGGAAGTCATCCGGATAGTGATTTGTTAACTCAACTTAACATGACATGACGTAAAGTGTTCATAATCTCCCTCTCTCTATATATAACATTTCTCTCTCTTGAGTTTTTCTATCTGTCTGTTGA
>OZ024740.1:123584594-123632094 GCA_964016885.1 Eledone cirrhosa
AAACCTGTTTCAAATGTGAGCAAAGAAGGAATTTCGCACAGGTCTAACGGGAGGAAGAAGGGGACTAGTCTGTGAATTCGGTGAACATAAGTTCTGTGAAATCGTAGACGAGAGAGAGAAAAAAGGCGAACCAGCCTGACCAAGCGTGCGAAAGAAAAGAATTACGCACAGGTCAAACGGGAAGAAGGAGGAGGAGGAGGAGGATAGGTAGTAACAGAGAGTGAGTGAGTGAAGGGTGGGGAAAAGGCTAACAGAGAGAGTGACTGTTAGAGAGGGTAACGATACAGAGAAAGAGGAGCAGTAACATCGAAATAGACGGGTCACAGCGGCAGAAAAAGATATGGGTAAATATGAGAATAAACGTGCTGCTAATTTGCAAATGGGCTACATATGAATAAAGTGGTCCTTCATCAGTGATCTTTCAACCATCATCGGTATTTCTTCGCTTTAAAGACCATATATATATATATATATATATATATATATATATATATATATATATATATATATATATATATTTATATATATATTGGGAGTTACCAGTTAGACTAGTAAGTCCATATGCTACTATGTACTTGATATTTGCGAAAGTAGAGCATATGGATAATTAGAAGTTAGTGCCTGATGTCTGAGCTCTGACATCGGGCAGTAACATTTCACTATATATATATATATATATATATATATATATATATATATATATATATATATGAGAGAGATGTATGATCCAGACTACAATGACAAGTGGTTCTGGCTTGACTGTTGACAGGCTGAAATTCCTTGACATCACAGTCATGTTCATACTTCTATATATATCCATTCTGCATCTTTCCATGCATTGAGTTCCCCAATGATTTGTAGTGCCCTTGGACTTAGCAGCACAGACACACACACACTGTCTCTCTCTCTCTCTCTCTCTCTCTCTCTCTCTCTCTCTCTCTCTCTCTCTCTCTCTCTCTCTCTCTGTATATATATATATATACACACACACACACAAACCTACATCCCTACCTACCTGCCTCTGAAATATTCACACAACAAAAGCAAAAAATAATTTCTTCATAATAAAAAAAATATTTTGTCATTGAAAGTGAAATTCTCAAGTTTATTGTGAATAAACATATCGTATTTGTTTTCATATACAACTCTATTATGCACAACACTATTACCATGTTACTGCCCATTAATTATTACCAGACAAGTTCACACTATATGCAGATGAGTATCTTCAGCAAAATCTAAGGAGGCTCTAACCAATTTTCATTTCAGTACCAGTTGACGCACTGTCACAGATGGGAGATTAACAAATCTTGAATCAGCTATCTAGCCACTGAGATATCTGCGACATGTCTACAGAACAAAGAGAAAAATAAACTTTACATAACAAATAAATATCTTATCTTTGATATTGAGGCTCCTGTATATGTTCTCATAAACTCTGTCTCTCTCTCTCTTCTCTCTCTCTCTCTCTCTCTCTCTCTCTCTCTCTCTCTCTATATATATATATATATATATATATATATATATATATATATATATATATATATATATATATATATATATATATGTGTGTGTGTGTGTGTATATACAATATATTAATAAATGGAAACTATATTTATAAAACCATAATTATTTTATTATATATATTTCAAGGGCGACCAAGGTAAATTATGGTGCGCTTTCATCAGATAAATACAGATTTGTTTTATAAATAAATATTGACATACCCGGATTAAAGACAACCTTAACGGTTGAAATTCGCTGGGTAGTGGAGATAATTGAGAGTGATACAAAGTTGTGAGTGAGTATGCAAATGAGTGTCAGAAGAATTGAAAAAAACAACGGTTTATTTAAATTAAATTGTTGGAAAAAATAGATGCAAAAGGGAGAGAGACAAACATTGAGAGGGAGAGAGATAAAGAGAAAAAAATTGAGAGCGAAAGAGAAAAGAATATTTTAAAAAATATTGAAAAAAAGAGGGAGAAAGAGTAGTGAGAGGGAGAGAGAAGAAAGAGAAAGAGGGGCGAAGTGAGCGAAGATTAAAATTGCATATAGATGAGTAGTCAGAACGTAAATATATCATTCATTATGTTATGTTTATATTATTTATAAAGGTAAAGTTAAAAAATTAAATTAATGATAAAAAATCTTTACAAAAGAATATTGTTATAATTTAGTTAAAAATTTAACCAGAAATTTAATTAAAATTTAATTAGTATTTAATTAAAATTTAATTAGAATTTAATTAAAATTTAAATGTAAGTTTGGCAAAATTATACCCAGCCAGAGTTTCTTAATAGTTGTAAGTCAAATCTTAAACATCAAATATTTATGAAGATTTACGAGAGTTTAGAAAGTAAAAATGATTTAATTAGCAGTATATATTAAAACAATTTACAATTTCGACTATAAATTAAGACTATAAAGATTGAGATTATAAAAACAATAAGAACGTTTAAAGAAAGTTAAAAGGGATTTTTTTAAAACCCAAATGACTCCAAGGATAGATAAAAATCACTACGAAATGTATAAGAAGTTATAAAAGTTCATCTTAAATATAATTAAAATATAAGACATAATTATTTCACACATATATAAATAATATAAATGATTGGATATATATGAAAATACATAAGTATTAAAAATAATTGGATATATATTAAAATACATAAGTATTAAACATGTTTAGAATATTGGAAGAAGTAGGGGTAATGGAAGATATGAAAATAGTGGTTTTTCGTATCTTTCAAAAGAACTTTTCAAAAATGTAATCATAAGTTTTACAAAAATTTCCAGGAGGTGTTTCGAAGGAAACTTTTAGAATTTTTCAAAACATTGTCATAAAAGAATTTCTGAAGGTAGGATTGAAAAGTGCGATAATATAAGTATTAGAAAGTAAAGGTTTTAAGGAGTAAATTAAAATTAATAAGTGTACTTTATATATTTATAAGGTTAGAATTATATTGATATATATAATCTGAGGGAAGAGATTATAGGTGTTTGGATGTAGAAAACCTTATGGAAAGAAGAATGAACATATATTACATTTTATATATATATCTAAAGGTTGAGTTTAACCGATGTTTACAAGAACTAAATAAATTATTCCGCATATTAATAGAGTTCTTAGATTTCCGTATAAAGAATATTTCCTCTACGCAAATGCTAAAAAAGTTGGATAGGGCTGTGTAGGATGGCGCTTTGTAGACACTATTCCAGCTTAAAGAGTAGTTTATATTCTTGGATTTTAAATTCCATAATAAGTTGTATAAAGAAGTTGAAGATGCCTTGGTAATATTCGTAAAGGAATATTTATGTTTATTGAAACGAGATTTGAAGTCTGCCGAAGTAGAGCCGACATAGTTGAAGGAATTATCTTTGGTTTTGACATTACAATTGTATACTATATTTTTAACTGAACAATTATTATTTAGAGGACAGTTAAATTTATTTCTACAATTATAGTTATCGGAATTTATATTATTGGGAGCCGTAACATTATATTGGATATTGCTAGAGATATTAATGCTATTCTGGTTAAGTTTTAAGTTTCTATTATTAATTCTATTAATATTCTGCGCTAAATTCATAGTGGTAGAGTATGATAATTTAATAGTATGTCTATTAAGGATTGAGTAATACCTGTGCGTCTTGGGAACACAATTATCTAGAGCTTTAAAAAATAGTTTAACTATTAGAGTTTCAATTCTTAATGAGAAAGGGGGAGCAAACCATAATATATTTCTAGTTCTATTTCTTCTTTTGATTTTCGAGTTAGAGCAAGGTTTCCTATTATAATTATAATTATAGTTATGGTTAATTGGCACATCCTTATTATCAATATATTTAATGTCATTATTATAGCCTGCTCTACTTAAAGCTTCCTTATAATATTGTGCCTTATCTTCAAATATATTTTTATTCGCTGAAATTCTAGAAATACGTTGCTCCTTAAATTCTAGAAATACGTTACTCCTTAAAACCTTTACTTTCTAATACTTATATTATCGCACTTTTCAATCCTATCTCCAGAAATTCTTTTATGAAAATGTTTTGAAAAATTCTAAAAATTTCCTTCGAAACACCTCCTGAAAATGTTTTTAAAACTTATGATTACATTTTTGAAAGGTTCTTTTGAAAGATACGAAAATCCACTATTTTCATATCTTCCATTACCCCTACATCTTCCAATATTCTAAACATGTTTAATACTTATGTATTTTCATATATATACAATTATTTTTAATACTTATGTATTTTCATATATATCCAATCATTTGTATATGTGGAATAATTATGTCTTATATTTTAATTATATTTAAGATGAATTTTCATAACTTCTTATACATTTCGTAGTGATTTTTATCTATCCTTGGAGTCATTTAGATTTTTTAAAAATCCCTTTTAACTTCCTTTAAACTTCCTTATTGTTTTTATAATCTCAATCTTTATAGTCTTAATTTATAGTCGAAATTGTAAATTGTTTTAATATATACTCCTAATTAAATCATTTTTCCTTTCTAAACTCTCGTAAATCTTCATAAATATTTGATGTTTAAGATTTGACTTACAACTATTAATAAACTCTGGCTAAATATAATTTTGCCAAACTTACTTTAATCAATTAAACTATACCTGTTTTTTTCTCCAATGCAAAATACTATACATTCAAATAATTGATAACCTATAACATAAAATACCCATCTAAACCTATATAGTATTAATACATCTTAATACATTTTAAAATACTTCTTCTTGTAATATATCTTATTGTAATTAATTAAATTTTAATTAAATTCTAATTAAATTTCTGGTTAAATTTTTAACTAAATTATAACAATATTCTTTTGTAAATATTTGTTATCATTAATTTAATTTTTTAACTTTTCCTTTATAAATAATATAAACATAACATAATGAATGATATATTTACATTCTAACTACTCATCTATATAAAATGTATTTCTTCGCTCACTTCGCCCCTCTTTCTCTTTCTTCTCTCTCCCTCTTACTACTCTTTCTCCCTCTTTTTTTCAATATTTTTTTCAATATTCTTTCTCTCTCCCTCTCAATACATTTTCCTTTCTCTCTCCATCTCAATATGTGTTCTTTCCTTCACTCTCTCTCAATATTATATCTCTTCTCTTTTTTCTTCTATCTCTCTCGTTCTCTTTCTATTCTCTTCTCTCTTCCATCTCACTATTCTATCTCCCACCCTTTCAATATATTTTTTTTCTCTATCTCTCTCCCTCTCAATGTTTTTCTCTTATCTCTCTCCCTCTCAATTTTTTGTCTCTTTCCCTTTTACATCTATTTTGTCTCTTTCCCTTTTATATCTATTTTGTCTCTCTCCCTTTTACATCTATTTTGTCTCTCTCCCTTTTACATCTATTTTGTCTCTCTCCCTTTTACATCTATTTTGTCTCTCTTCCTTTTACATTTATTTTGTCTCTCTCCCTTTTACATCTATTTTGTCTCTCTCCTTTTTACATCTATTGTGTCTCTTTCCCTTTTACATCTATTTTGTCTCTCTCCCTTTTACATCTATTTTGTCTAATTTAAATAAACCGTTGCTTTTTCAATTTTTCTGACACTCATTTGCATACTCACTCACAACTTTGTATCACCCTCAATTATCTCCACTATCCAGCGAATTTCAACCGTTAAGATTGTCTTTAATCCGGGTATGTCAATATTTATTTATAAAACAAATCTGTATTTTATCTGATGAAAGCGCACCATAATTTACCTTGGTCGCCCTTGAAATATATATAATAAAATAATTATGGTTTTATAAATATAGTTTCCATTTATTAATATATTGTATATTTACTCCACACGCTGTTGAGTGCTTTATATCAGTTATAAAAATGTTTAAGCTTGTTGAATCCCAACAAATTAAATATACCCTCTGCATATATATATATATATATATATTTAATATAGAAATGGCTTCTACAGGACTAGAACTGTTTCAATCGAAGGAAATCATCAGGAATATACATACTCTCATATATATATTTATCATCATCATCATTTAACATCCATTTTCCACACTAGCATGGGAACAATTATGTATATATATATTTATATTGTATATATATTGTGAATTACTGGTGATGATAGCAATATGAGCACATGGTGCACAGGCAAAGTGTATATGATATGAAAAAATGAAGTTTCATTTACATGTATTTATGTTTTTATTGAGTATCGACTTGTTTGTCAGACTCATATATATATATATATATATATATATATATATATATATATATATATATATGTCCCAACTCCTCTCTCTTCTCCAGCGTTCGAATAGTCCTCACATTCAAAGTGCCCATTTTGATGGCTCTTCTGCAGGACAAAACTGCATTCTTTATATTTGTCTCAGAGACAGCTGATCCATCATCCACTGGCCCTCTCTGTGGCTCTAAGCCAGCAGAGTCATAACGACCCGGCTGCTCCTTGACAGTGTAATTAGGGGCTCTAACTCTAGTGCTGTTAGATCGACTCTCCATATTTCTTTTCAATGGCTGACAATACCTTACCGGCGCCACTCGAATAAGGTAGTTATTTAACCCATAAATGGAGCCCTAACAGGTACTACCACCCCGGGACAGGGCAGACCTGGGAGTCATGACAACTAACGGGTAACTCCACATTCCCCACATCTCCTGAACTCCCGAACTGGAGCCTTGCCACTGGATATAGTTTAATGTCATACCCATTGTCCTGGGTATGACATTAAACTACATCCAGTGGCAAGGAGCAGCCTGGTCGTTATGACTCTGCTGGCTTAGAGCCACAGAGAGGGCCAGTGGATGATGGATCAGCTGTCTCTGAGACAAATATAAAGAATGCAGTTTTGTCCTGCAGAAGAGCCATCAAAATGGGCACTTTGAATGTGAGGACTATTCGAACGCTGGAGAAGCGAGAGGAGTTGGGACATCTGTTCGAGGAGAGTGGTATACAGATACTTGCGATCCAAGAACACAGGATTCTACACGATGAGCCCGTGAGGAGTGTGATGATCGGGAGGAAGAGCCAGCTCATCACTACATCGGCAGTGAAGAACACAACAAATGCTGCAGTAGGAGGAGTGGGTTTTGTGTTCAGTGCAAAAACCAATCTGTTGGTGAGGGAAATCCCCGCGAGTGTTGAGGGTGACCTTCAATGGAAACCCAAGAGGGACAGTCATCTCAGCCTATAGTCCAACCGAGGGGGACAGTGATGTGAATGCCGAGGAGTTCCATGAGGAGGTGTGTAGAGCTGTCAACACCACTCAGGCACACAATATCCTGCTTGTTTTGGGGAACTTCAATGCACATCTGAGTAAGGAGGGCAGTGAAGATCCTTGCTGGTACTTCCATAACAACACCAACCGAAATGGAAGACTACTGAGAGACACCCTGCTGGAGGCGAACTTGATGGCGACCAACCTAAGGTTTAGGAAGAATCTGGGGAAGATGTGGACCTACATCTCAGATATGCACCTGTCCAAGTCCCAGATTGATTTCATTCTGGTGAGGAAAAAGTGGCGGAATAGTGTTCTGAACACGGAACCATACAGCTATTTCAGTACACTGGGTAGTGACCACCGGCTTGTTATGAGTGAGGTCTGTGTGAGCTTAAGAAAGAGCAAGGCTCAGCCCCGGAGAACAATCTATGACTGGGGAGCTTTCAAGGAAGATGATAAGCTACAGGAGAGGTTCACAGGGGAAGTGAGAAACAGGTTTAGTGCTCTGTGTGGAGAGTCAGAGGAGAGAGAGATTGGATGGACTGAGGAGAGTGTGACGAGGAGGTACGGGCACTTCACCAATGCAGTGGCGAAAGCAAGTGAAACCCTGGTGCCGAGGAAAAAGAACAAAGGGAAGCACGTCAGCTCTGCAAACCCAAAAGTGTGTGCAGCCAGAGAAACACCTGAAAGCTGCCAGGGACCAATTCTATGCTGATCCTACGGAGGAGAGGATGGAGACTGTGGAGGTGATGAGGGAAGAGCTCTGTACCGCTTACACTGAGGTCAGAGAGGAGGCACTGATAGAGAAGATCAGAAGTGTGGAGAGAGCGGTTGACAGATCTGGATGTAAGGAGAGCTGGATGATCATCAACGAGATCACAGGGAGGAAGAAAAGGTGTTCAAGTCAGATCCAGGGAACGGGGCCCGAGGATAGGGGGAGGAAATGGCTAGACCATTTTAAGACTCTACTAGGAGAGCCACCCTCCACAGCCCAGAGCACTGGGGAGATCAGGCGACTGTTTGAGGAACTGGATGTTGAGACAGAGCCCTTCACCAGAGAGGAGCTTCAGAGAGCCAAGAAGAAGATCAAGGAGGGCAAGGCTCATGGAGAAGATGGAGTGGCATCAGAGGTGATGAAGAGGTGTGATTTTGATGATATCATCCTGGGGTTCTGTAACGGGGCACTGGAGAAAGGAGTTGCCCTGAATCAGTGGAGGATCAGTAACATCGTCCCAGTGCCAAAGAAGGGAGATCTCTCTAACACCAACAACTACCGGGGGATCTCACTGACGTCACCTGTGGCAAAGACCCTCAACAGGATGATTCTTAACAGGATCCAGCCTGAGATGGGGAAGAAGCTCAGGGACAACCAGAACGGCTTCAGAGAGGGTAGATCAACCACCAGTCACATCCTGATGCTGAGGAGGATATTAGAGGGAGCTAGAGCAAAGTGCCTTCCTGTGGTCATGGTTTTCATTGACTTTAGGAAGGCCTTTGATTCTGTGGACCGTTACTGCCTGATGAAGATCTTACAGGCTTATGGAATCCCCAAGAGGATAGTGGGCCTGATATCACTGCTCTACACCAACACCAAAGCCCAAGTCATTACACCTGATGGGATGACAGAGTTCTTTGAGATACTGGCTGGAGTGCTCCAGGGCGATACATTGGCTCCCTACCTTTTTATCATCTTTTTGGACTATTGTATGCGTCTTGCACTGGAGAAACACCAGGACTCTGGTTTTACTGTAGCACCGGCTCAGAGCAGGAGAGTTGGGGCGAAAAAGGTATCGGATGCTGAATTTGCCGACGACATAGTTTTGGTGACAAATACAGTGAAGGAGGCAGAGGATTTGATGCGGGAGGTTGAGACTGTGTCGATGAGTGTGGGGCTGAGAATGAATGAGACTAAAACAAAATATCTGGTAGAGAATGTTGAGAAGCCAGAGGGGATCACTAATGTAGGCGGGAAGCCGCTGGAATTGGTTGAGGACTTCCTGTATTTGGGAGCAAAGATTGGGAATACGGAAGATGATGTGGTTGAGAGGAAGAGCAAGGCCTGGGCGGCGTGTCACAGCTTGAGATCGGTGTGGAAGTCGGACCTTCGTAGAGACCTGAAAATCCGCCTCTTCATTGCTGTAGTGGAGTCTGTGCTGCTGTATGGGTCTGAGACTTGGACACTGACCAAAAGACTCACTCAGATGGTGGATGGGTGCTACACGAGAGTGCTGAGGATGGCTCTGAACATTAATCAGTATACACTGAGGAT
The DNA here is from genome assembly GCA_964016885.1 of Eledone cirrhosa. Taxonomy (NCBI): domain Eukaryota; kingdom Metazoa; phylum Mollusca; class Cephalopoda; order Octopoda; family Eledonidae; genus Eledone; species Eledone cirrhosa. The sequence goes on from OZ024740.1 coordinate 123,594,101, forward strand.
GAAAAACTCAGAGCTGTATGGGAGCATCCCAAAAGTCAGCTCAAAAGTGACACAGAGGAGACTGAGGTTGGCTGGACATGCTCACCGACATCCAGAGTTGACATTGCACTCAGTGCTCCTTTGGGAGCCCCTACATGGACACACTAGAAGAGGAAGACCAAGGTAAACATATGTTGATGCCCTAAGGACAGACACTGGTCTGTTGGAGATGCAGGATATGGCAGCGATAATGAGGGACAGAGACCACTGGAGAGAACTCGTCCATGGATGTCGGGAATTTTACCCGCCTTAGATAGATATATATATTTATATATAACCAAAAGCCTGTATAAACAACTTGTATTTATTGCATTATATTAAGTGCTTTATTTCTGATACAAATGTCATGTTTTGACCCAAAAGTTTAATGAATCGATCCCCAGTAGTTCCAGCCACATCTGGGGGTAGGGGATGGTATCAATTACTATAGAGACCTCTCAGCTAGAGGAATCAGAGTTTCAATGTTTTTATTCATCTTTTATTTTGATAGAATATATTTATTATGCCTGTATTTATCATGCCTGTTTACTGGTTTATTTGAATTTACATAAAAACATATTGCTTAGATTCATATATAAATGACATATCGTAATCATTATCATCCAAATTGTCAATGTTTTTATGTCAACTTTTTCCTGCTAGCATGGGCTGGAGGAGATAGTTTGAGGCAATGTCTTACTGCTAAATACCCTTACACCATACCCATTCTAAACACTAGAATTCACACAGTCATATATGCATATACATAAATAGTGAATTTATATCCATTTGCATTTAGTCTAATTACACCTTTGTGTGCAAGGTCAATATTTTCATTAGGTCAATAAGACAAGCATCTTGGGTGTAGATCTTAGAAAAGTGCAATAGTGAAACTTAATCGATCACAGTTTTATACAAATTTGATTAATTAACTTAAAGATATAATAATTTAATGCAATCAATATGTAAAACATGAAAGAGCTTTGCAGCATAGCAGAAATGTGGGTCAAATCCCCCCCCCCCCCCCCCCAACGCACCTGGGATGCCATCCAGTGCAGCCTGGCCTCAGACAGGCTCACACGCCAGCTCGACCAGCACTGCCTTGCTTGTTTTCGTGAGGCTTCTAAACCCCACAGTGGTGTCTGGCTCCATGCCCTGCTCTCCTTCTCCACCGGCATACAGCTAGACAACCATAGCCTGCACATCGGCATTTCCCTGAGGCTCGGCCTCAGGATCTGCCAGCCACACCAATGTCGCTGCGGTTCCACCGTGGACTCTTTCGGCCTCCACCCGCTTTCCTGTTGCCACAATGCCTGCCGCATTCCACGCCATGCTGCTCTCAACGAGGTCATTAAGCATGGCTTGGACACTGCAGGCTTCCCTTCCCAGCTCGAGCCAGTGGGGCTGGATTGAGGGGTCAACAAAAGGCCAGATGGTATGACCATCTTCCCGTTCTGTGGTGGCAAACCCCTCGTCTGGGATGCCACTTGCACCGACACTTTCTGCAGCCGCGACCTGGTGCAGTCTGCGACTGACCCAGGTTCTGCTGCATGTCGGGCTGAGGAGGCCAAACTCCTCAAATACTGGCCGCTCTCCGACACGTTTGCAGTCGTGCCCCTGGCAGTGGAGACTTCTGGTGTCCTCGGCCTCAGGGCTACCTCCTTACTCACCACCATAGGCGCTGAGCTGGCCAGCCGTAGTTGTGAGCCCCGCGAGTTGGAGTGGCTTTTCCAGCGCGTCTTCCTTGCCGTCCTCCCTTCTGTCCTCCGGGGCTGTGGGTGGGCCCCATCGCGTAAAATGTTTGTAAATATGACAACAATCTATCCAACTAACGATATATTATGTTCATTTTTATTAAAAACTTGTGTAAATCCTTAAAAAAAACCCAAAAAAACCTGTAACATAATTTTACGTCAGTGGGTGGGGATTGTGCAATAGAAAATAAAGGCTTAGTAATTTTCTTAGAGTGTTTGGAGCAAGAAGTTTCGAAAACTATATTCTTCAACTGGCCAAATTGTAATCTGGAAGTATTTTATCTGGGAGAATGGGATGCATAAGTAGGAGAAGGTAGCATGCATTGTAGGACTAACCTAGAACACTAAATACACAGGTAGCATCCCTGTTCGTGCATTTGATTTCACAGCAAGAGTAAATGCATACTAAGAAATCAGTAGTTAAAAACATTAATTCTATGCTTTAGTAAATCCTGAGAGATGATAATCAAGACTCGAGTAAAGAAGCACACAAACTGAACAAAATAGAGGCATTTAACTACAGTTTTTGTTTCTTGTACCATCAAGTGAAACTCTTGACAAATGCTAAGTGGTCATAATGGAATTTTCATGAGGAAATATGATCACTGGGTGAAAAAGTGCCAGGAAATTCCAATGGAAGAAATTCACAGAAGTTGTAGACCACGAAGGACCTAGGCAGAAGTAGTGAGAACTAGTTTCAAATTGCTAAAACTCACAGAGAAGATGACAAATGTACACAGCAAGTGGAGCGATGCGATAGACCCATCCAACTCATGCAAGTGTGGAAAAATGGTAAAAAAAACAACAATGCTGATGATAGTGATTACTATAGACGTGCTTTCCCATTGCATTTCCCCTGGCCTATTTTTACAAGATGTCTTTTCATCTGTTCATCTGACATGACTTGGCACTTATTTTTTTCATGGATTGAAAAGATCACAGAACTCATTCACTTACCAAGAGTTGTGGGACTGGTCATTCCAATTGCTAATATTATCTACTGGTCACAAATCCTGGCAGAAGCAACAATGTGCAATAGAATACCTTCCTCAAATACACAACACATGATCTCACAACCTCACTATTGTGAATCCAAGCATCTCTCCACTAAGACATGTGCCTAAGAAGGTAAATATGTGAATCAAATGCTATAAAGTATTTATGTACATCACATTAATAATTCTGCCAATCCACCATTATTGACTAGTAATTTATTTTATCGAACTGACAAAGGTGGTGAGTATAGCTGACTTCAGCAGGGTTTGAAATCAGAATGGAAAATGCTGGTACAAATACTGCAAGATATTTCCTATACACTAAGGATGTTATTAATTGTCTACTAATTTTTAGTCGTAAAATATGTTGAACCAGGGTGTTTCTATTGTTAATTAGCTTCAGTCAATCCTCATTGAGCAGATATATAAGAAAACATCCTAGCCATAATCATATTGTCTTTTATATTACAAACTGAACATATTTAGCATTACGTTATCAAATACATCCCATCGAGCGGTGGATTGGCAGTATCGGTAGAGGGTCGGATGCCATGCTTTGAAGCATAGAGTTACCTCCCTGTATGATCTGAGTTCAAATCCTGTCAAGGTTAATTTTGCCTTTTATCCTTCCGGGGTCGATAAAATAAAGTACCAGTAATGCACTGGGTAATTGCTGGCCTTGTGCCAAAAGTAGAAACAATTATCAAATACATCCCTCTCCTATTCGAAGGGTGTAGTTTGAGAGAAATCTGGGTAATATTTCTATCAGATTGAATGAGGAGAGGAGACATAGTTGTTGTTTAGCTAAAAGTCAACTCTTATTAAGTGATTCAGCCATCACAACCTTTTTTCTTAAGCTATTTACAATCACACCTTAAAAGTCGTTGAAGTTTGATTTGAAGAAGATTTATTTGACAGCTATATTTAGCAGCTCAAACAACCACCTAGAAATTTCTTCAATACAGAGGTGTTGTACTAAAATTGTTCACAGCTTCAAAGAACATCTAATATTACATACATTACTTAGACATAACTAAATGCAAAGCACAAATTCTATTGTTATTACAAAGTTTTCCACATTGTTAATGTGATTTTCTCATGTCAGTCTATTGAATTATGTGTATCTTGGTGATGCATGAAGTGTAGTTGTGTTGTTATTTAGAGCCATTGCAATATAAAACTAGAAAATTTGTCTAGCTCCTCTATCCCAGAATACTGACTGTTGACTGCATTGGCCATCATAACTCATATGTTATGCATTTTATGTGAGTACACATATATTCAGACATATGAATATATTTGTGTGTATATATATATAAATATGTATATATATATATATATATATATATATATATATATATATATATATATATATTATATATAGACACAGTGTTTGTGTCTGTGAGAGCATGCCTGCATAGCATATATATACACACACACACTCTCATTATATATATGTGTGTGTGGGTGTGTGTACAGACATATATGCATACATATACATACTGAACAGGTTTATACAGATATAAATACATGCAATTAAACATGTATATATGTTTGTGTGGGGCTGAGAGACAGTAAGAGAGAGAAAGAAACACAGAGGTAGAGAAAGAGAGATAAAGACAGAATAAAAAGATTTGTTTGTTTGAGTGAGAATAAAAAATGAATAGTTTGTCAAAGACATACACACTCCATTCTGGTTCTTTCATGCTGTCAAGTTTGTCACAGAGCTTCTGCAACTTTGATTATGTTCCTTTCATCTTATATATATATATATATATATATATATATATATATATATATATATGTATACATACATACATATATGTATACATACATATATACATACATATATATACATATATGTATACATATATACATACATACATATATATATACATATGTATACATATATACATATATGTATACATATATACATACATATATATATATACATACGTTTGCATATATACATATATGTATACATATATACATATATATAAATATATATATATATATATAAAGTTGATGTGTGTGTGTGTGTGTGTGCCTATTTCTAGTTCAATACTACAGTTACCAACCTTTATTTGCATGAACATTTTATTGCCTGAAGAAAATCTAGGATTTTATTACTTTAAACAGTGCCATGTAAATAAACATGTTATGGATGTAACTGTATCCGAGCATCAGACCTCTCACAAAAGACACATAAAATTCTGAGCTAAATGCTATCGAAAGACAGACATATTGATATCTAAATAAAATAATATTCACACATATCAGATATGATAATAATACTACTACTACTAATAATAATGACAAAATCAACAATAATAATAATATCAATATAAATAATAATGATAAGTTATATTAGTAGTTCTTATAGTAATAGCTACATATATATGCACACACACATATATATATATATATATATATATATATATATGTGTGTGTGTGTGTGTGTGTGTGTGTGTGCGTGAATATGTATATATACATGTGTGTATATATATATATACACACACCCATATATGTATATAGTTACTAGTTACTGTGAAGTTTATCTGCAAAAGTTGCGTAATGACTTCTCATTGATAAGCAGGTAGAGCACTCTGTGTCAGTTGTATCAATCCAGCTAAGCAGTAGCAATCAAACATAACAGAGTTATCATGTATGAAATAAACGTTCTCCGGACTTTTGCGAAGATGCCAAAAACATATTGACCCACCCACATAATTGTGTTAACATCTAATGATGTTATGCTGGTGTAGGTTGCTGTTATAACAGTTGCACAATGCCACTATGCTGGTGTCACAGAAATATTTATAATAAATATGATTAAGTAACTTCTGTCTCAACGTTTATTTCTTACATAGGTTTCATGCATATATAGATTTTGGCCAGTATCGGCCCAGGCCATATATAGATATATATACATGACAGCTGCATAAAAAGGTGCAGAGCACTAGAAGTCGATGGAAACCGCGGAGTGGGGAGACCCAAGATGACCTGGGATGAGGTGATAAAAGCCGACCTTACCCAATTACACCTCTCAAAGGCAATGACACATGACCGTGACCTCTGGCGTCATGCAGTAATACAGAGTACCCAACCTCCAATGGGTACAAGCTGAAGCATATAGACAATATGCCCCCACATCCCCCACCGCAAGGTGGTCGTGGAGGTGCCACGGCAAAAAAGCACCCAGCCCACTCTGTAAAGTGGACGTGTAGGCGCCACGAAAAAGCACCCAGCATTCACTGTAAATGAGGTTGGTGTTAGGAAGGGCATCCAGCTGTAGAAATCAAGCCAAATCAGTTCCTGTATGAGCAAGGCGTGGTCAGCCGACCAGACACTGCCCACAACAGGACAACCTGTCTAACCCATGCTAGCGTGGAAGAACGGACGTAAAACGGTGATGATGATGATGATGATGATGATGATACATATATATTGTACATATGATATGAAGAGTCTCAATGTAAATTGGCAGGTGACCACTGTTTGCTGATGACTTCTGACAAATAAAACAGTTCTAGTCCTGTCGAAGTAATTTCTATAATAAAATGAATATATATATATATATCATCACCATCATCGTCATCACCGTTTTATGTCCATTCTTCCATGCTAGCATGGGTTAGATGGGTTGTCATATAAATCTTCAACCATGGTTTCTGGAACTCAAGAAGCAATATCGGTAATTTCAAGACATTGAAATAACCAATATTGGAAGAATTTCAGTTCTTTCATCAGAAGGAGAATTGTTTCTGAGGAATTTTCCTCCTGATGAAGGAATTTGAATACTTCCAATATTGTTTATTCCAATATCTTGGAATTACTGATATTGTTTCTTGAGTTTGAGAAACCATGGTTGAGGAATTATATAAGTAAAAATAGACTTATCTTAGCCTACAAATATACTTTACTGTTTATTTAATTGATGTTTTCCCTTTATCCACCCACCTCCTGATCATGCTGCTTTGAATAAGCCATGGCAATGTTGGGTAGTGAGTAATTCATTAGCCTTATTTTGATGTCATGATAAAATATCTCCAATGCACTTGATAAAGTTGTTGGCATTCATACAATAACAACATAGAGTTAATAGGATCCAGCATGCAATGCTGATTTCATAATTACCTCTTGAGTACTGGGGTTGTAAAGTAGTAGGCCTTATATGGATGTATATGTCAATAGGCATGCATGTACAGAAATACATATACACACTATATCTAGTTGTAACAAGCCTACAATTTTAGAGGAGGGGTAAGTCCATTTTATCGACCACATTTTGATTGGTACTCTAATTTATTGACCCTGGAAGTATGAAAGGCAAGTTGAGCCTACTGGATCATACATTTACATATTTCACATTGTTTTTTTATTATATATTAGTAGTATTTTTATGTCTTTTTCATTGGAGAGAAGGTAAAACTCATAATATCAAACCTCCAATTTATCGTTGTAGAAAATCAGGCCTGAAGGTTTGCATCAGTGAACTTTACTACCCAAAGGTTTTGTATTGCAGTTAAATCAGCCACAGATGAATCCTCTGAGCATGAACAGTCCCTATGAAAAACTAGCACATATTTTCCATCGACTAAATTTCAGTTATAAGGCTTTAGTTGAACCATATGATTAGGAAAGTGTGTCCAAAGAGCCACATAGTGAGACTGAACTTGAAAAAAAAATAGTTGCAAAGCAAACGTCTTAATGACACATCCAAACAAGTGCTTATGTTAATAAAATGAAGAAAGGAAATGTAAATGATTTTAGACAAGTAATATATGTACTTTGATTACAAAACCACTTACAAATTTATATTATACCATAACACAAATATGGCTCCAAATATGAAGCTTTGTTATATCACAGCTGTTACACTATAGCATCAGATGGAAGTAAATATTTGCTCAGTCTTGTTCTTACTTCTTTATATCACCATAACGTTATCTCATTAAACCTTCTTCTGTAAAACATTCCTGACAAGTCTTGAAAATGTACCATTATTATAACAAATAAGATATGAAGAAATCTTTGTTATAAAATATATCATCTTTCTAGACAAATCAGCAATTTTGGTTTGGTACCAGATATTTCTTTATGATATGCAAACTCTTTCTATGTAGTAGTATTAATTAGTTGCCTAAGATATGTAAAAATCTCACATTACCAAAGCACCTATATGCAATGGGAACTTTTTTCTAGTGTTAAATAGAAATTATTACAAATGATATCTACGTATATACACTATGACAAATTATTTAAATACGTGGATATCTGGCAGAATCTTGAAGAGAATTATGTGGTATACACATTTCAATGTTTAAGAAAGTTATCAGTTAATGACACTACATGTGAATGCATGTGACCTAAAAGGTATGGTGTTGGACTCACAATTATAATGTTGTTTGTTTGATTACTGAATTAAAGAGTATTGTTGGGTAAGCCACTCCATTTCACGTTACATTAGTCACCCAGTTGAAAAATAAATTGAGTACTAAATCGAGCTGAGGGTTGTAACAGACTGGCATGTCGCAGAAGGGAAGGGATCCATGATTGGATGGGGGTCTCAGACATGAAAATATTTAAAAACCTCTTATCAGATGGAATCTCATGGGAGGCCAGCTAAACCTGTGTGGGTGTGAATTGTAATAACAACTATATTTTATAAAAAAAAATGTTTATACATAGAAGGCGACAGCAATACAAATACTCATCAAATATAAACAATAATAATATTAAAGATATTAAAATACTACAATAGAAATATTTAATTGGTCCTAGTTATATTTCAAGGAAAACATTCATTTTACAAATAAGCTAAGAGATGTGTTTGTTATGGTGCATGCTGAACTATGAATGAGAATAAAGGGATCATATGATGTGAGGTAATATGGGGCTGTGATCATTTGTGTTTCACAGAACTGTCAATATCTGTTGGCAATGGAAAGTATTTGAGTGAATTAGTAAAGTATATGATGTAATGCATAGCAATTATCAGGTATTAAATGGTAAAGAGACGTTTTGATATCTTGGAGGGGGATAAACTGTGTCGGGTCTAATTTCTAACCAAAAACTTACTTCATGAAAATGTTTTCAAGTAGCCCTGCCAAATTACCAATGGATTGCAGAACTCAATCTTTTCCTGAATTATAAGTTTTTAGTTTGATACATGAATATAGCGAGATCTCAAAACTTATAATCTAAATGATATTAGTTATCCACATGTACCATTTATAAATTTTAGAGTTTGTTTAGTATTATATATGAGGAGGAATAATAAATTCATTAGATGTAAAAATATCAAAGGTTTGGAACTAGAAGAGAGGAAAGAATAACATTTATTCCCATATACATACATTCAAATGCACACATCATAATCTGGCTCAGCTAGATTATGAACAATCTTACAGAACAGGCAAGTTTCATTTCTTTCCATGTATATAAATATATATACACACACACATACAGATTTGGAGTTACCAGTTTAGACTAGTAAGTTAAGTACACAATACTTGGGAAAATAGAGTGGATGTACAGTGAAAAGTTATTACAAATGGCTGAGCCCACACTGTTTCAACAACGAGTGGATAACATTGAAAATGCACGAGTTCAGCCGTCAGGCACTAACTTTCCCCTATATCATCATCATCACTATCGTTTAACGTCCATCTTCCATGCTAACATGTGTTAGACGGGAGTTGTCCCAATTTGAGGCAAGGTTGGTCGGGTGACCATGTCTCGCTCATATAGGACTATCTGGCGGGTTTTCTATGGCTGGGTGCCCCTCCTAACACCAACCACATTTACAGTGTGGACTGGGAACTTTTTACTGTGTTACCTACACGGCCACATTACAGCATGGACTGTGTGTTATATTTATCATGACACCTACAAGATCTCGATCTCATTATCTCATTTATTTGGACTGGATATTGTGGTACCAACTTTATAGAGAGAAGGTGGTGTTGGTGGGAGTGGGAGGATGGAGTAGGGGTAGTGGATTGGGGTGTATATTTGATTAAGAGGTGCCTCCTGACTGTAGGTATCGCTTTGTACATAGGCAAGGCAGTTCTTCTGTATTACTGTGTGTCACCAACGATCTCGGCCCAGTGACATTGTCTTAGAGAGGTGCAAGTGTGTCAGGTCGGAATTTATCAAGTCGTCCCAGGTTTTTCTGGGTCTACCTACTCTGTAAATTCGATCAATTTTTTGCAATATATATATATAGGAAAATATTTGACCCCGACTGCGGAGCTCAAGCCGTTTCGACGGCTATTTCTGGCTACATCTTGAGTCCAGAAATAGCCGTCGAAACGACTTGAGCTCCATCGTCGGCGTCAAACTTTTTCCTATTACCCACTCTACTACCCTAAGTACTGAGTACTCTGGTGCGTTATGGTCCACCTGGTTCCTTACCACACCTCGTTCGTTATATAGTGATATTATATGCAATAAGCATCCAATTTAACACAGAAATAAAAGGAAACTACATTGTAATGCTACTTACTCAGAAGAAAGAGAAAACAAAAGTAAGTTACATTTAAGGAAAATGTAGGAAAATGTACAATATTATTATTACAGAGGAAAATGTACAATATTATTCCTTTTTAAGGGTTTATGATAATAGCTGGTATATGAGTAAGCAAAAAAAATAACATAAGTTGCAAAAAGAAGGAAACATAAAGGTGCCTCAAATGAATGTTATATTTGTGTGTGTGTATATATATATATATATATTTATTATAAGAACAGATTAAAATTTAAGGAAAGAATCGCTGCTTTCAGCTTTAATGGGATCTTCTGAAACTAAGAAGTCAATTTGTTTAACAGAGTAGATGGGTTTTCCCATTTGAGACAAGTCAAGTCAGGTGACCATGTGTTGCTCACACGGAAATGTTTTGGGCTAGCTTTCCATTTCTGGATGCCCTTCCTAATGCTAAACATATTCAGAGTGTGGACTGGGTGCTTTTTTGTAATACCAACATGAGGACTTTACAGTTTTGATATGCACTTTTTGTTGTGGGAACAAAATGACTTTATAGTGTGAACTGGGCACAGGGGTGGGTGGGGGTGTAGTGTAAATGTGTGGGGGAAGGGGGAGGTGTTAGAACATGGTAGGAGTGTTAGGGCATGGGAGGTATATGGGAGGGGAGGATAGGCGTTAAGTGGTGCATACTAGAATGTATACTTCGAAGGTGGGTCTTTCATGTTACTGCATAATGCCAAAGATCTTGATTCTATGTCATTGCCTTTGAGAGGTGTGATTATGCAAGGTCCACTTGTATCAGCTCATCATAGGTATTCCTATTGCATAGCATCCATCAACCTTTATTGCTGTGCAACTTTTTATACATCTGTCATCCTTCATAAGAATCACACAGCCATATCAAGGAAATCTCCTCTCTTGCACACTGCATCTGATCCCTCTTATTCCCACTTTCTCTCCCAGTTCGTGTATATTACTGTTACACATCCATCAGACCATGCAGGCATCATTTTCCAATCTTCGCAGGTTTTCTGCACACAGAAGCCAGTTCTCACTACCATGCAACATTGCAGTGTGTATACATGTATCATACAATCTGCCCTTCATTATGAGGAAAGCCCTTTTGTAGTTGGCAGTGGTAGTAGTTCTCTGAACTTTCTCTTGTTACTATACTTTCAAAACATCCTCTGCCACTGCTAATTTGGTCACCCAGGTAATGGAAACTGCTAACTATATCTACAGAGCACACTGAACATTTGAAGGAGCTAGTATCCTGAGGGCCCTTGCTACTTTCTGAAATTGTGAATCAGCCACATATAAAATCTACCTTCTTTGCTAGCAAGCCTGAGATCTCACTATATATCTTGTGAACCCTTAATTTGTATTTTGGACATATGATGGAATTTCTACAAACTACTTTCTTGCACACTATGCAAGGCCATTTTCCTGTAGGAATGTGAGCCCTGTTTTCCTTTCTACATATTAAGACTGTAGTCTTTGACAAGTTAAATTTAAGACTTTTTTTTATTCCAGGTCATGCTTCTAGATTTAGAATTTCTTCTCTTATTCTACCAGAGTTTCAGCTATAAGAGTTAGATCACCTGCATACAGAAGTTCCCATGGGTAGCCAGTCTTAAGCACTTCAATTATAGCCAGCAGGACAATAATAAACAGGATAGAGCTAAGGATGGAGTCTTGATGGACACGTACCTTCTAAATTCTTCCCTATAGTCATTGTAAATTCTAATCTTGTGGACTGTTTCCCTGTACATGGCTCATACAGCCCTCACATGCCACTTGTCTACTCCTAGTTTTCTAAGAGCTCACCAGTTAATGGAATAAGACAGTCTGTCAAAGGCTTTCTCCAGGTCAATACATGCCAAGTAGACTTTACATTTAGCGAGGTACTTCTCCTGCAGTTACCTCACAAGGAGGAGAGCATCCATGGTACCTATCCACAAAAATCCAAACTGCATATCATCTACATCAACTCAATATTTAATCAGCTGAGACCTTAATGATCTGGTGAACCAATTTGATGCCTTTATAGTGTTCTACCATCTGCAAGCAATGCCTGGGCTGGTTTGGACATGCTTTGAGACTTCTCCCGGAGAGACTGGCAAACCAAGTACTTAAATGGATCCCGCAGGGAAGCAGACGGAGAGGGCGACCCAAAATGAACTGGCGCCAGACAGTTGAGAGGGACCTGAGTGCAACAAACAGACAATGGTGGGACGCTGTGCAACTGGTTGCTGACCAAACGTGTTGGAACATTATGATTGCCTCATGCGTCGCAAGACGCGGGAGTTTCTGAGTCTGAGTCTGATAGTGTTCTGACTAGAGCATCTTATTTGCCCTTATAGCAGTTGATGATGCTGCTGCTACACAATTCATTGCATATAACACAGTTTTGTATTAATTGATCTACACTACAGGTGGCTATGTTGTAACCCTTCACACCAGATGCTTTCAGCATCACAGCAATTATCCCCAAAGTTTCAGCTGCTTTGCAAGTCTTCATATTGCTTGCTTTGATTGTATTACTATACTATTGCTAACTTTTACAGCAAATCCCTCTGTTGGGTCAACTTGCGGCAAAATATCTTCCTCCTCATTTAGTAGTCTTTCATATTGTCTCATACATGCTACCTTCTTTTCAGTGTCAGGGCGGGCAATTACTCCATTATCATCATGGTTACACTTCTCTACACTATCAGAATCTTCCCTGACACATGTTTCCCATTTTGCCATTCTTTCCTTGACTGTATTTCGGCTTTAGTTGTCTCCTCCATTCTACTGTTTCATGACTAAGTCTCTATCCTTTTCCCTAGAGACCTGCTCCAACTACAGATTTCATTTGACGCCTTCAGTAGGTTATTATTCGGGAATTCCCTGTGCTCCTCTATATTTTATGTCTCTATTTGCTCTTCCTTACTGCCATAAGCATCAAACAACATACCTTTAAGTTTCTTACTGGCTGTGGCATCCTTTAACTTCCATATTCTTCTCCTCCAGATTTTTCTTTGTCATTGAATTCATCTAGCCTTAACTATAAGGTTGCTAACTATTAGGTTATGTTGTGAGGTGCATTCTTCAATAGGTAAGAACTTTGTATTTACATCCATCACTCTGCCATGTCTTCTGGTAAGGATAAAATCTATCTGGCTGGTGTGCTCCCTGATCTATAGGTGATCAAGAAATTCTCTCAATTTTTGAAGTACGTGTTACTGATAGATAGATCATTGGCATCACAGAATTGCTCATTTCTATCATCAAATCAATAACGCTCATGTATCCTGTCAAAGCCATCGTAGTGTTGCCTGACATGCCCACTAACTTTGTCTGCAATGATTATGAAGTCACCATCACTTATTTGGGAAGTCATGTGCATTAGGGACTCGTAGAATCTGTCTTCTTGTGCATCCAGCAAACCAGATTGGGATGCATATGCAGATATGACACAGTTGTCATATTTAATACTAGTATAATTTTAATGATTCTGTCATTTAATCTATTCACGTCAATTATCTTATGTACCCATTTTAATGCTAACATAATCCCTACTCCACCCAGCCTGTAATTTCTCACCCAGAAAACATTAGCTGACATCCCCCTCAATCTAGTCTCTTGTACACTGAATACATCAACTTTCTCTCATTCAAGTATTTCTACAATGTCTCCTGATCCTTCTTTTATCATGCCTAAGTTGATGGTGCAAACTCTGAAGTTATGAACTTCACTGGAAGAAGATGAAAGCTTGTGGAGGGGAGTGAGAGATTAATTGGTGTTTGTTTCCCATGTCTGAAATAAAGAATTGCATTTGCATGGTCATCCAGTGATGCAAGGTGGATTCATATTCATCTTTAGGAATCCTTCAACTCTCCAGCTCGGTAGTCCATTTGTCATACCAAACAACAATCAGACCGAAAGCAATGATTAGTAGAAGGAGTAGCAAAATGATAATTATTGCAGTAGAAATTGAGTATAGAGTGTAATGTATTTGCACTGCCAATATTTGAATGGTCTAAATGGCAATAGTGGTGTGTGAATTGGAGTAGGAGGGAAAATGGAGGAATATAAGAATGGAGAGAGAGAAAATATTTTGAAGACCAAGGAAAAAAATAGGAAAGGCAGAAGGGAAAGTATTTTTCAAGTTTTGATTGAAGATATATATATATATACAATAGTAATATTTATGAGAGTAAATTTTACTCATTTACTAGGTCTATTTTAGCTCATTACTAGGTGTATTTTAGCTCAATGCTATGATAGGATCGAGCAGAGCCAGTATATAGTTACAGTGTGCTTATAAACCAATTAAAAGTTCAAGACATAATCACTGACAATTGTTTCTTCCCATAGAAATATACCACCAAGAACAAATTATTTTATTTAATAATTTGCTATTAGTTAGCATAAACTATAGGAATCATCAAAGTTTAATTACATCCAAAATGATTAATAAAATATCAATAGAAATCATTCAAGAGCAACAGATGTACTGAGGGAAAGTGTAGGAATAAGAATATAGCATACATAGGTGAAGCAGCCTGTAGCATAGGAGAAAGGATAAGTGAACACTGGCCAGAACTCCAGGATGGGAAAACTCATCAGTAATCCACCAACATGCCAAAATAGAACATAGAGGCACATTAGAGAACATAGAGATAAAAATTATATCCACACACAGAAAATATACAATGCTCAGACAAATCACCGAGGCAACAAATATAAACGAGCTCCAACCAAAATTAAACAGAAAACATGAATGGAATAGCAACATTATAACTAGTAATTAAGGATAAAATGAAGACACAGATACACACAACAACCAAACTAACAAAAAAAATCAAACACACACTGATAGAACAAGTAAATAAACATATAAAAAAATAAACACATACACCCGAATGTAATGCATGCTCAAACTAAGCACACAACATACAAAAACAAGATGGTGTAGGACAGAACAAAGGAGAGACACACAAAATAAAAACTTAGATGAAAGAGCTGTGACAATATATAAACAATCTTCCGGTTATCGAACCAACCAACCAACCAACCAGAAACTTTTAATAAATTGAAGTGAAAACCAACAGGTGTGTGTATTTTTATTGGCACGATGACCCTCACAAAGATAACCTATTGTTATCCATTAGTATTAAGTGGAACTTGACAAAGCGGACCAAGGAAACTATGTTTCCATTAGTCTTTTCATTGCTGATAATATCTACCAGTTTTAACTCCTGGCAGAAAGTGTAATGTGAAATAAATTGTCTTGTTCAAGTACATATATCACCTAGTCTTGGAATCATAATCATGACCTTATGATTGTGAATCCAGTTCTCAAACCACTGAGTGATATGTCAACATTATTTATCCATCCCCAAAAAATGAAAAGTAAAGTTGGCTTTGGTGGGGTTTGAAATTCGAACACAGGGAGCTGAATCAAATGCCAAGGCATTTAATCCAATGAAATAATTACTCTGTCAATTCTGCACATAGAACATACAAAGAGCAATGTAAATCAAAATTCCAGCTGCTGTTGCTATAATTGAAGTGATCACCTTGCATGATGCTTTTATGGTTCAGTTGATCATTCTTGTAGTATTTCCTTTCATGTATCTCAAGATAATTACTAAAGTGCATTTGTTGTACTCAGCTAACACAGCCACGTGAACTACATCATAAAACATGATGTTAGTTGTTACAAAGCATTATGTGGCTGAATGCTGTTCATGGTGATTTAAACAGTAATGTACCTTTATTCATTACGTCAACAAAGAAAGAAGCCTCTACAAATTCACATCAAAACTAAATATATGAAAATCTCAAGTCAATGTGAAGCCTCTAAGCAGTCAAGCTATATGTTAGAAATAAAAGCTACATTTATCTTTATCTAAATGATACTATCTTTAAAAAATGGAAAGACACCATCGCTAATATAATTCTTGATACACTATTCCTGAAAACAAGACAAAGTGGTTAATACTGGGGTCAAGTAATAACAACACCAACATCAATAATTTATCTTAAGACGAAAAGAAATTTAGTGAATGAGAACTCGATTTGAAAAAAATAATATATTTTATTCTTAATTTGGCATGGTAATAGATTTATAGGGAATTGAGTCAGTCAGGCCATTCCATATATGATGGCACATCAAGCATCAGTTTTCTAGAGTTACATATGCTTCTATGTTTGCCAGTGTCTATTAACTCTCTTTGAATCCGCCATAAATGTTCAACACCATGTGGCCAGTAGTCATCCTCAGGGTCATGTCCATGTCAATGCTGTTTTCACAGATCTATGATACAGCTGCTACCGATCATGACCACCTACTTGCAGTCATAATTTTGTTACCATATCTTGGAGTTTTCAGAATGCTGCTCTTCTTGAATCTTTGTTTGAAGATGATCATGACTAGTTTTCAAAGTTAAAAGTGGTTGGTTGGAAATGTTGTGACAGTATACTATGGATGGTTGCTCTTTCTGACACTAACCGTGACATATTTTAAGTAAGGTACTAAGCTTCATCTATTAAACCTTTGAAATATAGGACTTTTTATGCATGAAAAACACAAAATAGTTATGAGTAGAATTACAGAGGATTGGGCTCTGCAAAGTTTATATACCTAAGACACACCATATTACTATAGGACAATTACAACATAATCAGAATATATAGGTCCATTGACAGACACACTGCTAGACTTTAACAAACATATCTTCTTATTCTAAGTTAATTATATATTAAAATGTTATCAGATTGCATCTAGATAAGACAATATTGCTTGTCACATCCAAAATATTTCTAGATTTAAAAACCATAAAATACACTCAGAAGCTCTTGGTTTTTCTAGAAATATTCAAATGCTGAAGCTGGATTTCTACCGCTAGAATTCATCAAAGCACCAACATCTCATTTTATATAATTTTCATATAAATGTCATTTAATACACATTTAATTGGTGATATTTGATATCAAGCAACGTTCTATATTATAACTGTATAGCCCTTTTGTCTGGCTGTCAAACAAATGCAATGATCTGACAAAAAGGTTCTGATATTCTTTTCTTTAGTATTCATAAAGCACAAAGTCCTTCTCCAGAGTGCAAGTCTGGGCAAGGAAGACTGGCATTCATTTCTGCGAACCAATCTCACCTTTCCATACCACCAAAGGAAAGGTATAACACAGATTGGCACCTGTGTTGTTTTTTCTAAAGAGTGAACTGGGACAGCATTGAAATAAGTTTTGCCAAGGAGACAATGTGCTATTCAGTCAAGTAATCAAAACTACAATATTACGATCATTATTTCAACACTCTAACCACCAGGCTACATACCTAACAGTAGTAAATATGGTGAAGCTCATCATCTTCTTGTAACACACATATTAATATTTGGACCTAGCCTTGAAATGTAACAAAACATTCATTCAGTGATTTTCATTATTTTAGCATGCCTTAACTCTCACAATATTTTCAAAATCTGACTATCTTAACCTACAAAAGTTAAATATATTAACCAAGGACAAAATACATCACTGACCATTTAGATTGTAGCACCAACTTTTAACGATCTTGTCATCCCTGACTCTTAACATTGGATATATTTAAATAAATAAATTATTAGATTGATAAATTCACAATATCTTTAATCCACCTGAATCAATCCACCTGAAACTGCCCCTTGTTTTATACTATAAAACTGTCTGTTTTAAATTGTTCATATTAACACCTATCATCATGATTTAATGTAAGAACTTTATATTAGAGTCCAAACAAAGGCTAATGTAGTGCAAAATTGTACAAAATTCTTGGTAATTTTCAAAATCAATTGAAACATGTGGTTATTTGATTTCCTAGGAAATATATTAATGAAAGAGTTAAGACTAAGTTAATTAAAAACAAAATGCATTAATTTTACCTGCTTACGTCGTTTTATTGTTGCCAAATATTATATAATTTGCAATCCTATTAATGCCCAACTTATGTGGTATAAGCTAGCATATACAATGAAGATTTGACACTTTATATATTTGCATATTAAATCTATCCTTTTTATTGCTGGAGTTGTTCATCAAATGAGAAACAGATGTCACCATTTGTTGGTCGTGTGGAAGGAAGCTAGTAAAATTATGTCTCTATCACACAGCAGACATATGTATGTGGCAAATTTTAAACTATTGTGCATCTGTTCAGGAGTTAATCAGCTTAAATGCACTGCCACTGTTCCAATTCTAATGAAGGAGATGGTGTTTATAATACTGAACATCTATTATTAAAATTCAATTGCAGTGAGAGCCATAAATAAAAATTCTGTATTAATATAGTGCACAAATCAGTATAATTCTGTGTGATGTATTCAAAGTGTAGTATCAGTGATGAAGATACTGAAAGAATTTGATAGTTAATTCTCTGTTTTTGCAAAGCGTATCATACTACAAGAATTGATGGGGATGAAAATTACATAGAGTTAAAATAGATGCATATAGAATGATATTTAACAGAAAAGTATAATGCATTGAGCTTATCAATTCATGTCTGATTTAAATGATCAAAATGATGCTAGAACAATGTAAATACACAAACTCTAAGCAGCCACAAGAAAGTAATCCTAAAGGCTCTTAGTGAATTGGTCACAGGGTTATTTACTTTGGTAAACGCCACTGCAGACCAACCACTAAATAAATTCGATACAGATATAATAAGGTTAACAAACTCGCTCGTGAGTGAACTGTCCGAGAGCCGGTCGCCAAAAAACCAAGATGTCTCTTTTCTCCCTCCTTTATAATCCCTAGACCGGAAGTTCAAGGAATCTTCTAGAATTCAACGGGAAGTAACTCCAAATAGTTTTTTCTCCCCGGGCAAGGTGGCGCTTGTCGCTACAAGGCTCCCCTCCAGACGATAGTTGATAATAACCGTAAGGTCATTGTAGCGAGGAGCCGTAGAATAAGGAGCAAGGTACATAAATTACAATGGTTTATAACAGAAGCAAAGTATGAAAATAAACATGCAGAAAAATTTAACTGGAACAATACAATTCAAAACAGTACAAGGGAGCAAGGAAAATAGTGCTCAAAATAAGTTCAACATTTTTCAAAGTCAAATAGTTAATGCTACTAGGGGTTAGACGAATATTGTTTTTGAGAGTTTCCGTGGCCATATTACTGTCCTGCCACTTCGTGTGACATATGGTTGTGTGGTATGTGGTGTTTGCGGTGGAGGTGAAGGTGTTTGTGTGGGAGTGTATGTGCGAGGTATGTCAGGCAATGATATGAGACTTTCAGAGAAAGCTTTCTTTGCTCTCATCATCACCGTTTTACGTCCGTTCTTCCACGCTAGCATGGGTTAGACGGGTTGTCCTGTTGTGGGCAGTGTCTGGTCGGCTGACCATGCCTTGCTCATACAGGAACTGATCTGGCTTGATTTCTACAGCTGGATGCCCTTCCTAACACCAACCTCATTTACAGTGAGTGCTGGGTGCTTTTTCGTGGCGCCTACACGTCCACTTTACAGTGTGGGCTGGGTGCTTTTTTGCCGTGGCACCTCCACGGCCACCTTGCGGTGGGGGGGGGGGCATATTGTTTATATGCTTCAGCATGTACCCATGGGAGGTCGGGTACCCTGTATTACTGCGTGACGCCAGAAGTCACGGTCGTGTGTCATTGACTTTGAGAGGTGTAGTTGGGTAAGGTCGGCTTTTATCACCTCATCCCAAGTCATCTTGGGTCTCCCCACTCCGCGGTTTCCATCAACTTCTAGTGCTCTGCACCTTTTTATGCAGCTGTCATCCTTCATACGCATCACATGTCCATACCAGCGTAACCGCCTCTCCTGCACGCAGCATTTGATTCCTCTTATGCTCAGTCTCTCTCTCAATTCCTTTATGCTTTGTCGTTCACGTATATTACTGTTACACATCCATCGGAGCATGCAGGCTTCGTTTCTCTCTAATCTACGTAAGTCTTCCACCTTCAGCGCCCAGGTCTCACTACCATGCAACATCGCTGTTCGGATACACGCATCATACAGTCTGCCTTTCATTCTGAGGGAGAAGCCTTTTGCAGCTAGCAGTGGTAGTAGTTCCCTAAACTTCTTCCATCCCGTTCTTACCCTAGTTATTGTACTTTCTGAGCACCCACCTCCGTTGCTAATTCGGTCACCTAGGTAGCAGTGGCTGTCTACTGTTTCTACAGGGCCCTCCCAGAGATTGGTGGTACTTGTTTCCTGTGGCTGTTTGCTTGCTGTTTCAGCACAGCTGCTGCATGTGAATCCTACATTCTTAATTAAGCTTCCTGAGATCCCGCTACATCTCTTGTGTACCCATTGTTTGCATTTGGGGCAGAGAATGGAGTTCCTACCTACACCTTTCCTACATACTGAGCAAGGCCATTTCCCTGAGGGGATCTGGGTTCTGTTTTCTCGTCTACTTACAAGGACCTTAGTCTTTGTCATGTTGACTTTGAGGCCCTTTCTCTCTAGTCCCTGCTTCCAGGTTTGGAATTTATTCTCTAGTTCTACCATAGATTCAGCTATGAGTGCGAGGTCATCAGCATACAGGAGTTCCCATGGGCATCCGGTCTTAAACTCCTCCGTTATTGCCTGCAGGACTATGATGAACAGGAGAGGGCTAAGAACAGAGCCCTGGTGGACCCCAACCTGTACGCTAAATTCCTCGCTATACTCATTGCCAATCCTAACTTTGCTGACTGCTCCCCTATACATGGCTTGTACCGCTTTCACAAGCCATTCATCTACTCCTAGTTTTCTAAGAGCCCACCAGATTACTGCACGTGGAACTCTGTCAAAGGCTTTCTCAAGGTCGACAAATGCCAAGTAGAGTGGCTTACTTTTAGCTAGGTACTTTTCCTGTAATTGCCTCACAAGGAAGAGGGCATCAGTGGTGCCTTTCCCTGGTACAAACCCAAATTGCATCTCGTCTATATTCACCCGGTCCCTAATCAGCTGTGCTATAACTCTTTCTGTTACTTTCATGACCTGGTCCATCAACTTTATACCTGTATAGTTTCCTCTATCTAGTGCATCGCCTTTACCTTTGTAGCAGTTGACAATGATGCTACTGCACCAATCTTTTGGTATGGCCCCCTCTAGTATTACCTGGTTAACGATACGTGTGGTTATAGTGTGACCTACAGACCCAGATGCCTTCAGCATCTCGGCAGCTATACCCGATGGACCGGTTGCCTTCCCTATCTTCATATCTCTGATTGCCTTACTTACTACGCTGCCGCTGACTTGTACTGCTGGTCCCTCTATAGGGTCTACGTGGGGTAGGGTCTCTTCTTCCCATGCATTCTCCTCATTTAGTAATCTATCATAATGACTCTTCCATGCATCTTTCTTCTCAGCACTTGTGAGGGCAAGCTCACCAACGGATATTACCTCTTTTCGACCATTGACAGCCACTGTAAAGTGTTTTGGTGTGTGCGAAAGCACACGAAAAGGTCCATTATAATGTGACGTAAGAGGTCCCTTGGCGGAATCATTCCGTATGAAAATGTGTGTCCACGTAGAGATGTCCGACAGGACAACAGAAGAAATAGACTGGTCACGAGGGTTCATTGGTGGAAGATCCGAGAAATACGAACGAATCCTGGTGACATATGATGCTGGGTCAAGATGCGATGAATCCACCGGTGCTAACATTTGACCAGGAAGAGTCAATGTGGTATCATAAAGAAGTTCAGCAGAAGAGAAACCTAAATCTGTCTTAATGGCAGAACGACAACCAAGAAGCACGATTGGCAAGGCAGTAATATGGCCACGGAAACTCTCAAAAACGATATTCGTCTAACCCCTAGTAGCATTAACTATTTGACTTTGAAAAATGTTGAACTTATTTTGAGCACTATTTTCCTTGCTTCCTTGTACTATTTTGAATTGTATTGTGCCAGTTACATTTTTCTGTATGTTTATTTTCATACTTTGCTTCTGTTACAAACCATTGTAATTTATGTACCGTTTGTTTTTCTTGCTCCTTATTCTACGGCTCCTCGCTAAAATGACCTTACGGTTATTATCAACTATCATCTGGAGGAGAGCCTTGTAGCGACTAGCGCCACCTTTCCCGGGGAGAAAAAACTAATTGGAGTTACTTTCCGTTGAATTCTAGAAGATTCCTTGAACTTCCGGTCTAGGGATTAATTTGATACAGATATAATAAAGTTAATAAACTCGCTCGTGAGTGAACTGTCCGAGAGCCGGTCGCCAAAAAAATCAAGATGTCTCTTTTCTCCCTCCTTTATAATCCCTAGACCGGAAGTTCAAGAAAATCTTCTAGAATTCAACGGGAAGTAACTCCAATTAGTTTTTTCTCTCCGGGCAAGGTGGCGCTACTCGCTACAGGCTTCAACGAGGCTATAAAATAATTAACAATAATAAAATATCTGAATATTTTAGCTAACATCTGTACACTAAAATGATATATCAATAACAAGGTTGTACATATATTGTGGATGACATTGATATTTAATATTATATACTATTAGAAAAATACAATAAAGTAAATATAAAAATATATGCATGATTTATCCTTATAACACCAATTGTTAATTGTTGACAGAAAGCTATAAAACTGAAAGCTTAAATGAGTTCTAATGTTCCTTTATATTTGAACAAAATCATTGTTGGCAAGCAATTACGATATTAGATGATTGTGATATGACATGATATGACACACACACACATATATATATAAAATTATAATTGGTGCTCTGAAATAGCGATATATATATGAATGTATATATATTGTATTTTGCAATACACTGTATGCTTATTTAAAATAATTTTGAAGACCTTACGCTATTGTTTTAAAGTAGTGAATATGTCACTTACTTCTTTTTTCAGCAAACAAAGGGAGATAAGCTGACAAATCTATGTTTCATACTGTTGGTATTCCTCAGAGCTTAGCACTTCCTTTGTTTGTTGAAAATTATTAATGTTGGATTCTTATAGAATTCCAGTAATAATCAGGAACTGATTATACAGAGCGGTTGCCGGTCAAGTAAAAACTGAAAATTAGAATTAGTGCACTGAAATAGCGATATAGATGAATGTATGATTATTACGGGAATTCTATAAGAATCCAACATTCATAATTTTCAATGTGGTTAGGTGTATATATATATATATATATATATATATATATATATATATATATATATATATATATATAGTAATAATAATAAAATTGAAGACTAAAATCCAAAGAGGGCTCGATAAGGAAAATATATATCAAATATATAAGAACCGTAGAGCAAATATTTATTAAAATAACAGATTAAAGTTTAAGCAAAGAATCGCTGCTTTAACCCTTAACAGGATCTTCTGAAACTAACAATATTGGCTCCCTCGGTTGAGCACTCTACTGACTTATATTCATCATGCAGAAACAACATCTGAATATTTCTACAAAGCAGGAAAACATACCTAAAACTCGTGAAACAGACGCGTTCATTAAAAGGTTGCGTTGGTGTGCCTTTTATTTCTATAATCCGCGAAAAGCAGACAACAAACAGGATAAATTTGGATTTAAAACCTATAATAACACTCCGTGGAACACAGCATTGCTACCCTTCGAAAATGATGTCTTGGAACTCATTCGGAGTATCAAATTTCGGAATAGGAGCAATTCCTTCCAGCAAGACCTGAAGAATAGAATTCGTTCTATTAAGGATTCTAACGCCGTGCACGTCCATTCCGACAAAACTGGCAACCGATATCTTAAAACTAATCGGTGCGTCATCAATGAAATCAACGATGCTGGGTTTAAAATCTCATCTGATCTCAACATCCTGGACCGGACCGAACCTCTGGACCCTATCTCTACCCACTTTACCCTGAAGGATCACAAATCCAATTTTCCGAACAACCCCTCTATTCGGCTTATTAACCCTACGAAGTCCGATTTAGGTAGACTTGGTAAAACGATTCTTGATAGAATTACCTGAAATTAGAACTTTGGGCCCTCTCGCACTGTGGAACAATTCTTTCGCGGTGATTGATTGGTTCAACGGCATATGTAACAGGGAACATTGCCGTTTTATCCAATTCGACATCAACAATTACTACTCCTCCATCACTTTACCACTTCTCCTTAGAGCTATCAATTTTGCTAAAACACTCACAGTGGTTAAAGATTTCGAAGTTGATGTCATCCTTAATTTCCGAAAGTCGGTGATTAATTTCGACGACTCTATTTGGATTAAAAAATCCAATAGTACCCCATTCGACGTGAGTATGGGCGCCAGTGACTCTGCGGAGGTTACTGATCTTATTGGCCTTTTCCTTCTTTTCTCTATCAAGGACGAATTCCCCAACGCGGGCGGTGGTTTGTACCGTGACGATGGTCTTTTGACCATGACTAAGTGCGGACCTCGTGCTTGCGACAGGTTCAGAAACGAACTCACAGCCTTCTTTAAAGGCTTCAACCTCTCTATACAGGTTGAGGCCAATCTCTCGGTCGTTAATTACCTCGACGTTACCCTCAATTTATTGAATGGGTTGTATTACACGTATAGAAAGCCGAATGATACGCTTAATTACATAAGTAAGCATTCCAACCATCCTTCCAGCATAACCAAGAACCTGGTAAGAAACGTTTCGTTGAGGCTTTCCCGTCTTTCCACCAACGAGCGCATTTTCAACGACCATTCCACTTATTACAATGAAGCTCTTGCTCGAAGTGGATTTGTCGATAAGGTAGCATATACAGAGTACGAAAATAGACCTAGAAGAAATAGATCCCGTCGCATTTGTTGGTTTAACCCACCATATAATATGGAGGTGGCCACACCATTAGCTAAGATCTTTCTTTCCCTTATTACGAAGCATTTTCCCCCTACACATAAATATAGTAAAATTTTTAATAGAAATACTATTAAAATTTCTTACTCTACGACTCCTAACCTTGCACATAACATCACAGCTTCAAATTTAGCTAAACTACCTAGCCGTAGGAACACGTGCAACCCTGTAGTTAGTACTAACTGTAATTGTAGGAATCGGGCTGATTGGCCCCTATCCGGGAAATGCCTCTCTAGTAACATCGTCTACAAATGTAAGGTTGTAACACCCACGTCCCGTAGGGCCTACATAGGATTAACCGCCAAGAGTTTCAAGCAGCGTCTTTACATGCATACCCATTCTTTTCGTTACCCTCTAAGAAGGCATATGACGTCACGTTCAGCTTATATCTGGAGTCTAAAAGACAACCACACCCAATATAAGTTACACTGGGTGATCCTAGCTAGGGCTAGATCGTATAACGGAAATAAAAGACCATGTGACCTCTGCGCCGCTGAGGCCCTGGAAATACTCTACGCCACAGACCACATCTTAAACAAAAAATCTGAGGCAATTTTGGCTTGTAAACATAAATTGCACAAAACTTTCCTGTATTACAGCCCTACGTTATACCCTAACGGATAGCACGATCTATACGTGGATATTTTACATCTTGATGTGGGAGCTAAGTATATGTTTGTTTATTCCTTTACTTATTTGCATAGGTAAGTATATATTACCCGTATGTTTTGTGAAGGTATGTATACCTTCTCGTACGTATATTTGACTGGTATGGCGTATAATGTTTAAATATTCTGGTATTTAGGGTTTGGCTATGCGTATACGGGAGTTTTGCGTCTGCGTGAGTATGGAGGTTCGTACGTATGGTGGGTGTGTGTATATGTGTACTTCTTGTTTTAGTTGACTTACGTCTCCGAACATTCGTGTATTTATATGTAGGTATGTGTGTGCGCTTGTTATATACGTATTTATTTACTTACATACGTTTATATTATTATTTATTTATTTGTACACAAGCATACACACACACACATATTTATATGTGCGTGGTTTTGTATACCTATGGTAAGGTTTTGCGTATGCTTGTGTATGTACGTATCTGTTTACGTGTATGTATTTATTTGTTTCTATTACTTCTGTATTGTATTTATTTACTTTGTTCTTAACTCTGTAGCGGAGATTCATTTGGTTTCCTAGTTAGAATTTTAGTCTACGACTTCTGCTATACCATTTACGTGGTTTTGTCTTTGCGTGCTATTGTTCTCCACGATCCACATATGACTTATTATCTTCGTTTTTTCGTTCATTGCCAGAGAACGTCTCTATGCACCACCTAAGAGAACATTAGTATACGACCTCTTTTATACCATAAACGTGGTTCTGTCTTTGCGCGTAATGGTTTTTCACCGCTCCTATTAATGACGTATTATTCGTTTTTCCCCGTTCTTTGCCAGCGAACGTTTCCACGAGCCAAAGTATCGTCTTCCTGTCTTCCTCCGGTTGCAACGTTTTTTGAAATATCCACTTCTGCGTTTACAGATTGACTTTGTTAGTTTCAGAAGATCCCGTTAAGGGTGAAAGCAGCGATTCTTTGCTTAAACTTTAATCTGTTATTTTAATAAATATATATATATATATATACATTTAAAGTGTACGATAAACACGAAATGTGTTTACATTGCAACAGACAAAGTTAGCCGTTAATGAAATAAACTAATAAAAGTGAATACAATTTATCTGTCTCGATATAAGTCAATAAAGACAATATTATATTGGCAACAGCCATGATTCCTGAACATATTTAAATTTCAAAATTCAAACCTGTTCTGTAGACGAATTTGAACCTCGAAACCCAAATAAGTTTCGCAACGGTGGAATGTGAATTGAAAAATAAAGAGAATCGAAATGGAATAGAAATAAAAGAGTGAAATACCCAAATCTTCTGTGCTTATCAACAGGAATCCAGTAAGATTAGTCTATCACACATCAAAAATTTTGCAGGACTGACTACACGTGGGTAGGCAGGCCAGAACTAGCTATCCCACATTCACGGTGCTAGAAATCCTGCATAAGCGGCTGTTATTTCTAGCACCGTGAATGTGGGATAGCTAGTTTTGGCCTGCCTACCCACGTGTAGTCAGTCCTGCAAAATTTTTGATGTGTGATAGACTAATCTTACTGGATTCCTGTTGATAAGCACAGAAGATTTGGGTATTTCACTCTTTTATTTCTATTCCATTTCGATTCTCTTTATTTTTCAATTCAAATTCCACCGTTGCGAAACTTATTTGGGTTTCGAGGTTCAAATTCGGCTACAGAACAGGTTTGAATTTTGAAATTTAAATATGTCCAGGAATCATGGCTGTTGCCAATATAATATTGTCTTTATTGACTTATATCGAGACAGACAAATTGTATTCACTTTTATTAGTTTATTTCATTAACGGCTAACTTTGTCTGTTGCAATGTAAACACATTTCGTGTTTATCGTACACTTTAAATGTATTAACTGCTCGGAAGAGACCCTTCCTGGAGCTTAATTATTGTAAACGACTGAGAGTTTATTCTCAAAATATAATATAATATATATATATATATATATATATATATATATAAATATATATATGTGTGTGTGTGTGTGTGTGTGTGTGTATGCATATGTATGTGCATATGTGCATAAATGTATGTATGTGTATATATATCTGTGAGTGTATGTGTATGTATATCTACGGATGTGTATATACATGTGTGTGTGTGTGCATGTATATATACGGGTGCGTTAACGTGTGTGTGTATGCGTGCGTATATAAACGCGCGCCTCTCTGTGTGACTATTTCTGTGTTAACGTAAGCACACAAGCTACTCTGAATGTATCTTCTCACTGTGTCTCTGTGTGTATGTGCGGGTGGGAGTGTGGGCTGACAAACAGCAGTCATTTTGCCGACGGGGCAGTGAGTGAGTGACAGCTATCATCCTGACGATAAGCGGGCTGCTAGAAGTGGTCAGAATAATGATGTAGTCACTAACTAGTGACCAACTCAAGGACACGCAAAGCGGATGGAGGTGGACGATATGCGCTTGTAGGGCCAGAAAACACCAGAAAGAGGATTTGTTCCGAAATCAATAGTCATGTCCGAGGAACCTGCGAGTATAGAGTCAGGTAGATCCACACATGGATCGCACCTCGAGCTGTTCGCCGGGGAAACACTTACAACAGACAATAAATTGAGTTCTGATGCATCACTGACTTTTCGTTTTCCATTCTATAATACTCTGCTCTGTAGGAGCATAGAGTGCTACCATTATATATATATATATATATATAATATTCATTAAAATAACAGATTTAAGTTTAAGCAAATAATCGCTGCTTTCACCCTTAACGGGATCATATGGAACTAAAAAAATCAATCTGTGAACGCAGAAGTAAATATATCGAAAAACGGTGCAACCCAAGGAAAACAGGGAGACGATACTCTGGCAATGCACGGAGCTCTAGGGTTCTTATATATTTGATATATATTTATCCTTATCGAGCCCTCTTTGGATTTTAGTCTTCAAATTTATTATTATTACTATTTGGCTTCCTCGGTTGAGCACTATATTGACTTATATTCATCATGCAGAAACAACATCTGAGTATTTCGACAAAGAACATACCCGTGCCAATCAGGAAGACATACCTAAAACCCCTGATACAGAAAACAGACTGGTTCATTAAAAGGTTGCGTTTACGTGCATTTTATTTCGATATTCAGGAAAAAGCGGACAATAAACAGGATAAATTTGGGTTTAAAACTTACAATAACCCTCCGTGTAACCCAGCATTGCTACTCTTCTAAAATTATGTCTTGGAACTCATACGGAATATCATGTTCCGGAATACGAGCAATTCCTTCCAGCAGGACCTGAAGATTAGAATTCATACTATTACGGATTATAATGCCGTGTACGTACACTCCGACAAACGTGGCAATCTGTATCAAGTGGAGCATAGTACTTACCATCAACTGCTACATAATGCCGTAACTAAGGATTACCGTAAAACTTATCGGAGTGTCATTAATGACAACAACGATGCTGGGTTTAAAATCACCTCTGATCTGAACATCCTGGCCCGGACTGAACCTCTGGACCCTATTTCTCCCCACCTTACCCTGAAGGATCACAAATCCAATTTCCCCAACAACCCATCTATTCGGCTTATTAACCCTATGAAGTCCGATTTAGGTAGACTTAGTAAAAGGATTTTAGATAGGATTATACCTGAAAATAGAAACTTGGCCCCTTTTTCACTGTGGAACAATTCTTTCGCGGTATTTGATTGGTTCAACGGCATATGCAACAAGGAATATTGCCGTTTTATCCAATTCGACATCAATAATTACTACTCCTCAATCACTTTACCAATTCTTCTTAGAGCTATCAATTTCGCTAGAACGCTCACGCTGGATAAGGATTTCGAAGTTGATGTCACCTTCAATGCCCGTAAGTGGGTCATTAATTTCGACGACTCTATTTGGATAAAAAATCTAATAGTAAGCATTCGAACCATCCTGCCAGCATAACCAATAACCTGGTAAGATACGTTTCTGTGAGGCTTTCCCGTCTATCTACAAACGAGCATATTTTCAACGATCATTCCACATATTACAATGAAGCTCTTGCTCGGAGTGGATTTGTCGATTACTATACCGAGTATGAGCATAGACTTAGGAAAAATAGATCCCGACGGATTATATGGAGATGGCCACGCCATTAGCTAAGATCTTTCTCCCCCTTATTAAGAAGCATTTCCTCCCAGCACATAAATATAATAAATTTTTTAATAGAAATACCATTAACATTTCTTACTCTACAACTCCTACCCTTGCACATAACATCACTGCTTCAAATTTAGCTAATTTACCTAGCCGTAGGAACACGTGCGACCCTGTAGCTAGTACTAACTGTAATTGTAGGAATCGGGTTGACTGCCCCCTATCCGGGAAATGCCTCTCTAGTAACATTGTCTACAAATGTAAGGTTGAAACAAACGTCCCAGAGGGCCTACATAGGGTTAACCGCCAATAGATTCAAGCAGTGTGTTTACATGCACACCCATTCTTTTCGTAACCCACTAAGAAGGAATATGCCGTCACTTTCAGCTTATATCTGGAGTCTAAAAGACAACCACGCCAAATATATGTTACACTGGGAGATCCTAGCTAAAGCTAGATCGTATAACGGGAATGAAAGACCTTGCGACCTCTGCGCCGCTGAAGCCCTGAAAATACTCTGCGCCAATGACCACATCTTAACCAAAAATCTGAGGCAATTTCGGCTTGTAAACATAAATTGTATAAAACTTTCCTGTATTACAGCCACTCATTATAACCTAGCGGATAGTACGAACATTATGCGGATAATTGACGTCCTGATGTGGTAGCTAAGTATATTTTATGTTTATACCATTACTTATTGGTATAGGTAAGTATATATTACCTGTATGTTTTGTGAAGGGACGTATACTTTCTCGTACGTATATTTGCTTGTATTTGTTATAGGTGTATATATTACATTATATATACTGGTACATGTGTATATGTTTATGTGTATACGTGTATTTTGTGTTTGCGTGTGTATGCGGGTTTGCACGTATATAGGGTGTGTAGATGTGTATTTTGTGTTTTGGTTGACGTAGTTTAGCGAACATATGTGTATTTACCTGTAGGTATGTGTATGCGGGTTTGTATGTGTGCGCGGGTTTTTGTATGTGTGCGCGTGATTTTGTTTACGTGCTTGTATATACATACACATGGTGTGTGTTTTCGCGTATGCATGTGTATGTACGTATATGGATGCGTGCATGTATTTGTTTAATTATTGTTGATTTCATTAACTTCAGTAATTTATTTACATTATTCTTAACTTTGAAGCCGAGATGCATTAGATTTCCTAAATAGAATTTTAGTCTAAGACTTCATTTATAGCAGAAACGTGGTTTTGTCTTAGCGTGTAATTGTGCTCCGCTCCACATAATGAAGTATTATCTTCGCTTTTGTTCCGCTCATTGCCAGGGAACGTCTCCACGAAACACCTTAATAAATATTTACTTCTGTGTTCACAGATTGATTTTTTTTTATTTCAGAAGATCCCATTAAGGGTCAAAGCAGCGAAACTTTGCTTAAAATTTAATCTGTTATTTTGATAAATATTTGCTCTAGAGTTCTTATATATTTGATATATATTTATACTTATCTAGCCCTCTCTGGATTTTAGTCTTCAAATTTATTATTATTACTATATATATATAATATATATATATATATATATATATATATATATATATATAGTTCACCATACCGAGAACAATTGTTCACCTTAGCGGATCCTCAGTTCGTAATATCCATTACGACCTGAGGGTCCGGTAAGGTGAAACAATTGTTGTCGGTATGGTGAACTAACTGTTGTGTAACGAATTCTACCTAACTTGTCCCATGGACTGAGTGCTCTACCACTACGGATATTACCTTCCAGTGTTCTACCACTATAGTATATATATATATAGTATATATATATATATGGTATATATATATAGTATATATATATAGTATATATATATAGTATATATATATAGTATATATATATAGTATATATAGTATATATATATAATATATATATAGTATATATATATATATATATATATATATATAATATATATAGTATATATATATATATTAAATATATATATATATATATATATAGTATCTATATATATATATATATATATAGTATCTATATATATATATATAGTATCTATATATATATAATATATATAGTATCTATATATATATAATATATATAGTATATATATATATTAAATATATATATATATAGTATATATATATATATATATATATATATATATATATAGTATATATATATATATTAAATATATATATATATAGTATATATATATATATATATATATATAATATATATAGTATATATATATATATATAATATATATATAGCATATATATATAATATATATAGTATATATATATATTATGTATATAAATATAGTATATGTATATATATATATTATATGTATATAAATATAGTATATATATATATTATATGTATATAAATATAGTATATGTATATATATATTATAAGTATATAAATATAGTATATATATATAGTACATGTATATATATATATAGTATATGTATATGTATATATAGTATATGTATATGTATATAGTATATGTATATATATATAGTATATGTATATGTATATATATAGTATATATGTATATATCTAGTATATATGTATATATATAGTATATATGTATATATTCATTAGTTAAGCAAAACAAGACCACACATTTCAAAAGGAAGACATTATTAAAAGATTGTCAACATATTTTATTTTGATGTAAGGAATGTAGAGAATAATAATAATACTATTAATAATAATAATAATGTCCGTTTACAATTGTTTCGCTACTCCATATAATATTTCTGGATCAAATGACTATATATCATTATTGATCTGGTTCCGTTGAAAATAATTAACATAGTTAAAGATAGAGCGGCTCATCGGAACTTCAAAGGAATATAAATTAAAATACGGAAAGAATGTTACATAAATTAAACTATGTTAATTATTTAATACAAATTTAACTATGTTAATTATTTTCAACTGAACCAGATCAATAATGATATATAGTCATTTGATCCAGAAATATTATATCGAGTAGCGAAACAATTGTAAACGGACATTATTATTATTATTAAAATTATTATTATTATTATTCTCTACATTCCTTACATCAAACTAAAATATGTTGACACTCTTTTAATAATGTCTTCCTTGTGAAATATGTGGTCTTGTTTTTCTTAACTAATGAATATTTCCAGTTCTGTGCGCCTAACATCTGCATGAACCCAGCCACCTAACTGCTTTCCACTGCATATTGCACATTAAGCACATGCCTTTACGCTTTGGCTTCTAACTAATTCACCAATCTCTCCTCTCCTATCTCTTTTATCTCCATCACTCTCTCTAAGATTGGTTACTCTTGAACTGTGTATATATGTATATATATAGTATATGTATATATATATATATATATATATTGTATATGTATATATATAGTATATATATATATATATATTATATGTATATAGATATAGGATATGTATATTAATAGAGTATATGTATATATATAGTATATATATAAATGAAAATAGAGAAATTAATGTGAGCAAGAAGCCAACAGTAATTCATAATATATTACGTCAAGATAGCAAATATTTAACGTAAGATATGGGAAAATAATTCAATTTCAATTCAAAGAAAGTCAAGACAGAATTTTTATCCACAGATTTTGTGTAATCCAGGTAAAAAAACAAATAGAGTCTTAACTCAGAATAAAATTAAGGGTAAATACTTATCCTTCAATTTGGAAAAATCTACAATTGCTCTATATACTCTTAAAAAGACTATTTCACGAAACATTTCAGTGGGGTTAGTCACCGTTGGAGTCGTTCATCAGTAGAGCTCAACACGATAAGTAAGATCCACAGATAAAATATGCCAAAAGTATATATATATACTATATACCAATATATATTATATATATATATACAGTATATAAATATATAGTATATATAGTATATGTATATATATATAATATATATATATATAGTATATGTATATATATATAGTATATGTATATATATATAGTATATGTATATATATATAGTATATGTATATATATAGTATATATACTATATATATATATATATATATATATATATTAATAAGAGGAATTCCAACTTTGTCTGATTTACTCGTTTTATTTACAATCCTTTAACATTTATAATGGTATTATAATGAAATAGTATGATAGAATATTAAATGTGAAGTGTTAATTGAACAAGTACTTTCATGCTTTCGCATTCTTCAGGTTCATAATGTGTGGTGACAGTCAAGTTTGCAATTTTCAACTGTAATGAGATGGGTAAATTCTGTACCTTATATACAGTGAAAAGTGGCTCCAGAATGCTAAATCTTGCAAACTGTATTTCGACCAATCAGTGTGTAGTTTCACTGAATTACTAAAGCTGATTGGCTTAGGCGTCACGGTTGGTTGAGCATGTCTAACGACCACTAATTGATCCTATCCAAAGAATCAATTGTTTTTCTATTTTTAGAAATGATGAAAATAGCATTTACTAATAATCATCACCATCAATATCACATTTATTATTATTATTATTTTTGTTGTTGTTGTTAGTGGTCGTAGTCATAGTGATAGTAGAAGTAATACCCCTAAGCATTATTATTGTTCATTTATCTTGGGTTTGAATTTATCAATAAAATTATTTTCTTTGATTTTTCTCTTGATTTCACTTGGGCTGTGTAATTTGTAGAATGGGAATATTATAAATATTCCCTGACCACATGTTGCTAGATGGTTACTTAGAGGTATCTGACGGACATTTGGGTCTCTGATTTGCTGACGGTGTACCCGTGCACCTTCCGATAGTGCATTTCCAGTTTGACCGACATATAATTCTTCACAATTCGGGCATTTAATGCACTAAATTAGATTTCTGCTTTTGCAGTTGATATTTGCATTTGGGAATATTTTTCAAGTTTTTGTTTTCATATATTGACCGGCGTGTATGGATTGACATGTGCCGCATCGACTATCATTGCATTTAGATACAGTGAATGATTGGTCTTTGTTGTTAAAGTCAAACTTTGCCTTTGTTAGTAATTGCTTCAAATTTTTCGGCTGTCTTTTACTAAGAGTCAAAGATCGATCTGTGATTAAGCCTTTTAATTCATTACTTTGAGCAATGATCGGTAGGTTTGCTTTGGCAGTGTTGAAGATATTCTGGTGACATGGGTTGTGTGTCATTATAAATGGTATGACCAGTTCTTGCTTTCTTCTTCCTTGGGTTGTCCTAAGTTGTTGTATAGGTATTTTTATAGCCCGCTGTATGCCATTTTCTATAAGTAGAGAGGTGTATTTTTGTTTGAGCAAAAATTCTCTTAGTTCTGTTAGGCGTTTGTACCTGGTATTCGTATCTTCTACAATGGTACAAATTCTTCTGGCTAGGCAGTATGGGATGTTGCGTTTTGTATGAGGTGGATGGCACGACTTAAAATTCAGATATTGATGGGTGTCTGTGTGTTTATAATATATATCCGTGGTAATGGTGGTGTCGTTTTTTATTATCATTATATCTAGGAATGGTAATTTGGTCCTACTCATCTCTTTTGTGAATTGGAGAGATGGGTGTATGTTATTCAGGAGGATATTGAACTCATCCAGAGTATCTAGAAATTCTGTCCAGATGATGAAACAGTCGTCAAGGTATCTCTTCCAAGATTTTTCAATGTACTTTCTAAAGTCAGTACTATATTTTTCCTCAATTTCTTGGTAGAATTGTTGTTCTAAGTATCCCATTACATAGTTCGCGTAAACGGGAGCAAACTTCGTTCCTATCGCTGTGCCTCTAATTTGGATGTAATTCCTTCCATTGAAGAAGAAAGTGTTGTTTTCCAGAATAAGTTTAACTGCGTCTAATATAAATGGCGCTGTGAATCTGATGGGAATCACTTCTCTATGTTTTTCCACCCAGTATTTAACCGCCTTTATTCCTAAACCATGTGTAATGTTGGTGTAAATGCTTACCACTTCAAAACTAAGTAGAAGTGAATTCGTTTCCGTGGTTTTTGGGAGATGGGACAGGAAGTCGATATCATCCCGGATGAAACTGGGTATGTGAATACATAGTGGTTTCAAAATAATGTCAACAAAATTGCTTAGACGGTAGGTGGGGCATGTTGGACCAGCTATAATAGGTCTAAGTTTTAAGTCTTTTGGGTGTAGTAATTTAATGTACTCACTGTTTTGTTCTCTTACTGCCAGTTGTATTTCTTTTGACTTATGAACATTCGGTAGGCCACACAGGTTGCTGGGTTTTGGCTCAAATTGGTGATGTAGTCTCTTTCCTTATCAGTAAGTGAGTTGTGGTATTTTGAAGCCAGGTTGTTGATCTTCTTCAGATGTTGTGGTCTATATTTGACGGTATTTCATGATAGAATGTTGTGTCTTTCAGTTGTTCCTCAACCAAATCCTTGTAGTATTCAGCATCCATTATAACAACTGCACCCCCTTTATTTGCTTGTTTAATTATTATTGTTTTATCATTTTGTATACGTTTAAGTGCAGACATTTCCGATTTGTTAATGCTTGGCCTAACATTAGTATTACGTCTAAGAGGAAATTTAGACAGGATGTCAATGTATTGGTCGAGATAGATATTTCTTCCTATTGGCGGAGTGAAATTTGTTTTATTCTTTACTAGTGATTCCTCACTCTCATTATTTTTATCAGCGAAGAATTCTACAAGACGTAATTTTCGACAGAATTCTTGGGTATCCTCCTTCAGTTCTTGGTGGTTGACTGTTGGAGTCGGTGTGAATTTCAGTCCTTTTGACAGAATTTGCATTTCATCATTGTCAAGATCTCTTTTGGATAAATTAATTATTTTAGGATCTACGTGTACAGGTATTTTGGGTATGTTTCCTCCTGGAGTTTTTCTTTTTCCGGTTTTTGTTGTCCTGACGTTAAAAATGGATTTTTCTCTGTTCAGGATTTATATTCCTGTTGGTGTTCGCTTGATGAACTTTTGGTTGTGATATTATATTTGGTTTCGTTATGTATTTTGTCCTATTTTTGGTATTATGTATATTATTTTTCCATTTCTTGTTAGCATTATTTTTAATAATCTGGGGAAATGACCTAGGTTTGCTTTCAGGTTTAGATCGTTCTTTTCGCCCAGTTTCTTGTGGGTAATCTCTGTTGAGATCTTGAGAGTGATCTGGTGATTCTACGTTTTGTTTCCACATTCCTTGTGGGTAGTCTCTGTTGAGATCTTGAGAATGATCTCCTGGTTTTACTACTTCTCAGTGTCTGGTCAAAGGAATATCTATCGTGTTTTTGCTTTTTGTTCATGTTGTGTGCGATAGGGTGTTTTTGTAGAAAAAGCGAAGAGTTATTACCGTAGTTCTTCTTTGATTCTTTGATTGTTGTTCTAAGTATCCCATTACATAGTTCGCGTAAACGGGAACTATGTTTGTGTTGGCACGTGTTCTTGCGTATGTTGTGTTGGTGAGATTGTCTACTTTTAATGCTTTTTCTCAGGGTTCCAGAGTCTTTACCGTAATTTGCAACATATTCGTCGAGAAATAATTGTTTCTGCTGCCATACCTTTCTTGATTTGTGTTCTTCTTTTGAGATATCTCTGATCCATAGTTCTCGTAGTTATTCAGCTATAATACCAGTCGTTAGCTTTGAAATTTCAACTTCAATTTGGTCATCGATAGCTTCGTATTTGGCTTTGTAGCGGGATTGTTTACATTGAGAAATGGAGATGTCGGTCCTGAATTTTGTCAATGTAATTTTTCATCGCAGTTTTGTTTCTTCTTCTGGTTCTCCTGCAATTTCTGTAATTAGGTATTTACGAGGGAGAATGGGTGCCGTTAGAGAGAGCCATTTCGAATGTATTTCGACATATTTTTCGCATTTGTATGCTTTCCAGAAGTTTTGTTTTCTTATGTTAAGAAATGTTTTCCATGTCTTATATACATGTAGTATATATATATATATATATATATATATATATATATATATATATATATATATATATATATATATATATATAGTATATATATAGTATATGTATATATATATATAGTAACAAAGGAATTGTGGTAAGGAACCAGATGGACCATAACGCACCAGAGTACTCAATACTTAGGGTAGAGTGGGAAATAGGAGAAAGTATGACCCCGACAGCAGAGCTCAAGCCGTTTTGACGGCTATATCTGG
This sequence comes from Eledone cirrhosa, assembly GCA_964016885.1. NCBI lineage: Eukaryota > Metazoa > Mollusca > Cephalopoda > Octopoda > Eledonidae > Eledone > Eledone cirrhosa. Next base: position 123,632,088 of record OZ024740.1, read on the forward strand.
ACTATTG
>OZ024740.1:123644594-123654594 GCA_964016885.1 Eledone cirrhosa
CCATTCCGATAAAACTGGCAATCTATATCAAGTAGAGCGCAGTAGTTACCATCAACCATCAACTGCTACATAATGCTGTAACTAAGGATTACCGCAAAACTAATCGGAGCGTCATTAATGAAATCAACGATACTGGGTTTAAAATCACCTCTGATCTCAACATCCTGGACCGGACTGCACCTCTGGACCCTATTTCTCCCCACTTTATCCTGAAGGATCACAAATCCAATTTTCCGAACAACCCTTCTATTCGGCTTATTAACCCTACGAAGTCCGATTTAGGTAGACATAGTAAAAGGATTCTGGAGAGAATTATACCTGAAATTAGAAGTTTGGCCCCTCTTGCACTGTGGAACAATTCTTTCGTGGTGATTGATTGGTTCAACGGCATATGCAAAAAGGAACATTGCCGTTTTATCCAATTCGACATCAATAATTACTACTCCTCCATCACTATACCACTTCTCCTTAGAGCTATCAATTTCACTAAAACACTGAAAGTGGTTAAGGATTTCGAAGTTGATGTCATCCTCAATGCCCGAAAGTCGGTGATTAATTTCAACGACTCTATTTGGATTAAAAAATCCCATAGTAAGCCATTCGACGTGAGTATGGGCGCCAGCGATTTTGTGGACGTTACTGATCTTATCGGCCTTTTCCTTCTTTTCTCTATCAAGGAAGAATTCCCCAACGTGGGCGGTGGTTTGTACCGTGATGATGGTCTTTTGACCATGACTAAGTGCGGCCCACGTGCTTGCGACAGGTTCAGAAAAGAACTCACAGCCTTCTTTAAAGGCTTCAACCTCTCCATACAGGTTGAGGCGAACCTCTCTGTCGTTAATACCTCTACGTTACCCACAATTTATCGAATGGCTTTCATTACCCGTATAGATAGCCGAATGATACGCTTAATTATATAAGTAAGCTTTCTAACAATCCTGCCAGCCTAACCAAGAACCTAGTAGGAAACGCTTCTTCGAGGCTTTCCCGTCTATCTACTAACGAACATATTTTCAACAACCATTCCACATATTACAATGAAGCTCTTGCTCGGAGTGGATTTGTCGATAAGGTAGCTTATACAGAGTATGAGAATAGACCTAGAAGAAATAGATCCCGACGCATTATATGGTATAATCCACCATATAATATGGTGGTGGCAACATCATTAGCTAAGATTATTTCTCTCCCTTATTACGACGAAGCATTTCCCCCTACACATAAACATAGTAAAATTTTTAATAGAAATACTATTAAAATGTCTTACTCTACGACTCCTAACCTTGCACATAACATCACAGCTTCAAATTGAGCTAAACTACCTAGCCGTAGGAACACGTGCAACCTTGTAGTTAGTACTAACTGTAATTGTAGGAATCGGGTTCACTGCCCCCTATCCGGGAAATTCCTCTCTAGTAACATTGTCTACAAATGTAATGTTGAAACACCCACGTACCGTAGGGCCTACATAAGGTTAACTGCCAATAGATTCAAGCAGCGTCTTTACATGCATACCCATTCTTTTCGTTACCCTTTTGGAAGGACTATGACGTCACTTTCAGCTTATATCTGGAGTCTAAAAGACAACCATACTCAATATAAGTTACACTGGGAGATCCTAGCTAGGGCCAGATCGTATAACTGAAATAAAAGACCATGTGACCTCTGCGCCGCTGAGGCCCTGGAAATACTCTACGCTACAGACCACATCTTAACCAAAAAATCTGAGGCAATTTCGGCTTGTAAACATAAATTGCACAAAACTTTCCTGTGTTACAGCCCCACATTATACCCTAACGGATAGTACGATCTATACGCGGATATTTTACATCTTGATGTGGTAGCTAAGTATATGTTATGTTTATACCATTACTTATTTGTATAGGTAAGTATATATTACCTGTATATTTTGTGAAGGTACGTATACTTCCTCGTACCTATATTTGACTGTATGTGTTTTGGCGTATATATTATATATTCTGGTACATATGCTTTTCGTTATGTGTATACGTGTATACGTATGTAGGGTGTATGTATATGTGTACTTCGTGTTTCGGTTGACGTACGTCTCCGAACATATGTGTATTTACATGTAGGTATGTGTGTGCAATTGTTACATACGTATTTATTTATTTATATACCTTTATTTATTATATGTATACACGCACACACATATATATATTAATATGTATATTTTTATATATAATTTTATGTGCATGTGGTGTATACATTCATATGCGTGCGGGTACAGGCGTTGCGTGGGTTCTGTATGTGCGTGCGGGTTTTTTTTGTGTACGTGCGTGTATTTGTATACCCATGGCGAGTGTTTTCGCGTATGCTTGTGTATGTACGTATATGGATGCGTGTATATATTTATTTATTTTCGATTACCTCTGTATTTTATTTACTTTATTCTTAACTCTGAAGCCGAAAATTATTCGGTTTCCTAGTTAGAATTTTAGTCTACGACTTCAGTTATACCATTAACGTGGTTTGGTCTTTGCGTTTAATTGTTTTCCCGCTCCACATATGACGTATTATCTTCGTTTTTTTTTATCATTGCCAGAGAACGTCTCTATGAACCACCTAATAGAATATTAGTCTACGACTTCTTTTATACCATAAACGTGGTTTTTCTTTGCGTGTAATTATTTTTCACCGCTCCAAATAATGACGTAATATATTTGTATTTTCCCGTTCTTTGCCAGGGAACGTTTCCACGAACCAAAGTATCGTCTTCCTGTTTTCCTCCGGTTGCAACGTTTTTTGAAATATTCACTTCAGCGTTCACAGATTGACTTTGTTAGTTTCAGAAGATCCCGTTAAGAGTGAAAGCAGCGATTCTTTGCTTAAACTTTAAGCTGTTATTTTAATAAATGTTTGCTCTACGGTTCTTATATATTTATATTTATCCTTATAAAGCCCTCTTTGGATTTTAATCTTCAAATTTATTATTATTACTATATATATATATATACTATATATACTATACTATATATACTATAAATACTATATATATATACTATATATACTATATATATATATACTATATATACTATATATACTATATATATATATACTATATATATATATATATACTATATATACTATATATATACTATATAAACTTTATATATATACTATATATACTATATATATACTATATATATATATATATATATATATATATATATATATATATATATATATATATATATATATTGGTAAACGGAATAGAAAATGCTGACAAATTGTTCACAGTTGAAAAATAGTTTAATTAGGAATAAAAGAGTATTATTAATTGTATGGGTTAGTATTCAGTTGTGGTTTTAAGTTTTTAAGTTTTTACCGGTTGCGCATTTCTAAATGCTTTTCAAAAATAATTTTGAGATAGAGTGTCCGTGTTGTTTGCTCTGATCTGATTAGTTTTGGGAATTCTACCTGTTTTTATGTTAAAAAAGTGGCTCCAGCACTACTTTGGTGTTGCAAAAATTCTTGTGGTCAAAACAATTTTGATTGGTCGGTAGAGGTCATGTGAATGTAAAAAATTGATTTTGCGCCAAGACTCTTTTTACGTTAAAAAAGTGGCTCCAGCGCTACTTGGTGTTGCAAAAATTCTTGTGGTCAAAACAATTTTGATTGGTCGGTAGAGGTCATGTGAATGTAAAAAATTGATTTTGTGCCAAGACTGTTTTTATGTTAAAACACAATTTCACATGTGCATCGGAAAATCTAATATATGTATTAACTTGCTCAGGTTGTCGAGAACAATACATAGGCCAGACCAAAAACAGCCACCGCGAACGCATGATTGTCCATAGATCCCAAAGTAAAATACGGGAATACAGGAAAATACCACTGAGTGAACACATTGATACCTGTGCCACCCCAAATCATCCCAACTTCAGAATCTTTCCCCTCTACAAATTTAAAGATAATGCCACCCACACCCAGCGCATTAGCAAGGTATCTTACTTTATTAACAAATACGGACCCCGTCTAAACACTTCTCCCTAAGACGAACCCACAACATACACACGTCAACATACATACCTACATCAGCACACATCTCTACCCACATATAAACACAATGACATACGTAAACACACATGCTCTATAGTGCAACACAAAAAAAATATATGTATATATATATATATATATAGTGAATATATGTATATATATATATATATATATATATAGTGAATATCATTTCACACCTTTTATTGTTAAGATTTTTGATGTTCTATTAAGAGAACCGATTTTACTGAAAATATCGAATAATGTACACCATTTTACCAGGGGAAAAAAATACTGGTCCACCTACACACACACATTCTCACACACACACACACACACACACACACACACACACACACACACACACACACACACACACACACACACACACATATATATATATATATATATATATATATATATATACACACACACACACATACACACGCGTACATTAACATACAAAGAGACTTATACACACACACACACACTTCTCCGTATAAGACAAAAGCTGAAAAATATCTTTTGACATGCTAAAATACTCCCCACTGCTTACAGACACATTCCTACTGACCATCCCGCTAGCACGAATTACTCTGCTATACACACACACACACACACTTATCTTAATAGCCATTTGAACTGTCAACAGGCTGTGGTTCGCACACACATCCCTGCTACCATTATCACAACATCGAACACTTTACTACTACTACACACACACACACACATATTTGTTGTGAAAGAGTCATTTCTCAGTGTTGGGGCAAAATCAATTTTTTACATTCACATGACCTCTACCGACCAATCAAAATTGTTTTGACCACAAGAATTTTTGCAACACCAAGTAGCGCTGGAGCCACTTTTTTAACACAAAACAGTCTTGGCGCAAAATCATTTTTTACATTCACATGACCTCTACCGACCAATCAAAATTGTTTTGACCACAAGAATTTTTGCAACACGAAAGTAGCGCTGGAGCCACTTTTTTAACATAAAAACAGGTAGAATTCCCAAAACTAATCAGATCAGAGCAAACAGCACGGACACTCTATCTCAAAATTATTTTTGAAAAGCATTTAGAAATGCGCAACCGGTAAAAACTTAAAAACTTAAAACCACAACTGAATATTAACCCATACAATTACTAATACTCTTTTATTCCTAATTAAACTATTTTTCAACTGTGAACAATTTGTCAGCATTTTCTATTCCGTTTACCAATATATAATAACTTGTGTGTTACACCTCTATTCTTTTAACTATATATATATATATATATAGTATATATATAAATTCAAATATAAACAAAAATTGATATACTTGTGATCAATTAAATTTTATTATACATATTTCAGAGGTACTGAATTAAGTTCAACTGTACGTCCTCATCAGATAAAATAAAATTATACATGACAAACCCTGACATGGTGGATGGTTAGGATTTAATCAAAGTAGTGATTAACTTATGAGAAAACTCAAAATTTATACCCTAATATTGAGAACCTGTGAAAACGTAATAGAATCAATAGAGAGAGTGTGAGTAATATGTTTTAAGAAGTACATTGCCTTAATGCAACAGTTATAGAATTTTTAATATTTAAAATACTACTATAGATCTATGTGGTAGAGCGAAAGTATGGAGGGCGACGTAGCTAAAGTTATAACTTATTTAGTATTTAGCATGAAAAGACAAATGACAGAAAATTAAAGAGAGGGAGAGACAAAGGGAGTAATTTATGCTCAAATTTCTTTAACCACACACAATCATATATAGTTATGGCTGTTAATTTTCAAAATATTTAATTTATGTTCTTTCAGGGAAAAGAATCAACATTTGAGGTTTTAAAAGTTGATGGGTATTTGTATTAATATTATAATATAATTATGTTAAATTTCTAAAATTCAGAATTTTATGATGACAAATTTAAAGGATTTATGAAGCCCGCGAAAGAAAGAAAATATACATATAAGTATACATGTAGTATATAAATATATGTGAATAGTATATATATACATTGTATATATATATATATATATATATATATATATATATATATATAGTATATATATATATATATATAGTATATATATATATATATATATATATATATAGTATATATATATATATATATAGTATATATATATATATATATATAGTATATATATATATAGTACATATAGTATAGAGTATATAGTATATATATAGTGTATATGTTTATATAGTATATATATATATATATAGTATATATATATATATAGTATATATATATAAATAGTATATATATGTATATATATATAGTATATATATATATATAGTATATATCTATATACAAATATATAGTATAGCTATATATAGTATATATATAGTATATATATATATAGTATATATATAGTATATATATATATAGTATATATATATATATAGTATATATCTATATATATATTATATATATATATATATGGTATATATATATATATATATATAAATATACAGTATATATATATAGTATATATATATAGAGTATATATATATAGTATATATATATATATATATAGAGTATATATATTAGTATATATATATGTATATAGTATATAGTATATATATATTTAGTATATATATATAGTATATATATATATATAGAATATATATATATGTATATATATGGTACATATATATATGTATATATATATATAGTAAATATACATATAGTATATATATATATATAGAATATATATATATGTATATATATGGTATATATATACATATATATATGTACCATATATATACATATATATATATTCTATATATACATATAGTATATATATATATAGAGTATATTTATATATAGTATACATATATATATATATATAGCGAGAGATATACATATAGTATATATATAGTATATATATAGTATATATATATATATAGTATATGTATACTATACATATATATATATAGTATATGTATAGTATATATATATATATGTATTGTATATATATAGTATATATATAGTATATATATATAGTATATATATATATATAGTATAATATATGTTTATTTAAATATATTTATATAGTATATATAGTATATATATATATATAGTATATATATATATATAGTATATATATCGTATTTATATAGTAGATATATATATAGTATATATATAGTATATATGTAGTATATATATATATAGTAAATATATAGTATATATATATAGAATATATATAGTATATATTTATATAGTATATATATAGTATATATAGTATATATATAGTATATATATATATATATAGTATAAATATAGTATATATATATATATATATATAGTATATATATAGTATATATATATATAGTATAAATATAGTATATATATATATATACATGTATATGTATAATATATATATATATATATATATATGTATAGTATATATATATATATATAGTATATATATAGTGTATATATATATACATATAGTATATATATAGTATATATATAGTATATATATATATACAGTATATATGTATATATATATATAGTATATATACATATAGTATTTATATATATATATAGTATATATATATATATATAGTATATATGTATATATATAGTATATACATAGTATATATATATATATATATATATATATAGTATATATTTATATATTTATATAGTATATACGTATATATATATAGTATATATATATATTGTATATATGTATATATATATATAGTATATATACTATATACGTATATATATATATATTTATAGTATATATATATGTGTATATATATTTAGTATATATATATATATATATATATATATATAGTATATATGCATATATATATATATATATATATATATATAGTATATATGCATATATATATAGTATATATATATATATATAGTATATATGCATATATATATAGTATATATATATATAGTATATATGCATATATATATAGTATATATATATATATAGTATATATGTATATATATATAGTATATATGTATATATATATAGTATATATGTATATATATGTATATATATATAGTATATATATATATATATAGTATATATGTATATATATAGAATATATATAGTATATATGTATATATATATAGTATATATGTATATATATATATATTATATATATGTATATATATATATATTATATATATTGTCGGGGAGAAGTGTGTACTTAACGATGATGGCATACTTGCCATCACCGACACTGATAAGAAAGTAGCTTGGAAGTGTCACTATGAAAGGCTACTAAATGAGGAGAATAAATGGGAGAAAGACAGTCTCCCCCATATCGACCCGATAGAGGGACCAGCAGTGTTAGTCGAGGGGAGTATAATAAGTAAGGCAATCAAGGATATGAAGACGGGTAAGGCGGCTGGGCCTTCGGAAATAGTTGCTGAGATGCTGAAGGCATCTGGCACGGTGGGACACACCATGGTCACCCGCATAGTTAACCAAGTCGTACAGAATGGGGTTGTTCCGAAGGACTGGCATAGCAGCATCATCGTTAACTGTTATAAGGGTAAAGGAGACGCCCTAGATAGGAGTAACTATAGAGGCATTAAATTAATCGACCAGGTCATGAAGGTCACGGGAAAAGTAATAGCGCAACTAATCAGAGAGAGAATTGACCTAGATGAAATGCAGTTCGGGTTTGTGTCAGGCAAAAGCACCATAGACGCCCTTTTCATAGTACGACAACTACAGGAGAAGTACCTAGCTAAAGGTAGACCCCTCTACTTAGCTTTTGTCGACCTGGAGAAAGCCTTCGACAGAGTCCCCCGCTCCATTATCTGGTGGGCTCTTAGAAAACTAGGCGTTGACGAATGGCTTGTGAGGGCTATACAAGCCATGTATAAAGAAACAGTCAGCAAGGTTAGAATTAACAACGAATATAGTGAAGAGTTTAGCGTAAAAGTTGGCGTCCATCAGGGCTCTGTTCTCAGCCCCCTACTATTTATTATTGCCCTTCAGGCTATAACAGAGGAGTTCAAGACAGGCTGCCCATGGGAACTCCTATACGCAGACGACCTGACACTCATAGCGGAATCAATGGCCGAGCTAGAGAAGAAATTCCAAACATGGAAGCACGGCCTAGAGTCAAAAGGACTCAAAATTAACCTGGCTAAGACCAAAGTTCTAGTTTGTAGGAAAGAAAACAAGGCGGCGGTCCCTTCTGGGAAATGGTCGTGCTCGGTGTGTAGGAAAGGCGTAGGTAGAAACTCCATTTTATGTCCTAAATGCAAAGTATGGGTGCATAAAAGATGTAGTGGGATCACAGGTAAGCTAACTAAGAACATAGATTTTACATGTGGCCGGTGTTCTGGTGCAATAAGTAGCAGCAAGTGCCCACAAAATACTAGCTCTTTCAATTGCGCAGAGGGTTCTATAGAAATAGTGGACAGCTTCCGTTACCTGGGCGATAAAATCAGCAGTGGGGGAGGGTGCTCTGAAAGTACTGTAGCTAGAGTCAGAACTGGTTGGAAAAAGTTCAGAGAGCTTATACTACTATTAGCTGCTAAAGGGTTCTCCCTAAAAATGAAAGGCAGGTTGTACGATGCCTGCATACGAACAGCAATGTTGCATGGTAGTGAGACCTGGGCATTGTGTGCAGAGGATATACGCAGACTAGAGAGGAACGAAGCTTGCATGCTCCGCTGGATGTGTAACAGTAATATACGTGAACGGCAAAGCATAAACGAACTAAGGAAAAAATTAGAGATAAGAGGGATCAGATGTTGTTTACTCGAGAGAAGGCTGCGTTGGTATGGACACGTGATGCGCATGAAAGTCGATAGCTGTATAACAAAGTGCAGGGCAATAAAGATAGACGGTAGCCACGGAATAGGCAGACCTAGAAAAACATGGGATGAGCTGATAAACTCCGACCTCACACACCTACACCTCTCCAAGACAACGTCACTGGACCGAGACCTTTGGCGGTACTCAGTAA
>OZ024740.1:123659594-123674594 GCA_964016885.1 Eledone cirrhosa
ACAGCATTTGTAATGTTTCCTCCGAGCATAAGTTACACGGACAGCGTCCTCCCGTGTAAGAATTAGCTCTGGACAGTAGGCTCCAAGTGAGATTGTAGGTTATATTATTATCTTTGAGGTCCCAGATGTGGCCCGAAAGTGTAGTAACATAACGCCGGGCCGGGTTTCGGAAAGTATGTCTGTGTAGGTAGAGCCGAGTCTTGAAGTCACAAGCGGTTAATCCTATATAAGCTTTGTTGGAGGTGTCCGTCCTCACGTAGCACTGGTAGATCACATTACGATCTCGGCATCTGTTGTTGAGGGGGGAAAGGGATCTATCAGGATAGTTACAACTCCTGCTCGGCTCTCCACTGCTGTCTAAGTTATTTCTTCCATAGGGGTTGAGTTTTTTGTTGTTAGAGGAAACGATGTTTTGTGCGAAGTTAGGTGTGGTACTGTAGGAGAGTTTGATGGTCTTTTTGTTGATTATGTTGTGATAGCGCTGTTGTAGTGGGAAGTGTTTTTCGATGAGCCTGAAGAAGATTTTCCCGATAGGTGTTGTCACCTCGACATTGTGGGGAGGATTGAACCACGTTACGTTGCGTGAGCGCTGGTGTCGCCTGCTGGTTTCGCTAATGAAAGCTGGATAATAGGATATTTCCTCCCGTAAGCCACACCGCTTGAGGGCCTGGTTGTAATAAGGCGCATGTTCGTCGAATATCTGCTCATTAGCGGACAAACAAGATATGCAGAGGGAGATGTTTTTAACCAGGTTATTGGTGATGGTTCTACGATGGTTCGACCGGCGGTGGATGTAATGTAGGTTGTCATTTGGTTTCCTGTATGGGTAGTACAGATCATTATCGTGGTTAAGGGAAAGGTCCAGGTAGTTTACTCTTGTTAGGGATGTTTGTAGGGTTATTTTAAATCCCCAGTCGCGGAAGAAGCTGATTAATTGTTTACGGACCCGGTCTGTACTACAGGGGTTGTTCCCTTTAAGGGTAAGGAGCCCGTGATCACGGAACAATCCACCGCCGAATGCAGGAAACATTTCGGTGAGTTTAAATAGTAGGAATAATCCTATAAGATCTGTGACCTCGGCCGAATTCATCACGCCCATACTGACGTCGAAAGGGGAGTCAGGAGCTCTCTTTATCCATTTGGAGTTGTCGAAATATAGGACTGTCTTCCTGGCGTGGAGGATGATATTTCTTTCCTTGTCGGTGATGGAGTGAGTATATATATATATAGTATATATATATATATATATAGTATATATATATATATTTATAAGAAAATGAGTTTTTTTTTACAAAATGAAAAATAACCGAGGTGTCCTACACGAGTGAAAGTATAAAGAAAAAAAGATGAAATCGAAAATGCAACTGGAGTCTTATTTTTAAAAATATATATATATTTATTTGGTTCCTTTACCGGTTTCGCAGTTCTTCTGCTTTTCAAAAGTAGAGTTGAGATGGAGGGTCTGTGGTTTTTCTCACATCTGGTTGGTCTCTGAATGTTACTTGTTTTTTATGGAAAAAGTGGCTCGAAATGCCAGGTTTTCGAGAAGTAATTTGATTGGTTGGTCAATAATTATAATAAATTTCGCGCCAGTTCCTCAAACAGGGGGGGGGGGTCACAGGTTGCTTTTTCATATATGAGTGTTTCAATTTCTTTTTACTTAAAAAAAGGGAGGTCACGAAGGCTTTTTTTTAATAAACTTAATTTTATTGGTTATCAATTAAATTATAGCTGTCACGTGAACAAGTTTTCATTAAATTTTCGCGCCCTTATTTGGAAATCTATTCTGTAGCCTTTTTAGAGAATTTTATGACAAGCAAAAGATAATGGTCAAGAGAAATTGGATGTGAGAATTGTTCTGGTTCAGTGAATATGGTTAGTCCGCTGGGTGTCAGAATTCAAATTTTCTATTGAATAAAGAAAGTAAAGATATGAATATTTATTTGTGTGCTTGTGTGTGTGTGTGTGTGTTGTGTGTGTGTGTTTGAATTTCTTTTTACTTAAATAAAAGGGGGCTCACGAAGGCTTTTTTAATAAACGTAATTTGATTGGTTATAAATGAAATTATGGCTGTCACGTGAACAAGTTTTCATTAAAATTTCGCGCCCTTATTTGGAAATCTATTCTGTAGCCTTTTTAGAGAATTTTATGACAAGTAAAAGATAATGGTCAAGAGAAATTGGATGGGAGAATTTAAATCAGGACAAAATTTTACTGTAAAAAATCACTTCACTTGCTCATCAAAAAATCTACTTTATGCCATTAAATGTAAAGGATGCAATGAAGATTATATAGGACAAACTAAACTCACATTCAGAAACAGAATGACAGTTCATCGCCAACAATTACGAAATCCAACCACGAGACAGATACCACTAAGCGCACATCTAGACATATGCGCAAATAATAAGACACCCAAATTCCAAGTCTTCCCATTTTACCTTTGCGCTAACAATACAACAGAACAAATACGAATAAATAAGGAAAATATGTTTATTAAAAAATATAGACCAGCATTAAATATGGTTTAATATACATTATGTCAACACCATAACATGCTAACCATCCAAACAGACACATACACACACGCATAACACCTTCTACTTTAGAAAATAAAAACCCGAACTAAATAAACCTTAACATACGTTTGCACTGACAATACAACAGAACAAATACGAATAAGTAATGAAAATATGTTCATTCAAAAATATTCCTACTAAAGGAATCATTTTCCTACACACACACACAAAATATATATATATTCTCTTTATCTTAACATGCTAACCATACTCCCACACACTTAACACCCATACACACACATAACAACCCCCACCCCCACAGACATAACTCCCTGCCACATTTCTACACACACACACACAAAATATATATATTCTCTCCATCTTAACATACTCCCAAACACACACACACATAACACCCATATGCACACATACACAACTCCCTCCCCCATTTCTACTAATAGAATCATCTTCCAATACACACACACACACACACACAAGCACACAAATAAACATACACATCTTTACTTTCTTTACTTCAATAGAAAATCTGAATTCTAACACCCCAGCGAACTAACCATATCCACTGAACCAGAACAATTCTCCTATCCAATTTCTTTTGACCATTATCTTTTGCTTGTCAAAAAATTCTCTAAAAAGGCTACAGAATAGATTTCCAAATAAGGGCGCGAAAATTTAATGAAAACTTGTTCACGTGACAGTCATAATTTCATTTATAACCAATCAAATAAGGTTTATTAAAAAAAAGCCTCCGAGTGCCCCTCTTTTTTTTTTTTTTAAGTAAAAATAAATTCAAACACACGCACACACAACACACACACACACACACAATCACACAAATAAACATACATATCTTTACTTTCTTTATTCAATAGAAAATCTGAATTCTGACACCCCAGCGAACTAACCCAATTCACTGAACCAGAACAATTCTCCCATCCAATTTCTCTTGACCATTATCTTTTACTTGTCATAAAATTCTCTAAAAAGGCTACGGAATATATTTACAAATAAGGGCGCGAAAATGTACTGAAAACTTGTTTACGTGACAGCCATAATTCAATTATAACCAATCAAATTACGTTTATTAAAAAAAAGCCTTCGTGAGCCCCCTTTTTTTAAGTAAAAAGAAATTCAAACACTCATATATGAAAAAAACAACCTGTGACAACACACCCCCTTTTTTGAAGAACTTTGAAACGCGAACGGGCGCGAAATTTATTATAATTATTGAACAACCAATCAAATTACTTCTCGAATAACCTGGCATTTCGAGCCACTTTTTCCATATAAAACAAGTAACATTCAGAGACCAACCAGATGTGAGAAACATCTCAACTCTACTTTTGAAAAGCAGAAGAACTGCGAAACCGGTAAAGAACCAAATAAATATATATATTTCTTTTTTAAATAAGAGTCCAGTTGCATATTCGATTTCATCTTTATATATATATATATATATATATTGGTAAACGGAATAGAAAATGCTGACAAATTGTTCACAGTTGAAAAATGGTTTAATTAGGAATAAAAGAGTATTAGTGATTGTATGGGTTAGTATTCAGTTGTGGTTTTAAGTTTTTAAGTTTTTACCGGTTGCGCATTTCTAAATGCTTTTCAAAAATAATTTTGAGATAGAGTGTCCGTACTGTTTGCTCTCTCTCTCTCTCTCTCTCTCTCTCTCTCTCTCTCTCTATATATATATATATATATATATATATATATATATATATATATATATATATATATATATATATAGTATATATATAGTATATATATATATAGTATATATATATATATAGTATATATATATATATATAGTATATATATATATAGTATATATATATATAGTATATATATATAGTATATATATATATATATATAGTATATATATATATATATATAGTATATATATATATATATATAGTATATATATATATATATATATATAGTATATATATATATATAGTATATATATATATATATATATAGTATATATTTAAATATAGTATATATATATAGTATATATATACGGGGTAACAAATAATAGTTATATGCAGTTCACTTAGGTGTAGTCCAGTTATGGTGTTCCGGGTAGTGGATGATATCAACGCTTGGCTAAGTTTGACTCAACAAGGCGTTTTGATAGTGATGTTGCGAGTATGCTGTAATTCCTATGTTGTAAACACTTGGAGTAATAATAAATCAGGAAAGAAGATTGACATGGTTTTCTATACAAAAAAGGTTTTTAATCTCATTGCTGACAATTGTTTCTCTGAACTGGTAGGTCTAGAGATCGCTATTCGCTTGTTTTCACGTTACTCGATCGCCAATACAAAATTATAACCAGTCAGTTCTTCGGAGCATGCGAGAATGAAGAGGATATACAGGCATGAAAGGAATATACAGGCTACTATATGAAGTAGTAATGGCATTCAGTTAGAACAATAACAACAATTACAACAATGCTAGTAATAAATTATTTGAGAAGACCCTGACATTACATTAGGTGGGGGGTATAGTGTATCTAAGATTTCGGCGTGTAAAACTAGTTGACATGAAGCAGAAGTATAAGGTTGACATGTAAGGAGTGTCGTAGGGTGTATTGTATAAATGTTACGGCCACCTGACCTACATTGTTGATAAACACCGGCTTATCTTTAAAATTGATATAATACACCCTACGACACTCCTTACATGTCAACCTTATACTTCTGCTTCATGTCAGCTAGTTTTACACGCCGAAATCTTAGATACACTATACCACCCCACCTAATGTAATGTCAGGGTCTCCTCAAATAATTTATTACTAGCATTGTTGTAATTGTTGTTATTGTTCTAACTGAATGCCATTACTACTTCATATAGTAGCCCGTATATTCCTTTCTTGCCTGTATATCCTCTTCATTCTCGCATGCTCCGAAGAACTGACTGGTTATAATTTTGTATTGGCGATCGAGTAACGTGAAAACAAGCGAATAGCGATCTCTAGACCTACCAGTTCAGTGAAACAATTGTCAGCAATGAGATTAAAAACCTTTTTTGTATAGCAAACCATGTCAATCTTCTTTCCTGATTTATAGTATATATATATATATATATATATATATATATATATATATATATATATATATATATATATATATACTATGAAAAACCACAGACCCTCAATCTCAACTCACCTTTTGAAAAGCAGAAGAATTGCGAAACCGGTAAAGGAACCAAATAAAATATATATTTAAAAAAAAACTAAGACTCCAATTGCATTTTCGATTTCATCTCTTTTTCTTTATACATTCACTCGTGTAGGACACCTCGGTTATTTTTCATTTTGTAAAAAAAACCTCACTTCTAATATATATATATATATATATATATATATATATATATATATATATATATATATATATATAGTATATATATATATATATATATATAGTATATATATATATATATATATAGTATATATATATATATATATAGTATATATATATATATATATAGTATATATATATATATATATATACATAGTATATATGTATATAGTATATATATATATATATATAGTATATATGTATATAGTATATATATATAGTATATATATATATATAGTGTATATATATAGATATATATATATATAGTGTATATATATATATATATTATATAGTATATATATATATAATAGTATATATAGTATATATATATATAGTATATATGTATATAGTATATATATATATATAATATATATAGTATATATGTATATAGTATATATATATATATATAGTATATATATATATATAGTGTATATATATATATATATATATATATAGTACATATATATATATATATAGTATATATATAGTATATATATATATAGTATATATATATATATAGTATATATATAGTATATATATATATAGTATATATATAGTATATATATATATATATATATATATATATATATATATATATATATATATATATAGTATATATATAGTATATATATATATATATATATATATATAGTATATATATAGTATATATATATATATATATATATATAGTATATATATAGTATAATATATATATATAATATATATATAGTATATATATAGTATATATATATATTAGTATATATATATATAGTATATATATATATATATATATACTATATATATATATATATATATATATATATATAGTATATATATATGCATATATATATATATATATATAATATATATAGTATATATATATGCATATATATAGTATATATATATATATATATATATAGTATATATATATGCATATATATAGTATATATATATATATATATATATATATATATATATACTATATATATGCATATATATATACTATATATATATATATATATATATATATATATATATATACTATATATATGCATATATATATACTATATATATATATATATATATATATATATATATATATATATATAGTATATATATATGCATATATATAGTATATATATAATATATATATATATATATATATATATATATATATATATATAGTATATATATATGTATATATATAGTATATATATATATATATATGTATATATATAGTATATATATTATATATATATATAGTATATATATATGTATATATATAGTATATATATATATATAGTATATATATATATAAAGTATATATATATATAGTATATATATATATATAAAGTATATATATATATATAGTATAAAAACAAATAACGAAACGAAATCTAAATTTCGTTTCGTTTGTAACTCACTTTTGTATGACTGACGCTTAAACAATTAAGTTAAAGATGTACATCCATATATGTATACTGAAATACTAGTATGTATATGAATACACACACGTATACATATGTAGATGTACCAAGTTTTTTTCACTGGTCACTTTACTGTGAGTGGCCAGCTATTCTGTATGTAAACACACAGACAAACCGATTTTTAGAGTCATACTGGTTTTTGAGGAAAAACCTTTCCTCTATTCTCCAGAAAGCCAGACAAGGAATATTGAACTAGTTTCGTTGTTCTTACAACTCATCAGCAATATATTGCTGATGAGTTGTAACAACAACGAAACTAGTTCAATATTCCTTGTCTGGCTTTCTGGAGAATAGAGGAAAGGTGTTTCCTCAAAAACAGTATGACTCTAAAAATCGGTTTGTATACGTGTGTGTATTCATATACATACTAGTATTTCAGTATACATATATGGATGTACATCTTTAACTTAATTGTTTAAGCGTCAGTCATACAAAAGTGAGTTACAAACGAAACGAAATTTAATTTCGTTCCGTTATCTGTTTTTATCGTCTCCGTTGAACCGGTACTTACTCACACTCTATGCAAATTAGTCTGCCCACTACTAATTTTCATAGAAAAAGCATATAACGATATGTGCTTTTACGATTCTCTAGAGAGGCCGGAAGATAGGTAAATATTGCTGATGAGTTGTAACAACAACGAAACTAGTTCAATATTCCTTGTCTGGCTTTCTGGAGAATAGAGGAAAGGTGTTTCCTCAAAAACCAGTATGACTCTATAAACCGGTTTGTCTGTGTGTTTACATACAGAATAGCTGGCCACTCACAGTAAAGTGACCAGTGAAAAAAACTTGGTACATCTACATATGTATACGTGTGTGTATTCATATACATACTAGTATTTCAGTATACATATATGGATGTACATCTTTAACTTAATTATATATAGTATATATTTACATATAGTATAGAAATATTAAAACAATGAAATTAAACACAAAACTGTTAATTCATAGTAAAACTCATTATTTTACGTTGGTTTCTGGGGGAGGGTAGTTCCCTGTATGTTCATTCAATTATTGATATATGTAAAACATATTACAAAATAATATAGTAAGAAAAAGATAGATACGTCTTAACTACCGGCCGTCTTCTTACTATGATATTTTGTAATATGTTTTACATAGATCAATAATTGAATGAACATACAGGGAACTACTCCCCAGAAACGATCGTAAAATACTGAGTTTTATAATCAATTAACAGTTTTGTGTGTAATTTCATTGTTTTAATATTTCTATTTTGACTCTGTATCCAATTGAATTATAATCTTTGATAAAATATTTCTATTTTAAATTTTGCTTCACGACATCATCTACATACGGATTACATTGATTTCTGTATACGGTTTAGACCCAACCATTGAGTGGTTGATTTATCTGTATATATAGTATATATATATACATATATAGTATATATATATATATATATAGTATATATATATAGTATATATATATAGTATACATATATAGTATATATATATATATATATATAGTATACATATATAGTATATATATATATATATATATATATATATAGTATATATTTAGTATATATATATATATATATACATGGAAAGTTATATTTAAAATAGTTGGGTTACAACTAGTAAATATTTATAACTGATATAAAAGCACTCGACAAATAGTTGGAGTATATTTACAATATTAAATAAATGGAAACTATATTTATAAAACCATATTTATTTCATTATATATATTTCGGGGATATCATATTAACAATATGCTATGCCTTCCTCAGACAAAATACAATATAAACAGTTTTATAGATAAATAGATTCGACATACCGTTATAACACTGACTTGCATTTGAAGAGGTTAAGCTGGCAGTGAAAAAATTTTACACAGAGAGAAAGAAAGAGAGAAAAAAGAAAGAAAGACATAAAACGAAGAAAAGGAAGAAAAAGAAGAAATGCATGGAACAAAATAGAGAGACGGAAAGATAGATAAAGAGAAGAACTTCATGTAAAGAAACAGAAAGATATATATATATATAGAGAGAGAGAAAATAGAGATAGATACATATATATATAGAAAATTAGGTAGTGGGAGGTCATTTTGAGTAAATGTATCAATGATACATTTATTTATTTATTTATTTATATAGCTCAAGTATTAATGTAAGGGAGATATATAGAGAGAGAAAAAAATATAGAGAGAGAAAAAATATAGAGAGAGAAAAAATAGCGAGAGAAAAAAATTTAAAAATAGCCAGATATATTCGAGGCGTAAAAACCCTATGTTTTAATGTATTAGTATTTATAAAACTTACACTATATTGTAAATATCAGTATTCCTGAATGAGACAAGTATCCATAGTGTGTGAAAATTAATTATCTTATGTTTAGTTTTTTTAAAAAATTCATATGTATATCTGATAGCTACAAACATCCATGTGAATCCACATGATTCACTCTGCAAACTCTAAGTTCACGGAAAACATTCTCAATGTGGTATAAAAATTTGAGTATACATATATGTGTATTATTATTCCTGTCTTTACTCTACAAGATTATCTATCAAGCAGAAATAGAGAGCAGATTTCAATATACTAATAAAAATATATATCAGAAACAAAACTAAAAAAATAAAAAGATAACAATAATAATAATAACTAATAATAAAATAGAAAACTAAAAAAAAAAAATATTGCGAAAGAATATTACATATTAAAAATATTACATATTAAAAATATTACGTATTAAAAAATATTACGTATTAAAAATATTACGTATTAAAAAATTTACATATTAAAGATATTAAAAATAAAAATAAAAAATATTATAAAATACTACAATAATAAAAATAAAAATAAACCACAAAGATCAACCCTTCAAAGTTAATTGACAATATATTGCCAAGTTCATTATAAGACAAAGCCAAAAATTATCTATCAAATCACATCTAGCAAAGATCATTTCAAAAAGTTTGTGATGTCCAATTTGGTCTACATGTGTTCTTATATTTAATATAGAAGTTTATCTAGTGTAAGGTTTATTCAAAATATTTGGAGCATCAGCTTTTAGGGTAGCTTAATTTTTCATGAGGAATGTTTAAATAAAAATAAAATAAAAATAAAAATAAACAATAAAAAAAGAATAAAAAGAAGGAATCAAAAATGTAGGAATCAAAAATTTATCGGCTAGTTTTCCATATAAATATAAATTAAACTAAATATACTACATTTTAAATTTAAATTTATATTTAAACGTTGAGTTTAATCTATGTTTGCAACAACTGAATAAATTTGTCCGTAGATTAAGGGAATTTTTAGATTTTAGTATAAAGAATATCTCCTCTGCGCAGAGGTCACATGTCTCAGAGGATGAATTAAAAGGAATCCCTCTTGAGACTATATTCCAAGCCGTCGAATATCTAACGTTATCTAGCTTAAGTTGCCAGAGTACGCCTGATAGTGCCGTTGAAGATTTTTTACTTGGATCTGTGAAAGAATTCTTGTGGTTATTATAGCGAAGTTTAAATTCCGTCGATGTGGAACCGACGCAGTTAAAAGAATTAGAGTCAGTATTAACATTACAATTGTATACTATATTTTTAACTAAGCAGTTGTTATTTAACGGACATTTAGATCTATCTCTACAGTTACATTTGTTAACTTGTATATTATTTATGCTATTATCACTAGGTTTTAAGTTCCTATTATTTATTCTATTAATATTTTGTGCTAAATTTTTGGTGGATGAGTATGTTAATTTAATTGTATGCCTATTGAAAATTGAGTGATACCTATGTGTTCTAGGGAAGCGATTATCAAGAGCTTTGAAAAATAATTTAGCGATGTGGGTTTTAATGTTTAGTGAGAAAGGGGGGGCAAACCAAATTATGTTCCTAGTTCTATTTCTTTTTTGGCCTTTGGAATAATTGTAATGCTTTCTATTATAGTTGTTAATGTTGTTGCCGTAATTAAAAAAGTTGTTACTTTGTTTAGTTTGTCTATCATTATCTATGTACACAATCTTATCAGCATATCCTGCCCTAGCTAATGCTTCATTATAGTATTGGGCCTTTTCGTCGAAAATCTTTCTATTCGACGAGATCCTAGAGATACGTTTTTGAACAGAGTTTACTATAGTGTTTTTGACAGATCTGGGGTGGTTAGAGTTAAAGTTGACATAGTTTAAGTTTTCATTCAACTTGTGAAAAGGATAGTGGAGACATGTGTTGAGATTTAATGTTATATCTAGGAAATTGACTATTCTATGGTTGTTCTCAATTTCTATTTTAAGGTTAAAATAATTAAAAAATTTTGTAATTTGTTTACATTTTCTATTTAGTTCAGGGTTATTATTATTAATAAGTAAAAGCATGTCATCCCTATATAAACCTCCGGTAGTACCAGGTATTTTCCTATGTAGCGAATTGATTAAAAATAAGCCCACAAGGTCAGTTACCTGAGCTGAGTCGGAAGATCCCATAGTTATGTCAAAATTGCTATCTCTATCTGCTCTAGTCCATAATTTGTCATTAAATTCTATCAAAGTTTTCCTAGCCGATAATATAATATGCATTTCTTTGCTAGTTAGGTCAGTATGTTTGAATGCGTAATTTAGTGCCTTATTTAGTAGATTAGGGGTAATAGAAGAATAATAGTTAGCTATATCAAGTTGAATAAACCTATTATTATTGTTATATTTAATTTGCCTAAACCACTCAACAACCTCTCCAGTTCCCTTCCACAAGCTCAGGTTAGATACACAATCCAAGTTCTTAATTTGCTGTATCACCCTGTCAAGAATGTTTTTGCTTAATTTGCCCAGGTCCGATTTTGAAGGTGCGATTAATCTAACTGGCAGGTCATTTTCAAAATTCCTCTTGTGATCCTTCATATTGATCTTCGGTTTCCTGGGCACGAAAGGTTGTGTTCTGTTCTCAATTTCCAACTCGTGCATTATACAAGATGCTTCGACATTCATTTTCTCAAGTTCGGCCTTATCTGCTACCTTGTACTTTTTCCTCAGCTCTTTCAGTATGAGGCCATTATACATGTCTTTCCGCACTCCATAGAGGTTGTTGGTCTTGTCAGATTTCACCAAGATCTTCTCAGTTTTCTCTAAGCTCTCAATGTTATCCTTAATGCCTTTCAGATATTCCTGGCCTTTGAAGTTTCTCTTGAATTTGACCCCTTGTATGATAGAAATTATATCGTTTTCAAAGTCAGATAAAAGTTTGTTAGGGGGTGGATTTCTTTTAGATTTGAAAACTTTGTTTAAGTCCGAGACATTTTCGTCTGCATTAGATTTATCAAAGTGGAATGCACGCCACCTGATTCTCCTTATAAAAGAGTCAGATTTATCTATTAATTGTTTTATAAAGTCTTTGTTTCTAGGTAGAGGTATGTCTTTTAGAGAGGAAGTAATCTTAAAGAATTCCATTTTTCCAGTTATAATATAAAGCGCTCAACAGTATTGGAGCAAGATACATGGAAAGTTATATTTAAAATAGTTGGGTTACAACTAGTAAATATTTATAACTGATATAAAAGCACTCGACAAATATTTGGAGTATATTTACAATATTAAATAAATGGAAACTATATTTATAAAACCATATTTATTTCATTATTTATATTTCGGGGATATCATATTAACAATATGCTATGCCTTCCTCAGACAAAATACAATATAAACAGTTTTATAGATAAATAGATTCGACATACCGTTATAACACCGACTTGCATTTGAAGAGGTTAAGCTGGCAGTGAAAAAATTTTACACAGAGAGAAAGAAAGAGAGAAAAAAGAAAGAAAGACATAAAACGAAGAAAAGGAAGAAAAAGAAGAAATGCATGGAACAAAATAGAGAGATGGAAAGATAGATAAAGAGAAGAACTTCATGTAAAGAAACAGAAAGAGATATATATATATAGAGAGAGAGAAAATAGAGATAGATACATATATATATAGAAAATTAGGTAGTGGGAGGTCATTTTGAGTAAATGTATCAATGATACATTTATTTATTTATTTATTTATTTAGCTCAAGTATTAATGTAAGGGAGATATATAGAGAGAGAAAAAAATATAGAAAGAGAAAAAATAGCGAGAGAAAAAAATTTAAAAATAGCCAGATATATTCGAGGCGTAAAAACCCTTTCTTTCTTTTTTCTCTCTTTCTTTCTCTCTGTGTAAAATTTTTTCACTGCCAGCTTAACCTCTTCAAATGCAAGTCGGTGTTATAACGGTATGTCGAATCTATTTATCTATAAAACTGTTTATATTGTATTTTGTCTGAGGAAGGCATAGCATATTGTTAATATGATATCCCCGAAATATATATAATGAAATAAATATGGTTTTATAAATATAGTTTCCATTTATTTAATATTGTATATATATATATATATATATATATGTAGTATATATTTAGTATATATATATATATAGTATACATATATATATATATATAGTATATATATATATAGTATATATAAATATATATAGTATATATATATATAGTATATATAAATATATATAGTATATATATATATATAGTATATATAAATATATATAGTATATATATATATATATATATATATATATATATATATATATATATATATATATATATAAAACATGAAAAGAAAGAAGAATACTGCGTGGTTCGCACATGGGTTACAAATGATAAAAATAGGCCTTCGTCAGTGATTTTCCAACCATCATTGGTATTTCAACGTATTAAACATCAGATACCTCAGGTTGGTGCGAGCAATAACTAAAAAAAGTTATTGGGACCAGAATTCGCGTAAGGCGAGTGGGACAAGTAAACAACATAGAAGGATAAAATAAAAAACGATAACATAAAAAAAAAATTAAAAAAAACAACATAGAAGGATAAAAGCAAACCGAAGATAGGAAAATAAACAAGCAACATGGTTGTCCGGTCAGCATAAGCTGGATGGATTTCATGAGCGAGAGAGGTACAGACCGTGTTGATGTGTGTGAGATGTGAGCAAGAAGAGACCCACACAAGCCAAACGGGAGGTAGTGAGAAGGGGAGAAACAGTGAGTGAGTGAGTGGAAGTGTGAGGAGGAGGTCAGTCGAGAGAAAGTGTAACTGACAGAGGGGGCGAAAGAAGGTGAGAGAAACAGAGAGAGCGGGGAAGCAGTAAGAGAGAAACAGACAAACGCAGCCGAGGTAAATATATATAAAAAACATGAGAAGAAAGAAGAATACTGCGTGGTTTGCACATGGGTTACATACGATAAAAATAGTCCTTCGTCAGTGATTTTCCAACTATCATTGGTATTTCATCTCTATATATATAATATATATATATATATATAATATATATATATATATATATATAGTATATATATATATATAGTATATATATATATAGTATATATATATATATTTATATATATATATATATATATATATATATAGTATATATATAGTATATATATATATATATATAGTATATATATATAGTATATATATAGCATATATATATATAGTATATATATATATAGTATATATATATATAGTATATATATATATAGCATATATATAGTATATATATATATAGCATATATATAGTATATATATATATAGTATATATA
>OZ024740.1:123679594-123692094 GCA_964016885.1 Eledone cirrhosa
TTCTAAGCAAAGTATCGCTGCTTTCACCCCTAACAGGAACCTCTGAAACTAAAAAGGTCAATCTGTGAACGCAGAAGTAAATATTTCAATAAACGTTGCAACCGAAGGAAGACAGAAAGACCATACATAGGTTCGTGGAAACGTTCCCTGGCAAAGAACGGGAAAAAACGAAGATAATATGTCATAATTTGGTGCGGTGAAAACAATTACACGCAAAGACAAAACCTCGATTATGGTATAATTAAAATCGTAGACTAATATTCTATTAGGTGGTTCATGGAGACGTTCTCTGCCAATTAACGGAAAAAACGAGGATATTACGTCATTATATTGAGCGGGAAAACAATTAAACGCAAAGACAAAACCACGTTAATGGTATAATTGAAGTCGTAGATTAAAATTCTATTTAGCAAACCGAATGATTCTCGTCTTCAGAGTTAAGAATAAAGTAAATAAAATACAGAGGTAATTTAAATTAAATATATACATAGACGCATCCATATACGTACGTACACATGCATACGCGAAAACACTCGCCATGTGTATGCAACTACAAGCACGTACACAAAAGAAAAACACTGAATCTGGTTATGAACAATCCATTTACTCCATACCTAAATGCCATAACACAGCAATTCACCATAATAAACTTAACACTAGAACTAGAAATACCTTAGCATATAGCCAGATTCGCCGGAATTTTAGCAGTAACAGAACCTATACAGGGAAGTTTAGAAGTTTAATGGTGGTAATGGCCTGCTCCCCACTCCAAATAGCAAACTAAAAATCAAGCCTAGAGTAGGAATGAGAAATGGGATGACAAATAACAAATCCCCAGGTAATAATAAACCTAGGAAAGCCCCTACCAACTCCACTAGAACCCCTAGAAGGAATAGGCCTAGAAATATCACCTGGCTTAACCCCCCCATTCACATCTAATCTAGCCACTCATATCCCTAAACGCTTCTTCTCTATCCTATCTAAACATTTTCCCCCAACCATAGATATTACAAACTCTTTAATAAAAATAACATTAAAATCTCATTCTCCACAACACCTAACTTAGCTAGCCATATCGCATTCAGTAACCATAATAAACTAAGACAGTATAACCCCCACACCGCGGTACCACCACCCCTATCAAAATTCACCACGCCACTACACCAATAATTACTCTAGAAGCACACCACCCCATTCTAATCCTTCTAGCACTGACCAACCGTTTAGGTTAAACTACCCTACTCTCACTAACCGCAGAAGCAACTGCAACTGCCGTTACCCTAATGCATGCCCATTAAATCGACACTGCCCGACACCCAACATAGTCTATATGTGCACGGTTAAAACTGCTTCGAATACCAGCTCTTATATCGGGTCTACCTCTAACCCATTTAAGGTACGTTATAACGCGCACTCTTATTCCTTCCGCGACCCTAGCAACAGATGTTCGACATCTCTAACTAGGCTAATTAAAAACCTTAAATTAAGCAACATTGAACACTCACTATAATGGGATATCGTAGCTAGGGCCCAACCGTTCAATGGACGAAGAAAATCTTGTGATCTCTGTATTACCGAAGCATATTACATAACTCTATCACGACCTCTGCCGATTAACGATAGAACGGAGGTAACTATTAGCTGTCAACATCGAAGGGCTAATTCCTTCGCCAATAGAATATTTGACCCAACATAGTCATCTAGCCCCATTTTTACTTGTAGCTAATAAGTTAAATAGCTATAACAAACTTAGATAATTATAAGTTACCTCCCCTACATTGTCTCAATTAAACAATTAAAATATTAGCACTTAACTATAAACTACCCACAATTTCTAATCTCTCGAGGAGTTACTTTCCCTGAAACCACCCTCTAATTAGTAAGGTAAATATGTCCTTTGGCGGCCATCTTGTTATTCATAGGAAGATCTCATACAATGCAGCCTCGACAGATGAATACTGCTTGATTATGGCTGACAATTGATACAACCAGAACACTATAGTGAAATACCAATATATGGAACATTACATTATATAACATTCTCTCCTTATTTTAATTTATATTCCCTTGAAGTTCCGATGAGCCGATCTGTTTTTAAATATGTTAATTATTTTCAACTGAACCAGATCAATAATGGTATACAGACATCTGATCCAGAAATATTATATGGAGTAGCGAAACAATTGTAAACGGACATTATTACACACACACAAGGCTGGATTTAGACGTTAGGGGGTTGGGGTACTTCGAGGTTGGGGGTGGTGGGCAAAGGCTCATACACAAAAAATCTCGCCATCCTCATTTTACATCCACTTTCCACACACTGGCATGTGTTAGCGGTGGATTGGCAGTATCGGTAGAGGGTCGGACGCCATGCTTTCCAGCATAGTTACGTCCCTTTATGATCTGAGTTCAAATCCCGCCGAGGTTGACTTTGCCTTTCATCCTTACGGGGTCGATAAAATAAAGTACCAGTAATGCACTGGATAATTGCTGGCCTTGTGCCTAAAGTAGAAACGATTATTATTATTAACATTATTATTATTATTCTCTACATTTCTTGCATCAAAGTAAAATATGTTGACAATATTTTAATAATGTCTTCCTTATGTAATTTGTGGTCTTGTTTTGTTTAACTAATGAATATTTCCAGCTCTGTGCACCTAACCTATGCATGAACACAGCCACCTATCTGCTTTCAACTGCCTATTGCACATTGAGCACATGCCTTTACGCTTTGGCTTCTAACTAATTCACCAATCTCTCCTCTCCTATCTCCATCTCTCGCTTTAAGATTGGTTACACTTGAGCGTGAATTTAATAAACATTTATCGTACTGCCTCTCTGTTCTGTCCCTGTTCAATTTTTCATTATATATATATATATATATATATATATATATATATATATATATATATATAGAGATATATACGATATTAATAAATGGAAACTATATTTATAAAACCATACTTATTTCATTATACATATTTCAGGGATACCAAATTAAATTATGGTATGCCTTCATCAGACAAAATACAATATATAACAGTTTTACAAATAAGCTTTGACGTACTCTTTTAAAATGCGACCATTATTTTTGGAAGCCATCTGGATAGTGAATTGTTTATATTATTTTAATAAGTCTTAGTGTTAAGGACAATTAGAAAAAGACGGAGAGAAAAAAGACGGAGAGAGAGAAAAAAGAAAAAAAAAAAACGTGGAGAAATATCGGAGAGAGAGAAATGCATGGAGAAGAAAGGAAGAGATAAAGACAGGAGGAAAGAAAGAAAAAAGAAAAACAGAAAAAGGAAGAAATAAGAAAAACAGAGGAAAGCAACAGAGAGATATCAAAACATCAGACAGATAGAAAGACTCAAGAGAGAGAAATAATATATAGAGAGAGGGGGAGATAATGAAAACTTTACGTCATGTCATATTAAGTTGAGTTAACAATTTATATGAAATGAATAATAAAAATATAAATATTAATAATCATGAATGGGACATGAATATATAATATGAGAAATTAAACATTGTTTAATAATGATTATATGTTTAGTTTAAAAATTGAGATCAATATACTAAAATTTGAGTTTAAGCATCCAAAATGTACACATTGCTAGAGAAACCACTATCTTACTGCAAAGATACACAAATATATATATATATATACGCACATCCTGAAAATAG
The DNA here is from genome assembly GCA_964016885.1 of Eledone cirrhosa. Lineage (NCBI taxonomy): Eukaryota > Metazoa > Mollusca > Cephalopoda > Octopoda > Eledonidae > Eledone > Eledone cirrhosa. The sequence continues at coordinate 123,683,285 of OZ024740.1, forward strand.
AAATTATATCTACTCAAGCCTACAATATAGACATACAAAACACAAATGATTTCTCTTAATCACTGCTATACATTCCTTGTGTTATAAAAAGTTCACAGTATATATACATAAATATATACGATTAACATTCATGCCTTCATATATTCAATTATCATTCATGCATTTAACATTCTGTTAAAATTATGCATGTCTGCAATCAAAACTGCGTGGGTAGGCATGCACACACATAACTCTCACCCACACACATACATATACATATATATATATACACATACACATATGTATAAATAAATATTTGCGTGCGTCTTCACCAATTGTTAGACCCGCATCACTCATGTACACATACAGACAGATATACAATCATAAAAAACATATAACACTTTTATATGCATGTTAATACACGCATACCTATTTGTATAGAGATAATCAAATATCAATATATTACTAAAGGATTATACTTTGGAAATATAATTATAACAATATAAATTTAAAATACCAAAGGATTATATTTTGGAAATACAATTATATCAGTATAGTCTAAAGGACAAACGAATTCTAGAAATATCAAAACATTAAATATCTTTAAAATATTATAGAGTATCTTAAGTTAAAATAATATGTTTCATATATTTAGTATAGAAATTTATCCTACGTATATTTCAATCAAGATATTGAGAGGGTAGATTTATGAAAATTATGAGAAGCTATCAGAATCAAAACAAACCTAATAAAAATAAATAAAAATAAAAATAAAAATAAAAATAAAAGTTAAATAAATATTATATCAATATAATTTAAAAATCTAAAAATTTAAAAAGTTTAAAAATTTTAAAAATTTAAAAAAGCCAAGGATTCTACAGATATCCTTATATTTAGTATAGAAATTTATCTTACGTATATTTTATTTAAGACATTGGAAGTATAGACATTTTAGAGTAGTTTATTATATCTATGTTTATATTTAGGAAGAAAATTTAAAAAGAAAAAGGTGAAGGAATCTAATGATTTATCGACAGGTTTCATATATTAAATTACTTAATTAATTATACTACATTTTAAATTTATATTTATATTTAAACGTTGAGTTCAATCTATGTCTGCAGCAACTGAATAAATTATTCCTTAAATTAAGGGAATTTTTGGACTTTAATATAAAGAATATTTCTTCAATACAACGATCACAATTTTCTGAAGAGGAATTAAAAGGAGTAGCTTATGAGATAATATTCCAAGTCATCGAATATTTAACATTATCTCGTTTTAGGTCCCATAGTAGGCTAGGTAGCGAAGTTGAGTTTTTTTCGTTTGGATCTGTGAAAGAATTTTTATGATTATTAAAGCGAAATTTAAATTCTGTAGAGGTAGGACCGACATAGTTAAATGAATTTAAATTAGTTTTAACATTACAATTGTACACTACATTTTTAGCTAAGCAGTTGTTATTTAACGGACAGGTAGATTTATTTCTACAGTTAGAGTTATTCAATTGAATATTGCTTGGGTTATTATTGGTATTTTGGTTAACACTAAGACTTATTAAAATAATATAATAAAGTTAACACTAAGACATATTAAAATAATATAAACAATTCACTATCCAGATGGCTTCCAAAAATAATGGTCGCATTTTAAAAGGGTACGTCAAAGCTTATTTGTAAAACTGTTATATATTGTATTTTGTCTGATGAAGGTATACCATAATTTAATTTGGTATCCCTGAAATATGTATAATGAAATAAATATGGTTTATAAATATAGTTTCCATTTATTAATATCGTATATCTACTCCAAATACTTGTCGAGTGCTTTATATCAGTTATAAACATATTTACTTATTGTATCCCAACAATTTTAAATAGGACTTTTGCATATATATATATATTTATTTATATATATATATATACATATATATATATATATATATATATAAATATATATATATATATATATATGTATTCTATTTTCTCCTAGTTTATTTTACACCTAATTCTGTTTAGTTGACTATATCTGGGTGATTACGCTGTCGAAATATTCGATAAATATTCCGCTACGGCCGACGCAAAGCGCTAGTTTCGGTTATTTGTCGGAGATTTCTTCATAGAAGCCTCATTCCTATAGCTTGGTCTATTCGGTGTTTTATATAGTTAATTATGCTAATTGGGAGAGGAAATAGTATATATTTTATCTTGTGATTCTATAGACATGTTTTATGATATATATATATATATATATATAGAAGGATTTTAATGGATACAGTTTAGTTAAAAGGAATTTATTGACACGTGTTTCTATAACAGTTACATAACCTGAAAACAGCTGCTATCTACAAAGTATTAGTTATGCAGACATTCAATATTTCAATGTTATTATCAACTGTCATTTCATCGGAATAATTTTACTGAGGACCTGTTTGGTTTTTATAGAGAATATTAGGAGGGTGGGGTGAAGTTGTTAGAAGAATAGTTGAGGGAGTGGTTTTTTGATAGCAGTGAGAATTTTTGGTGGCAGTGAGTAATTAGATTCCCATCTGTTGTTTTGACATTTTTATAGAATATATTATTGGTTATTTTTCTAAATCTATAGAAGGATTAGAGATAGTATAGATATGCGTGGTTGGTTTTGTGTTTGCACTTAATTAACATTCAGACTTAAATTTTTCTTTCAAGTGTACGTATCCTTTCGCCCACGCATTCACACACAAACATATATGCACACCTCTACAAAATACATATACTCACATACACATACTTACATGCTCATACTTACATACATATACACATGCACACATATATATATACACATATATACATGTACATACATACGCGTTCATGTGTATACATTTTCATACTCAACTTATCTTTATATACACACGTATAGACACACACATATATACACACATACTCCAGTCTATGTGTATATATATATATATATATATATATATATATATATATATATATATATATATAACACTTTAATACATGAATGCTCTTACATCTAACTATACACATCAATCATATATATATATATTTACTTATTTATATACATTTTCACATATATATACATACTTATGGTCGCTTTTAGACACATTCATTATAGCATATTTGCACCTATTCTCATCAGCATATCTTTCCATTATTAGTGTGGTAATTTAAGGTTATTAATATACATATATATGTTGAGAAGAGATTGTTTTTATATTTTTCTAACTAGATTGAGGTTTATATAGTTGGGGGGATGTCCCTCTTTTATGTAATATTCAGCTTGTAGTGGGAACAAAGGGTTTTAGTTCGGTGACGGCAGAATAATGTTCGTTCAATTCTGTTATTCAGCAATTTCCTCCTGTGTGTGATTATATAATAGATCTCAAGATTACACAATTTGCAGAAATTTTGGCTCCTGGAAAAGCTTTGGGTTTTAGCTAATTTTTCCCATTTTAGCGTAAACTTTTGATCGCTATCCCTGAGCGTCCAAGCTTTTTCTGCTAAAGTTGTTACATTTCTTTGGCTCTGGTGTTTTATTGAGTAAGAATGCCTATATAATCGAGATTTAAACGATGTTGCCGTTGATCCCACGTAATACCACTCGTTGCCTCCGGATTTAATGGTACACTTATAAATAATATATATATATATATACACAGTTCAAGAGTAAACAATATTAAAGAGAGAGATGGAGATAGGAGAGGAGATTGCAGAGGAGAGATTGGTGAATTAGTTAGAAGCCAAAGCTGTTGACAATCTTTTAATAATGTCTTCCGTGTGAAATTTGTGGTCTTGTTTTTCTTAACTAATGAATATATACTATATATATATATATATATACTATATATATATATATATATACATATATATATACACTATATATATATATATATATATATATATATATATATATATATATATATAATATATATAAATATATATATATATATTATAAATATATATATACTATATATATATATATATATATACATTATATATATATATATCAAAATGAAAATCCGAAGGCAAGGTAAAATTCCAATCATTTAATCACGACACATGTTTCAATACGAGATAGATCGATTGTGAAGCCATGATAAATTATCATTGATCTCATCAGGTGAAAATGAATTGTCTTCAAATTCTTGATATGAGAGAGAAAAAATAACGATGTTCTTTCAGAATTCATTCCCTCATATGGAGACACACCAGTCAGAAACACGGCTACTATAATAGCCCCAATAACTTGTCTATAACTCTGTACCTCTTTGACCCCTTTAACTAAATTTTGTCCGAACAACACCACTAGAAGAATCTACTTCCCCCGCCAACCCTAACACGCTTCATTAAGCTAACTGCTGCCAAAACATTCTCTCCTTACAATCTCTACTAGTCTGACAGTCTTAAATCCTAGGACTCCCTCCTCCTTACTCACTTCCCTCTTCCCCTTCTCTTCCTACCTCCTTCTTTCTCTTTTATCTAGTGTATAAAATATTTTCATATCATTCCAATACAAAGGTCTGACGACATGGTGTGTTTGCTTACAGTGTACCTTCGGTTTATGATAATATTTTTATATTATTCAAATAGCGAGGTATAGGTAACCCATACACTATAGAAACAATTGTTACCTAATAAATTCTTTATACCCGCATTTCCATTTCATAAACTTCTTCTGTCTCTCTATATATATATATATAATATATATATATATGTATACTATCTATATATATATACTATATATATATATATATACTATAGTATTAAGGATACTATTTATGGTTATGTATATACTCTATTTTAAACCCTAAACAGTGAAAGACAGTAATTTATTACTACCTTATTACCAGTAAGATAAATAGCTCAATGTAATAACATCAGTTGTTCTACAGAGCAGTTATATAGAAATTACATGAATCAAAGTTCTGTTCAAATTATTTATTAGCTTACAATTGTTTCTTCCAAACCGAGTTTTGGAGTCTTCGGACCAATTTTTCAATGATTGTTTACATACATGACCTCCTTTCCAACACAAGAGACATACAGAAACATGTATATATCGATGTACAGTGGGTTGACATCCATTATAATATTTTAGCATGGCAATTTACATTCAAAGATTAAAGTCATAATAAAAGAAAATTAAAACAAGATTAAAGTTAAAATACAACATTGGCAGTTTACGAAGATAATGCAAGAGGATAGTTTGAAGTAGTTAGTGTATGCAATAGTTACACGTGGGGCATTCACGTGTGTCTTATTTATATAAGATTATCAGATTATAGTGCGGCAAGGTGTTATATGGCATACAAGCACTTTAGCGGGCAATCAAGAGTATTATGGGGGTTGTATTGGTAAAGTATTTTTTATGTATGATATAGAAGCTTGTGTGCAGAGAAATATTAAAAATGAGAAGCAGAATAATGTTATGGTTTTCGCATACACAACCATTTTCACAATCTAGGAAACGTAATATATAGATTATATGTCCTTCACATAACCAACGATTATGTGAAGGATATATAATCTATATATTACGTTTCCTGGATTGTGAAAATGGTGGTGTATGCCAAAACCATAACATTATTCTGCTTCTCATTTTTAATAAAGTGCGCAGGTTGGTTTGGTTACTCCGGAGTAATCTAAAATAAAATAAAATAAATAAGTCAAATGTTTAAAATTTAGCTTCGTTTATTACTGCTATATATATTCCGGTGACAGCCATCTTTGGCTGTGACCTCTTCAGGCAGTCCGAATTAGTGTGGTATAGACAAGTACATATGTTGTTGGGGTGTATAACCTAGTCAATACTCTGATATGCCCAGTTCCTGGTTGGGTTGTTATTTCACTGAGGAACTGGAATCATATGAATTCAAACAAACGAATTTCAGTGTCAAAGGGCCTCTTCTTCTCTCATTGGTCAGTTGTTAGAACATTCCTCATTCAAAATTCTATAGAAATTCGTCATGGGGCAAGCCAATCTGTAGTTATTGTTCTTGTTATTGTTTGGTACATTTTTCATTTTTTCAATTTTTCAATCTTGATTTCTCTTTATTAATTTGTTATTTGTTTTCTGTTCTCTTCTTCACTTTATCACCTTATATTTATTTTTAAGTTGAGATTGGTTATAACAGAAACACATTTTATTTGATTATCTTATTCTTTTATTATTTTACCATCTTGTTCCTCATACCAATCTATCCAACATATTTCTGACCTTGAGATTGGTTATAGCACACACACACTTTATCTTACTTTATTTCAATCTTCATTTTATTTTTCTCTTCTCTATATTCATTTTCATTACTTTTTCATTAATTTTTCATTTATTCTTTATTTTCTATTTATTATTCATTTTCTGTTTTCTTCATTTTATTACCTTATATTTATTCATATACATGGAAGCATTATTTACTAGAATTCTATAAGAACCACACATCCATGATTTCAGCAAACAGGAGGAGTAGTTGGCTTTGATAAGAATCAATAAATGCAAAACAGGGCCCTGTCATCTTTATCTCCCCTGTTTGCTGAAAATTAAAGTAAGTGAGTCTGTCACTACACGAAACAATAGCATAAAGTCTAAGAAATACTTTTAATTAAGCATAGAGTGTATTGCAAAATACACTATATATACATTCATATATATATAGCTATTTCAGAGCACCAATTCTAATTTTCAATTTCTGCTTGACCGGCAAACGCTCTGTATAATCAGTTCCTGATTATTTACTAGAATTCTATAAGAACCAAACATCCATGATTTCAGCAAACAGGAGGAGTGGTTGGCTTTGATAAGCTTTCAATAAATGCGAGACAGGGCCCTGTCATCTTTATCTCCCCTGTTTGCTGAAAATTAAAGTAAGTGAGTCTGTCACTACTCTAAAACAGAGCATAAGGTCTTCGAAATGGTTTTAATTAAGCATTAAGTGTATTGCAAAATACACTATATATACATTCATATATATATATATATATATATATATATATATATATATATATATATATATATATATATATGTGTCTATATATGTATATATATAATGTATATATATTTACATATATATATATATATATATATATATATATATGTAAATATATATACATATATATATATATATATATACTATATATGTATATATATATACATATATATATATATATATATATATATATATATATATATATATATATATATATATATAAGTAAGATGTATGGTAGGTCGTATGTGAATCGCGATGATCACGTCTGAGCTACCAAATATGTGACGGTAGCTAGTTAAGCTCTATGCGTATACGCAGAGCAGAAATATTAGTGAAAAAGAACAAAGGAACTATTATGACATTATAACAAGTTTATTGCCGACAGCCGTTTCGTCCGACCACATGGTGGGACTTTTCAAGGCATATAACATGTGATTGTAAGATCATTATTTACATCAACGTATCACTTAAGGCTAGCAGTTTGAAATTGTGGTATACATCAGCAACTCCGCTTGTATAGTTGGGGTCTATATTCTAAGGGGGCTCTTTTATATCAGTTGTCGGGGTCAGGGATTGAAGTTTAAAAATTAGATAATATATAATTTACGCATTAACAGTAAACTAAAAGACTTGGGGTCCCGTAGAAGCACCTTAGAAAATCCCTCAATAAGTGCATAAAGCTTACAGGCTCCAATAAACCTACTAGACTAGAAGAAATTAAGAGGCTAATAACATAAAACAAAAAATAAAAATATAAAGTTTCCCTAAAAAATATATAATGTTTCCTATGAAATTCCTTCTAGAGAAAAAATTTTTTTCCGATAGATAAAAACCATCTTCCCCCGAGATCACGTTTACAAATTTCAGAAAACTTACGAAGTTTTGATGTTCCCTTCTAAGTTGAAAGAAACTAATCAATTAAAGGTTAATTCAAAGAGCCTTCTATAATTCTCTCAGAAAAGGCCCCTTTAATATTTTTAATAGGAACTTCTTCCGAGAGACCCTTCGAAGAATTAAAATTTTAGAGAGCCTTTAAGGATATATATAAAAACGAATTGAGGAAAATTATACATTAAAAGTTAAAAATTACGGTATTTGGGACATCCGAGGAATTTTCAAAGGGCTGCTTCAACAGATACAACTTAGGCATAATAGATACAATAATTTAAGTAATTTAAGTAATTTAATTAGGGAGCAATTTAAGGAGTTTATCAAGTTGGGCAAGATTAAAGAAAGTGGTAAATAAGAAAATACATAAGTAAAAAGACAATAATTATAAAATGTATTTTTAAGAAGGTATAAGGTAGCTTCAGTAATCTAACAATGTATTATCACAAAAAATTATTATAAAATTATTGATACAGGATTAACAAAGGCATAATAATATATATTCCTGCCTAATTAAGATATAAGGTAGCTTCAGTAATCTAACAATGTATTATCACAAAAAATTATTATAAAATTATTGATACAGGATTAACAAAGACATAATAATATATATTCCTGCCTTATTAACAAGTAATCAAAACACTATTAACAGTCAGGCAGAATTAGCTCAGGGATATCCCGCGCTCGGATACTTTACACACACACAGCAACACATAGGATTAGCACAGACACAATGGTATATTCCTGCCTAATTAACAAACAATCGATTAACAATTGATGGTCAAGAAAATGTACTCAGGGATATCCCGCGCACGGATATTTACATACATACAACAGGATGAACAGTACTGGTGACCGTGTGGGCGCGATATCCATTATGCGTATGTAGTCATCTGCATAGCTCCAGACACGATATCCATTATGCGTATGTAGTCATCTGCATAGCTCCAGGCACAG
>OZ024740.1:123697094-123702094 GCA_964016885.1 Eledone cirrhosa
GGTAAATTTTACCAAATTTATCATATAATATTGACAACAGTTTATATAATATAATTTGAAAATAATAACCGTTTTAATTTTTAAAGAATTTATGGTTAACAATTTGAGTGCGTAAGGGATCAACAGGTCTTATAATTAAACTTAAAAAGGTCTGAATGTTAAATTACATATATGTGTTAATAAAAAAAAAAAATACACAATGATTATATTATCTAACGACTTAAGATGATACCTTTCAAATATACATAATATAATACAATATAGTAAATAATTTACTGAAAATATTGTTGAAAATTAATGTTTTAGATCAATTATTGTGAAAGGATCATTTAATAGATATATACTATAAATATATAAGTCAAAACTTCATGAGTCCTAAGGATAAGGACTAGATACAAAATAAAAAGTTAAAAAAAGTGAAAAAAAGTGAAAAAGAGTGAAAAAAAGAGAAAAAATAATGAATTGTTTGCGAAACATAAAAAGCTAGAAGAACTCTAATTAGTTTCAATAATGAGTATTGGACCCGCTCAGATAGAAATAGAAACTTTGATATTACCATGGGATCATCTGACTCAGCTCAAGTCTCGGATCTTCTGGGGATTTTTATCTTAAATATGGTAAATAGAAAACTGCCGGAGATTACCGGTGGTATTTATAGGGATGATATTTTATTTACGGTTGTCAAACACAGAAATACAGAACTAAATAGGGTTAAGAAAATTATAATTGAAATCTTTAAAAATTACGACCTTAAATTAGAGATTGAAAATGGTACCAAAATAGTTAATTTCCTTGATGTTACCCTTAACTTAAACTCTGGTTTTTATTACCCTTTCCATAAGCCCAATGAAAACTTAAATTACGTTAGTTATTACTCTAATCACCCTAAATCTGTGAAAAATGCTATTGTCAGTAGTGTACAGAAACGCATAACTAGAATATCTGCGAATAAATCAAGATTTGATGAAAAAGCAGGATAGTACAATGATGCGCTAAGAAAGGCAGGTTATAAAAATAATTGTTTCTACTTTAGGCACAAGGCCAGCAATTACCCAGTGCTTGACTGGTACTTTATTTTATCGACCCCGGAAGGATGAAAGGCAAAGTCAACCTCGGCGGGATAGAATATATAGAAATAATCATTCAAATCTTAATCCTGATAAAAATAATAATAATATGACTGGCATGTATAAACGAAATTCTAAAAATTATAATTCAAACACCTGTACTGTGAATAGATCGGGGAAAAAAGCAGAACTAAATCAGTTATATGGTCCACCCCCTTCTTCTGTAACAGTAAAAACACCACTATCTAATCCAATCTTTAAGGCTTTACATAATTCCCTCCCTAGTCAACATAAATACTGTTCCATATTTAATAGACACACAATTAAGCTTTCTTATTCTACAACTATGAATATGGTCCAAAACATCGCTAAACTAAATAGTAGAATTCTAAACCAAAATCAGAATAATAGTGTTAATAATAGTGCTAATAAAAATAATAATAAATCGAAATGTAATTGTAGAAATAAACCAGATTGTCCTCTGCAAAATAATTGTCTGGATAGAAATTTAGTGTATAAATGCACGGTAAAAGCAAATAACATCACATACAACTACATAGGGGCAACTTCTTCGACATTTAAATCGAGATTTGCGAATCACAAGTGCTCGTTTTCGAATCCTAATAGGATTCTTCGACTTCTTTATCACAACTTATATGGTCATTAAAAGGCAAACATTTTAAATACTCGATTTTTTGGACGAAGCTTTATAATACTAGAATCTATTCGAATTCGTCTATATCAACTCACTGCAACCTTTGTACTAAATAGAGCCTATTAATAATTAATAATTATGAAAACTTAATAAACAAAAAAGTGAATTATTCTCAAACTGCCTTCATAAAGCTTTGTCTACATTCCAAGCCTAGCAAAAAGTCAGGAGAAAACACTAAACAAACAGGTTTTAATTTTTGACGTCTCTTATCAACTGCTGTACCTAAAACGTTATAACAGCTTATACAACTTTAATAATACTTTATTTTCTAATCATTTATGATAGAATTAATTTTAGAATATAAGGATCCTATTTAGGTATATAAACATATTATTTGTTAACTTGTTCTCTTGATGAATATGCACACCTTTGGATTATTTTAGATATTTATAATTTAGATTCGGATCCTTTGTTTTAAATATATAATTTGGATATATAACTGGTAAGATTACCGGTTATAATTGAACCGTAAATCATTCATGCATTTATATATTTTACTCATTTTGGGTATGTGTTGGGACTCAGAAAGTTAGATGTGCACATATATATTTTTTATATATATTTAGGTATAAATATCACAAACCATACTAGTCGACAAGTATTGGTCTCTCTTTCCACTGAACTGGAGGTAAAACTACAATTATAACTTTACTAATAATGATTGTAATTATTTATTTATTTATTATATGTATATCGTTTCACTAATATCTATAATACTCTCTCTATATATTTGAATAAATATGTTTATCTAGTATAATAACATGCTCGTAGTTACATTTATAAGTAATTTAGATACTCAAATGATTCTCTATTGTTATAAGTGTTAGATATTTCCTTAATGTTCGAAATTATATAATGATTATTACTTAAATTAATTTAATTTATTTTATTTTAATTAAATTTAGATTACCTCCGGGTCATTCAAATCCTTAGCTCCTCTTTCTATGACCTTCGTTGAACATTTTAGAAGTATCTTTTGTCTACTATATAATAAAACCATCTTACATTTTAAACTATGTTTTTTAAATATTGGGCATATTTATGTTTGGCAAATAATTCATTATTTTTTCACTTTTTTTCACTTTTTTTTATTTTTTCACTTTTTATTTTGTATCTAGTCCTTATCCTTCGGATTCATGAAGTTTTGACTTATATATTTATAGTATATATCTATTAAATGATCCCTTTACAATAATTGATCTAAAACATTAATTGTTAACAATATTTTCAGTAAATTATTTACTATATTGTATTATATTATGTATATTTGAAAGATATCATCTTAAGTCGTTAGATAATATAATCTTTGTGTATTTTTTTTTTGATTAATATGTAATTTAAAATTCAGACCTTTTTAAGTTTAATTATAAGGCCTGTTGATCCATTAAGCACTCAAATTGTTAACCATAAATTCTTTAAAAATTATAACGGTAATTATTTCTAAATTATATTATATAAACTGTTGTCAATATTATATGATAAATTTGGTAAAGTTTACCTTCGTGAGGTTGTAAAAACAATGTTTTCTTTCGCGTGTTTGTAAATCCTTTAAATTTGATTTAAGAAATTAAATTTGATAGTATACTTTAATATTAATACAGATACCTATTAACTTTTAAAACCTAAAATATTATTCATTATTCTGAACTAACTTAAATTAAATATTTTGAATATTAACGGTCAACCAGATATGTTTAGATATATATTGTATATATGGATAATTGTCTAAAGACTTGAACATAAGTTTTATTCTTCTTTATCTCTCTCTCTCTGTAATCAACTCTCTTTTGCTTTTCTAGGCCCCTACTAACTATATTATCACCTCATCTGTCTCTTCCTCTATGCTTTTCTTTTCTTTCCTCTTTCTTCAGTAATTTAAATTATTTAACAGTTATATTGATGCCAAGTATTTTTTAAGCTGTCTCACACGCACCCTCTCTATTGTATGTATTATATATTTTTCTTATGTTTCTCAATATTAAGGTATATAAATATTGAATTTTGTCATATATTACTCACTACCATGACTGAATCTTAACCATCTACTATGTCAGGGTATGTCATGCATCATCTTATTTTATCTGATGAGGACGTACTGTTGAAGTTAACTCAGTACCTCTGAAATATGTATAATAAAATTTACTTGATCACAAGAATTTCTATTTTGTTAATATTTTGAATTAATATTAATAACTCTAGCAGTAAGCTATATATTACAGGCCTGAATAGGTGTGGTATTAAGCCGGAACAATAATATCAATAATAAAATAAAATAACTAGATAGTAAATAGTTAAAATATTAACATCAATATAAGTAAAAGATAGAGTATAATGAAGAATCTAGCATGTTAAACAGACTAATATGATACAGATGTATGGAATTGACATGTGAAAACTGCTATAGGTTACATTAGATATAGTGTTGAGTTGGCGACGAGATAACATTAACCACTAAAAAGTACTTGGAGACAGAATTTATGAGGTATCTACTATGCTGTAGGTATTCTGGCAATAGACCGGAGATTTACTTATTATTTGACAGATAAACATTTTCGTTGTATTAATTTAGTGAGAATGATAGTTTTTATGTGGTGTTAAATGCAGTTGTAGATTCGTTACTTAAGTGGCCTATACTAAAGGTAGGGGTTGTTAGTTCGAATCATGGGGCTTTAGTTTTCACAGCATCAATAGCAAATCTTACATAAATAAAACAGTAATAACAACAATAATAGAAACAACAAAGGTAATAAAATAGTAAAATATGCATGGTAGATATAGAGAACATGATGAATAATATTAGGGATAAATTGAGATGTTCATAATAATAAAAATAAGAATAATAAGAGGAAAGTAAGATTTCAAAGAGTGTAGGAGTGATAAGATAATGTACTTAGAATTAGGTTCATCTGTTAGAGATCATGAGTGCCAATGAGAGATATAATTGTTTGATCCGAAGGAGTGAATAACAGTGAAGTTGGGATTGAGTTAACGTGCTACTTATATTGATGTTAATATTTTAACTATTTGCTATCTTGTCATTTTATTTTATTATTGATATTATTGTTCTGGTTTAATACCACACCTATATAAAAGCCATGCCTTGTGTATCTTCTTCATGTCGCGTGCTCTGATGAAAACAACTGGGTATAAACAAAGTATTGGAGATCGAGTGGCGCATAATCAGGCAGAGAGCGAACTTTATACCAACCAGATCAAAG
>OZ024740.1:123709594-124040808 GCA_964016885.1 Eledone cirrhosa
AAGACTCCGAAAGGGCTCATCTGGGGTGAAGGTGTCACCTTATTGTTTGGGATGAGTGCACAATGGCGCACAAAGGTGCTCTTGGGGTACTAGACAGGTCTTTGCAAGACATACGGGATTGCAGTGATGCTTTCAGGAGACTTCAGACAGACTCTTCCTTTAATACCGAAATGAACAAAAGTAGATGCGGTAAATGCATGTCTTAAATCTTTACCATTGTGGCGACAAGTGACATCATTAAGACCAACTACCAACATACGTGCAAGGTTGCATAGGGACCCTCTGTCATCAACATAGGAGATGGTAAGCTACCTCCGGACACAGATGAAACATAGCAATTGATCACATCTGCGAGTGTATTCCCGAACTTGCGTGATAACTATACGAATCTTGATTGGCTATGCGAAAGAGCCATTCTTGCACCCAAAAATATCGCGGTTAGCTGTATTAACGATAAGCTTCTTCAGCTTCTTCGTGGATGTCCACGGATGTATAAATTTATTGATACTGTATGTGATCCACAGGATGCAGTCAATTATCCAGTTGAATTTCTAAATTCTTTAAATCCCCCCGGTTTACCTCCTAATACATTGGTTCTGGAAGAGGGAACGCCAGTTATTTTGCTGAGAAATATTACTCCTCCAAAACTATGCAATGGTAGACGCCTTGTGGTTAAAAATCTGTCTCTACTTATTATTGACGCTACCATTCTATCCGGATGTGGAAAAGGCAAGGATGTGATAATAACAAAAATTAGCCTGACTACATCAGGCGTGGATACTCCCTTCTCCTTTCGCTGAACCCAATTTCCCCTTTGTATTGCCTTTTGCGATGTCCATAAACAAGTCGCAAGGTCAAACTCTGTCCGTCGATGGAATTCACTTGGATGAACCTTGCTTTTCGCACGGGCAATTCTATGTTGCCTGCTCACAGGTTGGCAGTAGAGATAATCTCTTTGCGTTTGTTCCGAAAAGAAAAACAAAGAATATCGTCTATCCTGAAGTGCTTTAGTGTTAACAAAAACACTTATTACAGCTCTGCCTTGACTTCACCTTACTCATTATAAAACATACCAATGAATATGTCATGCAGGATATTTTGGATTATAAGTTCAAAATTTAACCATACACAGCAAAGGATGCTCTCAAAGAATACATTTTCTCTTATTCTACTCTCATTGAGTTTATGTTTGTATACAGCTCTGCTTTCATTACAACTTTTTGTACTTTAGCATCACTGCCTGTTTTTCTACAGATTTGCAACGTGTATTGTTTTTAATCATGTGTATAACTACATCCTGTTCAGTGTTTTCCTTCATTATCAGCATAGTTTTATGTGTACAAAGATTGCACTAAATATTCGTTTGCATTAATTATTGTGGATTGGCAGTATCAGTAGAAGGTCGGACGCCATGCTTTTCAGCATAGTTACGTCCCTTTACGATCTGAGTTCAAATCCCGCCGAGGTTGACTTTGCCTTTCATCCTTACGGGGTCGATAAAATAAAGTACCAGTAATGCACTGGGTAATTGCTGGCCTTGTGCCTAAAGTAGAAACAATTAATTATTGAAGACTTTTGCTTATTTTGACAGGTTGGGGACAAATAATTTTCTTCTTTTACTTCCTAGCTGTATATTCTTAGCATAATTTCAAAACCCCTGCAACCCCCAGTAAATCTGCTACTTGTATATATATATATATATATATATATATATATATATATATATATATATATATATATTAAACAATTAAGTTAAAGTGTACATCTACATATGTATACGGAAGTACTAGTATGCATATAAATACACACATGTATACATATGTACATGTACCGAGTTTTTCACTAGACACTTTACAGTGAGTGTCCAGCTAGTCTGTATGTAAACAAACAGACGAACCGGGTTTTAAAGTCATACGAGTTTTCAAGGAAACACACTTCCTCTATTCTCCAGAGAGCCAGACAGGAATATTGGACTAGTTTCGATGTTATTACATCTCATCAGCAATATATACCCATCTTCCGGCTTCTCTGGAGAATTGTAAAAGCACATATCGTTATATGCTTTTTCTATGAAAATCAGTAGTGGGCAGACTAATTTGCATAGAACGTGAGTCATTGTACGCACCGGTTCAGCGGAAACGATAAAAACAAATAACGAAACGAAATTAAATTTCGTTTCGCTTCTAACTCACTTTTGTATGACTGACGCTTAAACAATTAAGTTAAAGTGTACATCTACATATGTATACGGAAGTACTAGTATGCATATAAATACACACATGTATACATATGTACATGTACCGAGTTTTTCACTAGACACTTTACAGTGAGTGTCCAGCTAGTCTGTATGTAAACAAACAGACGAACCGGGTTTTAAAGTCATACGAGTTTTCAAGGAAACACACTTCCTCTATTCTCCAGAGAGCCAGACAGGAATATTGGACTAGTTTCGTATACATATGTAGATGTACACTTTAACTTAATTGTTTAAGCGTCAGTCATACAAAAGTGAGTTAGAAGCGAAACGAAATTTAATTTCGTTTCGTTATTTGTTTTTATCGTTTCCGCTGAACCGGTGCGTACAATGACTCACATTCTATGCAAATTAGTCTGCCCACTACTGATTTTCATAGAAAAAGCATATAACGATATGTGCTTTTACAATTCTCCAGAGAAGCCGGAAGATGGGTATATATTGCTGATGAGATGTAATAACATCGAAACTAGTCCAATATTCCTGTCTGGCTCTCTGGAGAATAGAGGAAGTGTGTTTCCTTGAAAACTCGTATGACTTTAAAACCCGGTTCGTCTGTTTGTTTACATACAGACTAGCTGGACACTCACTGTAAAGTGTCTAGTGAAAAACTCGGTACATGTACATATGTATACATGTGTGTATTTATATGCATACTAGTACTTCCGTATACATATGTAGATGTACACTTTAACTTAATTGTTTAAGCGTCAGTCATACAAAAGTGAGTTAGAAGCGAAACGAAATTTAATTTCGTTTCGTTATTTGTTTTTATATATATATTATAAAAGAATAATACAACAATTCCTGTATAATTGTTGTATTATTCTTTTATAATCTTTTATAATCTTTGTCGCATCCACTGATACTGACCACATCATCTTCACTCTTTAAATATGACACTGCTAATGACAACACTAACATCTATGTATCTTTACGATTGTTGTGTGGAATAGGAGGTTAATTATATGTAAATTTTGCTAGTGCTCCTATGAATCCAAACGAAAGTTTGGAAGAAACGATTGTCAGCAATAAAATATTTTGATCATAGTTTTGATTATTCTGTAATTTATATTCCGGCTCTGTAAAACATCTGATGTATTTGCATTGAGCTATTTTTCTTACTGGTTATAAGGTAGTAATGAATTACTGACCTTTCCTGTTTATAATTATAATTATAAATAATATTATTATAATTATATATATATAATTAGAAATTGAACAACACAAAATATAACTACTCCATTACCAAAGGTTCCTGGATCATTTTATATCTTTTATCTATAACATTTCTGTCTGACAACCGATCCAGACGTATATCATTATCATCTGTGATCAAGAAATCTTTGGTAATGGTGTAGTTATATTTTGTTTTGTTCTCTTTCTAATTAAATAGCTCTGTTCTATACATTGAGCACTCTTTTTTATTTTGCTTTTCCTTCGGAATTACCTAACACACACACACACACACATACATATATATATATATATACGTACATACATACATGTTATGGCTCATTTCACTATAAATTTATCTGACGTGGTAAACCTTACATTTTATTATTTAAAAGTTAATAAATAAAATATCTGTGATGTAGATTGGTTGATTTTTCTTCTCGTTCTCTCTGATTCTGAGGATAAATTGGCTGTGTTCAAATGTGAAGAGGGATGGGCTCCACCACGTTTAAAATACACAAACAGCTTGTGAGTCAGGATGGCACCCATATGTGTCGATCAGTGGTTAAGGGTACTTTACTATATCTCTTTACATTATTGCTATTGAAATTTCCAATCAATTAAGAATGTTTTTGTTTATCTTTGATTCCCTTTTTTTCTTGTTATAATTGATGGTGGTGTTTTAGCTCTTAGTGTCATTATTGCTGTTGCAACTTTCTAATATTATTTTCATATTTAGCGAGTGTAATATATTATCAATTCTATTTGTTTAAATATCCTTCTTTACAAACTGTTACTTTCTCTCTTGGAGGTTTGTGGTAAGTAGGGAGTAGTGGTGAAGATGGTGAATGAGGCGTGCCCAATAAAACGTTAAGCTGCTATTGGAATGCTAAGATGAGAGTCACCAAGATCAGCTTCTTACAGTAATTAGGAATTATCATGTTTTGGTATTAAATGTTTTCCTCCTGTGCTCCCTTTCCAAGTGATTCTAATGACAACTAATCAGTCAAATATCAGTTAAGAGTGGGTTTATAGAAAAATTCTCAAGTACTCTCTAAATTGTTTTTCTTTCTCTTCTTCCACACACACATATATATGTAGGTATATATATTTATATATACACACACATGAATATATATATATATATATATATATATATATATATATATATATATATATGAATTAGAATTAGGATGTCCGCTCCATCATAGCTACATACATACATACATGTATGTGAGGTTCGTACATTATTCAATATAAACACACACATGCACACACACATACATACCTACCTACACACACACACACACACACACATACACACACAAATATGTTTCTATATGTATATTATTCTTTCTCCTATTCTGAATGAAAATATAAATCAATTATTCAGGATGTTGAAGTGATCAAATTAGACAGCAAGCTATCACTTGTTGAGACATAGGGTGGAAGGGTTACTGATACTTTTTGTTTATTACCTTCTTTTGTATATGTGTGGATACATACATACATGTATGCACGTACACACACACACAAACACACATAGGTCATCTGAAATCAGAGTTCATCATCTTCCCTCTTTCTTTCTTTCTCTCTCTATATAAATATATGCGTGTGTGTGCATGTGTTTGTATATGTGTATGTGTGTGTATATGTATATGTATGTGTGTATATATGTCTGTGTGTATATATACATGTGCATGTGTGTATATATATGTACATGTGCATGTGTGTGTATATCTATATATGTATGTGTGTGTGTGTGTGTGTATTGTTAGGCAGCAGAAATTCACATGCGATGGCAGATAATTTTAGAGTTAGAAGATAAGGGATATTATTTGGTCCAATATGTGTCATAAGTTAAGCAATAATAACACAGTAATGAAGTGGACTATTAAATTTATATTGTTTAGATTCTTGTCTGTGTGTTTTGAGTTTAATTCTTGCCATTGCCATCTTTTACTCTTCCACAATGTAGTCTTAGTTATATGGTAAAAGGTCGAATAGTCATAGCTTAAATTTCTTTAGTCATAATTCTACTCAATGAGAGATGACTTATGTGTAAATAACACAAGCAATCTCTTTAATTCCAAGCATAAGCACAAAACTAGAAATATTCAAAAGAGGGTATAATTAAGTCCAACATTACAATACTTGACTGATATTTTATTTTATTGAGACTGTAAGGCCGAAAGACAAACATTAACCATGGCTGCATTTGAATTCAGAAGTTAAAAGTTATTTTACTAAATACATCACAAGAATTATATCTGCAGGATGAAGTTGATGCTCACCCAGTGCCACACTGGCATTTTAGTTATTTCCCCTTTGTGTTCAATTCATTTTATTTTTATATATTTTGAAATATGGTCATGTGTGATACATCAATTTGTTACTTTACTAGTTGGTCAAACTTACTTCTGCTAAGCTATTTTATCAATTACATTGGACTGAAAGTCAAAATCAATCTGAGTAGGATTAGAGCAGAAATACTTAATAGATCATCATATATTTAGCCTATCCTGATTGCCTACCACACAGATGAAGATCTACATTTATATCATTTACGTTCGATCTAGGTGAAGTTTAAAATTTGGTTAGCTAAGCTATAGCAACAATTTATAGATTCTAGAATATGACATCAGTATTAATATTAGAATTTATAGATTAGTCTCCTGACTCACAAAACCATCACTTTCCTCACCACCAAAACAAATCTCTAATGTCGAAAGATGTAGAGTAAACAGCCTAGATAGACAGGTTTCTTAGACAGAAACTGATTTATTGTATGTGGGAGATTTCAAGGTAATATTAGGATTCTTTGAGCAGATCATATAGCTTAACTAATGATTGATATATAACTATCACATTGGGATTGTACATTGAATCAACAACAGGCATCAAGTTATGATAAAAAGAAACAAAGGAATAAGAAGGAAACAAAGAAATCAGATTGAAAGAATCTTTTGGTTATTTGGAACCTTATAAATATTGAAGAATTAATCAGTCATAATATTGCTTTATAGTGGAAGTAATGAAAAATCTATCAGAGGAAAGATATCTTAAATGAGGAACTGTCTACTATATATCATCATTATTTATGTCCATTATTCCATGATGGCATGAGTTGGATGTGACATCATAGTCAATTAATAGATAGATTGCGGAGCTATACCCCACTCATATGTTCCACTGTACTGGATATAAATTAATAATACTAGTATAAGGCTATACACACACACACACACACATATACATATACATATATGTCTGTGTGTATGTTTGCATGTATGTATTCACACACACACACACACACACACACACACACACACACACACAAATATATATATATATATACGATATTAAATAAATGGAAATTATATTTATAAAACCATATTTATTTCATTATATATATTTCAGGGATATCATATTAAAAATATGTTATGCCTTCTTCAGACAAAATACAATATAAACAGTCTTATAAATAGATAGATTCGACATACCTTTCAACTTCGACTTGCATTTGAAAAGTTGATTTGGTAGTGAAAAATATTATGGACAGTTATAAAAAGAAAGAAAGAAAGAAAGAAAGAAAAACGAAGAAAAAGAAGAAATGCATGCAACTAAATAGAGAGAGATAGATATAGAGAAGAAATTCATGTAAAGAAACAGAGAGAGATATATAGAGAGATGAAAAAACACAGAGGGAGATAGATAGAGAGAGAGAGAGAGAAGAGAGAGAGAAAATATAGAGAGATAGATATAGATAGAGATAGAGAGAAAGAAAATAGGTAGTTGGGCACCAGTTGAATGACGTATCAATGATATATTTATTTATTTATTTATTTATTTATTTAGCTCTAGTGTTAATGTAGAGAGAGATATATGTGGTTAGGAGAGAAAACAGCCGTTACATAGAGAGAAAAGAAAAATATCCAGACATAAACGAGGCAGATTTAAAACACTATGTTTCATCAATGTAAAAAATATCAATTCGTATAAATCAGGCATTATAATGTAAATATCAGTATTCATGAATGAGACACGTATCAATAATGTGTGAAAAATAATGATCATATGTCTAGTTTAAAATTCCTAGGTTTATATCAGAGCTGAGTTAAATAGAAGGTTATCCCAGATTCGATACTATAGACATCCATGTGAATTTACGTGATCAGCTCTGCAAATTCCTAATTCACACGAAAACATTCTCATTGTGCTATAAACATTCTAGTATACATATATGTGTACATACACACAAATATATATAGAGTCTACATTAATTTTAACAATACTATTCTTGTCTTTACTCTACATGATTATCGTTCAAGCATAAATAGAGAACAGATATCAATATATCAATAAAAATATCAGAAACAGGAAATAAACAAAAAACAAAAAAATATTTAAAATATTAAAAATAAAAATATTAAAAATATTAAAAATAAAAATAAAACATAGTATGCCCCGCAAATCAACCACAGAGATCAACCCTTCAAAGTTAATTGACAATATATTGCCAAGTTCGTTATAAGCATCAGAATCAAAAGCAAACAAAACCAAAAATTATTTACCAAATCCTGTCTAGCAGAAAACACTCCAAAAGTTTATGATACCCATTTGATCTACAGATGTTCTTTTATTTAATATAGAAGTTTATCTAGTGTAAAATTTATTCGATATATTTGGAGCATCAGCTTTTAGGGTAGTTTAATTATTCATGAAGAATGTTTAAAATAAAAAAGAAATCGAAAGATTTATCGGCAAGTTTCATAAATAATTATAAATCAAACTAAATATACTACATTTTAAATTTATATTTATATTTAAAAGTTGAGTTCAATCTATGTCTGCAGCAACTGAATAAATTTGTCCGTAAATTAAGGGAATTTTTAGATTTTAGTATAAAGAATATCTCCTCCGCGCAGTGGTCACATGTCTCAGAGGATGAATTAAAAGGAATCCCTCTTGAGACTATATTCCAAGCCGTCGAATATCCAACGTTATCATGCCTAAGTTGCCAGAGTAAGCCTGATAGCGCTGTTGAAGATTTTTTGCTTGGATCTGTGAAAGAATTCTTGTGGTTATTATAGCGAAGTTTAAATTCTGTCGAGGTGGAACCAACATAGTTAAAAGAATTTAAGTCCGTTTTAACATTACAGTTGTATATTATATTTTTAACTAAGCAATTGTTATTTAACGGACATTTAGATCTATCTCTACAGTTACATTTGTTAACTTGGATATTATTTATGCTATTATCGGTATTTTGGCTAGGTTTTAAATTCCTATTATTTATTCTATTAATATTTTGGGCTAAATTTTTGGTGGATGAGTAAGTTAATTTTATAGTATGTCTATTGAAAATTGAGTGATACCTATGTGTTCTAGGGAAGCGATTATCAAGAGCATTAAAAATAGTTTAGCGATGTGGGTTTTAATGTTTAGTGAGAAAGGGGGGGGGGGGCAAACCATATTATATTCCTAGTTCTATTTCTTTTTTGGCTTTTGGAATTATTGTAATGCTTTCTATTATAGTTGTTAAAGTTGTTGCCGTAATTAAAATAGTTGTTATTTTGGTTAGTTTGTCTATTATTATCTATGTACATAATTTTATCACTATATCCTGCTCTAGCTAACGCTTCATTGTAATACTGGGCTTTTTCGTCGAAAATCTTTTTATTAGATGAGATTCTAGAGATACGTTTTTGAACAGAGTTTACTATAGTATTTTTAACAGATCTGGGGTGGTTAGAGTTAAAGCTGACATAGTTTAAGTTTTCATTCAACTTGTGAAATGGATAGTGAAGACATGTGTTGAGATTTAATGTTACATCTAGGAAATTGACTATTCTATGGTTATTCTCAATTTCTATTTTTAGATTAAAGTAAATAAAAAATTGTGTAATTTGTTTTCTTTTTCTATTTAGTTCAGAGTTATTATTTTCAATAAGTAAAAGCATGTCATCTCTATGTAAACCTCCGGTAGCACCGGATATTTTCATATGCAGCGAATTGATTAAAAATAGGCCCACAAGGTCAGTTACCTGAGCTGAGTCGGATGATCCCATAGTAATGTCGAAATTGTTATCTCTATCTGCTCTGGTCCATAGTTGGTCATTAAATTCTATCAATGTTTTCCTAGCCGATAATATAATGTGCATTTCATTGCTAGTTAGGTCTGTATGTTTGAATGCGTAATTTAGTGCCTTATTTAGTAGATTAGGGGTAATAGATGAATAATAGTTAGCAATATCTAGTTGAATAAACTTATTATTATTGTTATATTTAATTTCTTTAAACCACTCAACAACCTCTCCAGTCCCCTTCCACAAGCTCAAGTTAGGTAAACAATGCAAGTTTTTAATTTGCTGTATCACCCTGTCTAGAATGTTTTTGCTTAGTTTACCCAGGTCCGATTTTGATGGTGCAATCAATCTGACTGGCAGGTCATTTTCAAAATTTCTTTTGTGATCTTTCATATTGATCTTCGGTTTCCTGGGCACGAAAGGTTGTGTTCTGTTCTCAATTTCCAACTCATGCATTATACAAGATGCCTCAACATTCATTTTCTCAAGCTCGGCCTTATCTGCTACCTTGTACCTTTTCCTCAGTTCTTTCAGTATGAGGCCATTATACATGTCTTTTTGCACTCCATAGAGGTTGTTGGTCTTGTCAGATTTCACCAAGATCTTCTCAGTTTTCTTTAAGCTCTCAATATTATCCTTAATGCCTTTCAGATACTCCTGGCCTTTGAAGTTTCTCTTGAATTTGACTCCTTGTATGATAGAAATTATATCGTTTTCAAAGTCAAATAAAAGTTTGTTGGGGTGGATTTCTTTTAGATTTGAAAACTTTGTCTAAGTCCGAGACATTTTCATTTATATTAGATTTATCTTCTCTCTATCTATCTCTCTATATCTATCTCTCTCTATTTAGTTGCATGCATTTCTTCTTTTTCTTCGTTTTTCTTTCTTTCTTTCTTTCTTTCTTTCTTTTTATAACTGTCCATAATATTTTTCACTACCAAATCAACTTTTCAAATGCAAGTCGAAGTTGAAAGGTATGTCGAATCTATCTATTTATAAGACTGTTTATATTGTATTTTGTCTGAAGAAGGCATAACATATTTTTAATATGATATCCCTGAAATATATATATAATGAAATAAATATGGTTTTATAAATATAATTTCCATTTATTTAATATCGTAAATATACTCCAAATACTTGTTGAGTGCTTTTATATCAGTTATAAATATTTACTCGTTGTAACCCAACAATTTAAATAAAACTTTGCATATATATATATATATATATATAATATCATCATCATTTAATGTTTGTTTACTTTGCTAGCAAGGGTTAGGCAGGTTGCTACAGATTGAAGCAGTACTCAAATGGAGTCACTAGGGGCCTGTGTCTTGTTTACATATGCTCTGACACTATACAAGGTGCATTTTATTATGGCATCAAAATTAGGGAGGCTATCATGTCAACAAAGTGGAAAATCCCTTCATCTCCATGACCGAAGAAAGCACAACAGAGCTGCAACACACTTAAGAACATGCTCATCGTTTTTTTCAACATACATGGAGAATCGCGAATTTGTCCTCCAATGCCAGACAGTCAATCAAGATTTCCACAGCAACATTTTCAGGAATTTGAGGGAGGATGTTTGGCAAAAGCGACAAGATCTGTGGAGTGCAAAGAATTGGATTCTTCATGATGACATTGCACACTGTCACCTAGTACATTTCGCTCTTGAGTTTCTTGCCAAAAATAATATTGTATCTCTTCTACACCTGCCTTATTTGCCAGATTTAGCACCTGCAGAGTTCCATCACTTCTCCAAGCTAAAAATGCAACTCAAAGGTTGCCATTTTAACACCGTTGCCAAGATCCAGAGCAAATCACACAAGATCCTTGACTCGCTTATGGAAAACAACTTCCAGGCCAGATTCAAAAAGTAGCAGGAATGCTAGGACAAGTGTATTGCTGCGCAAGGTGATTGTTTCAAATGAGATGATGTTAAAACTTAAGTAAATATATTACTTCTTTTTAAACATAATTAATCCTGGATCTCTTTGATACCTCCTCATATATATAGTCTATATATATATATATATTTAATTAGAAAGTGAACAACAAAAAATATAACTGCACTATTACCAAAGGTTTCTGGCTCCCAGACAATATTAATATACATCTGGATCGGTCATCAGACATATATTAATATTGTCTGGGATCCATAAATCTTTGGTAATGGAGTAGTTATATTTTGTGTTGTTTACTTTCTAATTAAATAGCTCTGTGCTATACATAGAGCACTCTTTTTTCCTTTGCTTTTCCTTTGGAATTACCTAACATATATATATATATATATATATATTGTGTAGATCACCAACACTAGAGAGGATGTCCTGCCACTGACACAGCTAAATAGTCTTCTTAAACATGTTTATATGGTATCTACAGGTTATATTGAGTCCAAAGTTTTCGTGGCACCAGCACTAGAAAGTTTGTCAACCATTGACTCAACTTAAAGTCACTCTAAGGACAAGGGTGAGGTGTATATCATTGGAGTGTGTCAGAGTTTTAGAAGAGGGATTTAGAGTAGAGGGAGAGGTGGGTGATGCCCCCTTGGTAGTGTGTATGAGTGTTAGGATTTAGGAGGTTTGGGATTGTCAATGTTGCTGAGAATAGCTAATATGGGGCACTGATTTGTGGAGGGGTGGTTATGAAAAGGTTGGGATGCCTTTCATAGTGAGGATAGTTACTCAGGGATGATGTGTGGATGGGCTATGTCATGAAATATAAATACCTCAGTTATAAAAATATATTACTTCTATTCATTAACAATAGATACATTCTATTGTTTCAGAATGCTATTTTACAATATTCTAGAATACCATTATTTCATTTTCTAGAATTTCAAAAGGTAAATGAAGGCTATTACCTGGTTTCTTAACATTAAAAATATATATTTATTATTTTTTTAACTACCACCAAAATTTCCTAAATTTGGTAATTCTGTTTTCCCCTTTTAATGTTTGACCTTTTGGACATCTATAAAACTATTTTTTACCAATTATTCACTTTTTCTGTTTCTAAAGATTTAAGTAGCTATTTTCTTGAACAACTTCAACATTGCATTATTTATTCATTGTAAAACTTGTTAATGTAAAAACTTTTAAAATTGCATGTATTTTTAATTTTTTTATTTTTTATTTTTTTTTTGGCTTTTGTAGCTATGATTTCTTTTGCAAAGTTTATGACAGAAGTAGTAGGATGCTGAAAGTGAAACCAGAATTATTCCAGCTACCCCATCAATTTTAAAGACACAATGTCCCTATGAATAGATTATGCATTGTGTCCTTCCTCTTTTGATATGATATAGTATGATATGAAGGAAATTTGATTATTTTTATCACTTAAATGTTCAATTGTTGACTCAATTTGAGTCCTGTTTAATGGAGCTAGTGCATATTATCTAATTATATTTTAACCATTTCATTACGATATTTCTAATGAAAAACATTGCCCATGGTTTTAAAATTATTTTTTTAATAATCAGGAGATATGTATAGTATTACCTGACACTGATTAAATCCTTGTGTAGTAGTTCTTTGTATCTGAAAGGGAAAACGTTTGTGCAACTGCTTGATGATAGTTGAATAGTCCTCACACACGGATACTTTAGCCACCAAACTATCATGCATGGCACTAACATGATTAATATTAGTCTTGGATATGCAATTAGTGTGAATCTTATTTGTATATTGTGCTTTTCACAATCTTGGCAGAGGTTTTTTGGCTGGTTGCCCTTCCTATTTTCAACCACCTTATAGTGTGGACTGGGTGCATTAATTTTGTCTAACTAGTATCGGTAGAGGGTCGGACACCATGCTTTGAAGCATAGAGTTACGTTCCTTTATGATCTGATTTCATATCCCGCCGAGGTTAACTTTACCTTTCATCCTTACGGGGTCGATAACATAAAGTACCAGTAATGTACTGGGTAATTGCTGGCCTTGTGCCTAAAATAGAAACAATTAATTTTGTCTAACTGGATTCAAGAGTCCATTCCAACTTATATCAGTTTCTATTCAGAGTGACTGCTCTCTTAGATGGTATGTGTTCACTATAGCTTATGGAATCTATGTTTATATATATATATGTGTGTGTGTGTGTGAAAAGTAAAAGGAAAAGCCATAACAGACAATGAAGTACAATGAAGATACATATTAGTTTCATGCTTAATATAGTAGGAAAAGTCTTAATGTTTTAGTCTAACCCTTCACCGGAAAATAGAATGAGAAATTAAAGAAGAAATAGAATAATAGAGGAGAGTGAACAGTGGCAGAAACAAAAAGAAAAATTGTATTCGAGAAAAATAATGTCTATTCATTTTCCCATCCCTAATTATGTTATTTCATCTACTTAAATTTCACTCATGAGTTATCATCTAACTTAAAGCTACAGTAGAAAACATGTGCTTAACAATAGTAAAAACACAAAACCATTCTATTGCAAAGGGAACTACTTAAGCACATGCCTATGCCTGGACACACACATCCATACTCCTCATATATATAAGAAAAGTCAACAAGATAAAACAACACAAGAAAACTATACAATACAATGATAATATATTAGTTTAAAGCTTGATATAATTGGAAAAAAGTCTTAATGTTTCAGATGCTAGTCTGGAAGATAAAAAATGAGGAAAAAAAAGATGTTTGGGAGAGAGAATAAAAGCAAAGACAACTGAGAGCAAGAAAGAAAATGGGGAGAAGGGTAGAGGGGAGATAAAGTATGTTTTGTTATTCAACCATCTTAAAAAAAAGAAACTGCTCTTTGGAGTCTAGTACAGCACATTTTGACAATGTGCTGTATTCTATTTGGGAATTGGTTACATAACATTTAACATTCAAATTAAATCTCGTTTATCTCATACGTCACTTGACCTACCCTTCCACTTCATATGTTACAAACTTTCCCCTCAACCATCATTCCCACACTTTTTCTTCTGCTCACATCCCCTCTCACGCTTTTCCTTCCTCCTTAAATCACCCACATCCCACACACAATGCACATTTGCATTATTCACCTTTTTCATTCATAATTTTATAATCAAGAAAGCAACAAACATATATTCCCTCTCTCTTTCTCCCTCTCTCTCCCTCTCTCTTTCTTTCCCTCTCTCTTTCTTTCTTTCCTTCTATCTCTTTCTTTCTTTCCTTCTTTCTTCCACTCTCTCTCTCTTTTCCCTTTTCAAAGAAGAAAGACAAATGTCTGAAACATTACATTATTTTATCAAACCAATTCACTGAACATTGTTAGTTGTGAAAATTCCTTTAACTAGAGCTGTCACATCTCAAATTACCGAAGTTATTCAGAGCAAGGTTTACATTTTATCTAAATAATATTTACATAGTCATGATTTCCATGCTTATTGTTCATTTATATCTCTATAGCCTGTTATTAGTTTTCCTAAAGTAATTTGTTTTAGATAATAACAGGTTATTCTAATTCTGGTGAACGTATTCTCTGCATTTCTGGAGAAAAATTCTCCTCTGTTATTTTCAAAAGGCAAGCTTTAGTACAAATCTTTTTTTCTTTATCTCTGTACGTCTTAATCTCTTATATAAGATTGTTACTCACAGTTTTTAAGACAACTGCATACAATTTGATGCTGCATTTTATCAGTGTTTATTTTGTGTGTCCTTGCTAGATGTACTGTGTCTTTTATTTTACTGGAAACATCGGTAAGAATGATCTTCACTATAAATGGTGCTATTATATATATATATATATATATATATATATATATATATTGTCTTTGTTAGGTAGTATCATATCAGCCACAATATATTATTTAATCTTCTAAATTCAATAAGTAAATAAATACAGGCATCTGTATATAACTCTATTTCCATTATTTTGTTGTGTGTATCTTGTGGTGTTAAATGAATCTTATCCTAGGAACAGCAACCATCACAAACTGCTGTTACTGTATTTATTTGTTTAATTTTTACTTTAGCTTTTGCCATTTTTCTGGGCAGAAAAACTTTTTATGATATTTTACTGCCACGTGTTTAGCAGCTGGACTTTCTGCCCTGCAATACCCGTTCTTATACTTTTCTGTCTACACTCAGTCAAAGCACAATTCTGAGATTACTTTAGAGCCTTGTGGGCCCAGGAAGATTTGTATGAACAGATTCTACTTGACTACATATTACTAAACCTTGCTTTAATGTTGACGACCTGGCCACATTGTGCTATGAAGGTGAACATGATCCAAAGATCAATGTTATCATTTGGTATCTTTTATTTTGACCTTCATGTTCCACCATCCCAAATCCCTCAGAATTAAGTTATGAACAAGTGTGTAAAATTAACTGAGCTTGTCTTTTTGTACCATCTGTTTACAGATTCTGTCTTAGTACTAACATGTGTCTAGACATACCACTTTAGATATAAACAGAATTAAGCTATTCCCCTTCTGTACATTTCTCAATATTTAATTAAATCAAACAGGAGAATTTGTTCTAATATCTTTTCATGAATTAACTTCTACATTAACTGCATTAGCTTTGAAATATATTTTAAACCATATAACTTAGAAATAGAACTGATATAACTGTTAATTTATATAATGGATATGACAATCTCTCTAGTCCTGGTGCCATGATAATCTGTACACAATACAATCTATAAAGTGCTTGGCATTAGGGAGAGCATCCAGCCATAGAAACCTCAGCCCTTTCAGTGAAATTTGGTCTCTCAATCCTTTAAGTGGAAAGTAACTATGTGAAAAAAAGATTTGATCTGTATTGACTCATCAAAACTTTGTAAATGATAATGATGATAACTCTTTCTTATTATCCTTGTGTTATCCTTTCTACTTTTGGCACAAGGCCAGCAATTACCCAGTGTATTACTGGTACTTATTTTATCGACCCGTAAGGATGAAAGTCAAAGTTGACCTCGGCGGGATTTGAACTCAGAATGGAAAGGACCGTAACTCTATGCGTCAAAGCATGACGTCCGACCCTCTACCGATACTGCCAATCCACCACCCTTTAATGCTGCCTAATATTAATACTGAGATATTATTTATTATTAATTCTGCTTAATATTAATAATAAATAATATCTCAGTAAGCACAATATTGAGGGATTGCTCATAAGAATTGTCAGAAAAGTGCCAAAATGGAGGCTTAAGTGGTGTTGTATGTTCATAGAGATGAAATTACAGAATTTATAGGCTATTCCTTCTGGAAAGTTCTTATCTGATTGAACCTTACAGACGTGACGAAGGTGGGAGGAATGAAGCCATAGAGAAATCAACAAAAAGACTGAATCATAGGATACATGTTGAGGCCTGATAATACTTCGTTTTGTCAACTGATGCTAAAAAACTCAAAACACCTCATGACTCAAGATTACACTGATTATGAATCAATCCCAGCTCATCCATGAGACATGTATTGCACATCAAACTGTAATATAGAGCAGCAACTGTAATTATTAGACACACATTTAATTGACATTGGAGGAGAGGAGGATCCAATCAATAAATAAACTAATCTCAGTACAGCACTGATTTGTGTTATATCTACAATAGAAGTATGAAAAACTAAGTCATCACCAGTGACATTTTGTTTAGAAAGTAAATGACATTTCATTGAATCTAAATATGAACGGCCATATAATTTTAATAATGATGGTTTCTGATTTAGCCAATAATTTTGGTGGAGGAGAAAGTCAATTAAGTCGATCCTAGTGCATTACTGGTACTTTATTTTATCAACCCCATCAGGCAAAGCTAACCATTTCATGTATCGATCTAAAATTGTACATTGCAGACAAAATATAGACCTGAAGTGTGGGCAATAAAAATGAGACCATAGAGTTCTCAAAATAGGAAAACGAGTGAAAAACTAATATTAAAATTGATAAAAACTGTGATAAGAGAATTAGATCAAATAGGGACATTCAAATACTTAGGAATCAATGAACTAGATGGGTTTCAACACACAAATATGAAAGAAAAGATTAGTAAGAAATGCTATAGACAGATTAGATTGCTACTAGAGAATCCAGTAGGAAGCTAGAGTTTAAACATTCTGAATAGGATGCTAAAGGAACTATCAGGACAAGACAGAAAAAGAATGAAAAGCAAAGCTAGCCTCTGCAGGATTTGAAGGTGTATGTTTTATGAGGAGATGTGGCTTGCCCCGTTGACACAAAAGTGCAAGAAAATGAGAGAGAGAAAATTAACTAGTGTCAGGATCTAAAGTGGGAACTAAAAAGGATTTGGAACTGTCACGAGATCAATATTATCCTCATCATCATATGAGCACTAGGTACTGTCTCAAATAATTTCCAAGGCTGGGTAAAGACCATTAGCTCAGCTACCTTTTTTGGAACACTTCAAAAGGCTAATGGTCTTTATCAGGCCTTGGAAATTCTTTGATGCAGAAATGAATCTGCCAGTCTACCACTAACTAATAATAACACAACAAAAATAATTAAAATAAATAATTGTTTCTACTTTAGGCACAAGGCCAGCAAATACCCAGTGCATTACTGGTACTTTATTTTATCGACCCTGTAAGGATGAAAGGCAAAGTCAATCTTGGCAAAATAAATAATGATTATGATATCTACACAAGGCAAACACTTTGTGTGTTTAAGAGGATTGGCAATAAAATTGAACCCAATACTTGAATAGTATTAATTTTATTTGTTTGAACCATGCAGGCTGAAATGAAAAGCCAGACTTGGTAAGATTTAAACTGAGAACATCAAGGCTTCAGTTAAATGCTCTAACACATTACTCATTCACTCCATCCACTACTTCCTATATAATAAATTCATTAAATATTGATATATAATGTACATATATAAATGTATAATTTGCTCATCTCTCCCTCCCCCTATCCCTCCCCCTTCTCTCTCTCTCTATATATATATATGCATTTATACTTAAATACAAGCACACACACACATGTATATATATATAAACATATACAAATATATATACACACAGACCTTCATACATACATGCATATATATATATATATATATATATACATGCATACATATACCCACACACACCTAAATTACATTATCTTATTTCTTGTTCTCTTGTATCAATATTTCTATATGTGTGCCAAAAACTTGTGTGTCTTTCAGTAATATATGTAGCGATTTGTTGCTCTCTCTTTCTTTGTTATTTGTCACTTTTCTTTGTATGTGTTCATTTACATCCAATTTTGTAAAATGTTATTACAATGCTTTGCCATTTATTTTAATATAATTGCTTATAAATATGTAAATAACTCGTACTAAGCTTTGAATATCTGATAGGTTCTAACTGAAAGATCCCATAATTATCTCTTGTGAAACTGCGAACTTTTAGCAAAAGAGCTACTTGAATGGAAATCAAATATAGAAGGTTAAGAGGAATGCAGCTAGTCAAATTGTTTGTGTGCTGGTAGTGATCTACTAACTAATTGTTCAATGTTTCAAATTGTATAACCTGACATTTTTCTGTGTATCTCGTAAAACACATTCACATTCATTCACCTCGTTCACCTTGATATTATCAAATAATAAGAGCAAGTTTGGATAGTAGTTTTGAAAATGTTAACTGTTATCAGTTGGTTCTCAAAATATCTCATGACCACATAAAATCTAGATCTGAAATTTGGTTTAAAATGTTCTCTTATAGATAGTGCTTAATACTTTTTTCATCACATTTGTTACCCTATTTCTAAAGGCACTGTTTGTTGTTTTTTAATGATTTGGAAAATAATCAAAATTTTGGATTGATATAGTATCATCATCATCATCATCATCAACGTTTAACGTCCGTGTTCCACGCTTGCATGGGTTTGGACGGGGGTAGTCCCACTTGAGGCAAGAGTGATTGTCTTGCTCGCATAGGACTGACTGGCAGGTTTTCTACAGTTGGATGCCCTTCCTAACACCAACCACATTTACAGTGTGGGTCTGGGAGGTTTTTACCGTGTTGCCTACACGGCCACATTACAGCGTGGACTGTGTGTTTTTTTGTCGTGACACCTACACGATCTCATTTGTTTCGGCCTGGATGGCGCGGTACCAACATAACTTTACATAGAACGGGGTGGTGTGGATGGGGTGGGGGTGGTGGTGGTGGGACGGGGTGTATTTTGTTAGAGATGCCTACTGGCTGGAGTAGGTTTTACTATATATTTAGGTAAGGCGGGTCTTCTCTGTTACTGAGTACCGCCAAAGGTCTCGGTCCAGTGACATTGTCTTGGAGAGGTGTAAGTGTGTGATGTCGGAGTTTATTAGCTCGTCCCAGGTTTTTCTAGGTCTGCCTATTCCGTGACTACCGTCTATCTTTATTGCCCTGCACTTTGTTATACAGCTATCGACTTTCATGCGCATCACGTGTCCATACCAACGTAGCCTTCTCTCGAGTAAACAACATCTGATCCCTCTTATCTCTAATTTTTTCCTTAGTTCGTTTATGCTTTGCCGTTCACGTATATTACTGTTACACATCCAGCGGAGCATGCAAGCTTCGTTCCTCTCTAGTCTGCGTATATCCTCGGCACACAATGCCCAGGTCTCACTGCCATGCAGCATTGCTGTTCGTATGCAGGCATCGTACAACCTGCCTTTCATTTTTAGGGAGAACCCTTTAGCAGCTAATAGTGGTATAAGCTCTCTGAACTTTTTCCAACCAGTTCTGACTCTAGCTACAGTACTTTCAGAGCACCCTCCCCCACTGCTGATTTTATCGCCCAGGTAACGGAAGCTGTCCACTATTTCTATAGAACCCTCTGCGCAATTGAAAGAGCTAGTATTTTGTGGGCACTTGCTGCTACTTATTGCACCAGAACACCGGCCACATGTAAAATCTATGTTCTTAGTTAGCTTACCTGTGATCCCACTACATCTTTTATGCACCCATACTTTGCATTTAGGACATAAAATGGAGTTTCTACCTACGCCTTTCCTACACACCTAGCACGACCATTTCCCAGAAGGGATCGCCGCCTTGTTTTCTTTCCTACAAACTAGAACTTTGGTCTTAGCCAGGTTAATTTTAAGTCCTTTTGACTCTAGGCCGTGCTTCCATGTTTGGAATTTCTTCTCTAGCTCGGCCATTGATTCCGCTATGAGTGTCAGGTCGTCTGCGTATAGGAGTTCCCATGGGCAGCCTGTCTTGAACTCCTCTGTTATAGCCTGAAGGGCAATAATAAATAGTAGGGGGCTGAGAACAGAGCCCTGATGGACGCCAACTTTTACGCTAAACTCTTCACTATATTCGTTGTTAATTCTAACCTTGCTGACTGTTTCTTTATACATGGCTTGTATAGCCCTCACAAGCCATTCGTCAACGCCTAGTTTTCTAAGAGCCCACCAGATAATGGAGCGGGGCACTCTGTCGAAGGCTTTCTCCAAGTCGACAAAAGCTAAGTAGAGGGGTTTACCTTTAGCTAGGTACTTCTCCTGTAGTTGTCGTACTATGAAAAGAGCGTCTGTGGTACTTTTGCCTGACACAAACCCGAACTGCATTTCATCTAGGTCAATTCTCTCTCTGATTAGTTGCGCTATTACTTTTTCCGTGACCTTCATGACCTGGTCGATTAATTTAATGCCTCTATAGTTACTCCTATCTAGGGCGTCTCCTTTACCCTTATAACAGTTAACGATGATGCTGCTATGCCAGTCCTTCGGAACAACCCCATTCTGTACGACTTGGTTAACTATGCGGGTGACCATGGTGTGTCCCACCGTGCCAGATGCCTTCAGCATCTCAGCAACTATTTCCGAAGGCCCAGCCGCCTTACCCGTCTTCATATCCTTGATTGCCTTACTTATTATACTCCCCTCGACTAACACTGCTGGTCCCTCTATTGGGTCGATATGGGGGAGACTGTCTTTCTCCCATTTATTCTCCTCATTTAGTAGCCTTTCATAGTGACACTTCCAAGCTACCTTCTTCTCAGCGTCGGTGATGGCAAGTGTGCCATCGTCGTTTAGTACACACTTCTCCCCGACAATATCACGGTTTTCCTTGACGCATTGCCTAGCAATCCTGAACACCTCACGTTTTTGGTCATCGCGTTGTAGAAAATGCTTGAACTTTCTTTCCTCAGCTTCCCTTCTTGCTAAGTACACTTGTCTCCTAGCTTCCCTCCTGGCCACTTGATAGTCTTCTCTACTTCTCCCATCCCGCCATACTTTCCAAGCCTGCTTTTTGGCCTTAATTGACCCCTCCACCTTACTGTTCCACCACCATGTTACTCTCCTCCTGCCTACAGGCCTGCTCCAGCCACAGACTTCGTCTGTCGCCAACAGCAGGTTTGCTTTCAGAAATTCCCACTCTCCCTCTATATTGTCCGACTCTAAATGTTCTTCCTTACTGTCGAAAGCATCAAGTAATATGCTTTGAAATTTATTCCTGGCTGTGGGGTCCTTTAGCTTCCATATTTTTCTCCTGAGGATAGTCCTCTTCTGCTGTCGAGTACGTCTCGTCCTGACTATGAGGTCGCTAATTATCAGTCTATGTTGGGAGGTGCATTCTTCATGGGGGAGGGATTTAGTGTTTACAACAGACACTCTGTCACGTCTTCTGGTAAGGATATAATCTACCTGGCTTGTGTGTTCCCCGGATCTATAGGTGATCAGGTGATTGTCACGTTTTTTGAAGTTAGTGTTACAGATAGTTAGGTTATTTGCATCACAGAATTCCAGGATTCTGGAGCCTTCCTCATTTCTAGTACCAAACCCATAGCCTCCATGGATTTCGTCGTAGCCGTCACAATGTTGTCCAACGTGACCATTTAGGTCGCCTGCAATAATTATATAGTCACTGTCGGATATTTGGGAGGTAGTTAGCATCAGTGTCTCATAGAATCTGTCTTTTATAGTGCCGGGCAGTCCGGATTGGGGTGCGTACGCAGATATTACTGTCACCGTAGTTCTATTGAGGACAAGTCGTATTTTAATTATTCTGTCGTTCACTCTATTTACGTCTATTATCTTATCTGCCCACTTTTCTGCTACCATGATTCCTACTCCACCCAGCCCATCGTCGTTTCCCACCCAGAAAAGCTTATAACATCGTTTTTTACCCTCAATGAACCTAGCAGACCCACCCCTCCACCTGGTCTCTTGAATACAACAAACATCGACCTCCTTACGTTCAAGCATTTCTACAACCTCGTTAGCGCGACCCTTTAGGGTGCCTACATTTATGGTACCAACTCTGAAGTTCTGGATTGCGTTTGGGGGTTGGGGCGGTGGGGGCGGGGGGCGATGGGGTTATGTTAGCCGTCCGCGGTCGAAACAATGAGGAGTGCTCGCATTCTCGTCCAAGAGGTGAATTTGTCTTTACCTTTGGCATTGTCGCTGAGCGTCCAGATTTTTCTCTCTC
This sequence comes from Eledone cirrhosa, assembly GCA_964016885.1. Classification (NCBI taxonomy): domain Eukaryota; kingdom Metazoa; phylum Mollusca; class Cephalopoda; order Octopoda; family Eledonidae; genus Eledone; species Eledone cirrhosa. The sequence goes on from OZ024740.1 coordinate 123,732,473, forward strand.
TCTCCTCCACTCTCCAGGATTCCGCAGTCCATCCATCCATCATATATCGAAAGGCAACCAGGCAAGCGATAGTACAGGCCTCTGGCTTCTGATTGGTCCGCGTAATAATACTGGTGATGCGTGGGGGCTCTGGCTTATGATTGGTCCCCGTAATAGCAATGGTGGTGCGTGGGGGCGGGAAGGAGGAGTGTTGGGTAGCTAGATAGGAGGTAATGATTGAATGGGGTCCTTGCACATTTAACAAGCGATTAACAAAAATACAAAATTTGTTCTGTTCAATACGACCAAAAACTTTCGTATCTAACAATTAATAAATACAAAAAATGTAGATTGTTTTAGCGATAGATTGGCTATTTGGACTTGATACGAAATATGGATTGTGGAGTAATATAATAAAATTTGTCATTATTAAACTGGCATTTAGAATGTAACTTAAGAAATGTTATTACATAAGATCATGATGGAAGGTTTTTAAAAATATGAATAATATAAAACCTACAAGCAGGGATTAGCCTTATGAGGTCCATGAAAATATCTTCTGTTTTGTCCTATCTCCTTCGTCCCCACTCATTAACCCTCTAGCTTTCATTTCTGCCCCATCACTTTAACCATGTCTTTCGTGGTCTTCTGCTTTTTCTTCTTCCTTCTTTCACATTCATTTCTATGGCTCTTCTTATCCAGTGATGTTCATTTTTCCTCAATGTCACCCAACCATTTCATTCCATATCTCTTTACAGTATTCATCACTTGCTCTATTTCTGTTGTCCTCTGTAATTCTTTGTTAGTCTTCCTCTCAATGAGTGATAGACCACTTATCCATTGAACTATTCTATTTGTAAATGAAAACTATTAATTATGACAACCTCACTGTATTGCTGGTATCTATTGTAATGACTCTGACATAAAGAAAGGTTAAGTTGATCCTTGTGGACTGAAAAATAAAAACTTAGATCTTAATTCGATATAACTACTCTTATCATCATCATCATTTAACATGAGTTGTGTTATTGTGAGTCATGTCGGATCAGATGAGGATGTCTTGCTCATACAGAATGTTCTTTGGCTTTTTTTTAATGACTGGATGCCCTTGCTGATGCCAACCATATTTACAGCATAGACTGGGTGCTTTTTGTTATGACACCAAAATGACTCCTTTGTAATGTGGATGGGGTCAAAATGAAACACTATCTAGTCGCTCAACCTGTTAGAAATGGCAGCAAAATTTCTCTCAAATCACATACTACTAACTTAAATAAAGGTACACTGTGGCTGAAATAATGTTAGGATGGTTTGGGCTGGAATTCTACTGATCACAGTCATACTTAGAGAGGGAGAACTTGGAACTATACAATCATTCTAGAGGTGCTCAATCAGAGTTGACCTGAAGCTAAAGAACAACATCAACTTTTAGCTATTAAATAATTTACAAAAAAGTGTTTAGAATTACATGATGGAGTACTTAATCAAATAATGAGCGCCACTATTTAAAAAATAATTAGCTTCAAGTATTCGAGTTATTTTGCAAACCTTTTCCACAAATAAAGTTACTTTGAATTAAATAAAAAAATTGAAAATATAATTAATAAAAAAAAGCAATGAAAAAATAATACTAAATTCAAATCTAATGGAAGGGTGAAGGATTGCTTTTGTTACACACCAATAAATTGTTATAATTCATCAGTAACATTTCTTATTGAGATTTAGTTCCATTAATTATTCATTATTGAAATTGCATTATTGTCTGCTTATTTTAAAAGTTAGCTAGATTGTGTTTCTTCATTTATTTAATTCCAATTCGATTTATAATAAATATTGTTTGTTTCTTTTATATTTTCTTAATATTATTATAAATCTTTTCTTTATAATTCCACTGCCACCCTGCTCTGCATTTTGTTATAATGAATCTTTTGCTTAATGTTTTATTAAACATTTTTATGATACCCATCGATTTTGTCTCCCAGTGTGTGTATTTTATATTAAGAAGTCTAATGACTTTGCAGTTAAGATGCTAGAATAAAAAATTGTGAGTTATGGATTTCAACTGAAACAAGCTCCATTAAACTTTCTTGCTCCACTTGACCCAACCCAAAAAAATATTTAAGATGAAGTGAAACAAATTCACTGATAGATGATCACCCTAGCACTGAATACTTTATATAAAGAAAGTCTTGTATAAGAGAGATCTATGTCTATCAATGATTTCTAATTTTAGCCCATGGCCACCACTTAGTGGAAAGGGGAAAGTTGATTATATTGACCTCTGTACTTTGCTGGTACTTTATTTCATTGAGCCTGGAAGGATGAGAAGCAAAGTTGACCTTTGTGGGGTTTAAATACAGAACATAAATTGCCACATACCACAAATCATTTTGTCAGACTCACTAAAAAGTCTACTAATAGGGCTTTCTTCTTTAATCCTCTTGATACAAACCTACCTGAAACTGGCTTATGTTTCTATGATAAAAAGCTGTTTATTTTAAAATGTAAATATTTATCCATCTAAAAACCTTTAATTATAATTTCATGTGAAAATTGTTATGTTTTAGGCACCAATGTAATAATGAGAAAATTTGTTATATTTTAAAATCCCACTAAATTCTTGATCTATAGAAGTATAGTAATGAATGGATTAAGTAATTTTCTTTCAAATGTGTGACTATGTCAGGACTTCACAGACACTAGAGAAATCAGTGCAGTTGCTTTTATTTTTTAATAGCTGCAAGCCGATGGCTGATTGAAACACCTGTGGAGGGAAGAAATTTCAGAGAGGTGATGTTCGGTGAAGGACGGCCTGAAGAATTAGACAATCTACTTATATATATAACCAGCAATTTCTCTGTCTGTCTGTCCGACAGTGGAAACACGTGCGTAGAGAGAGAGTGAGAGTGAAAGAAAGAGACAGACTACGAGAGGGGGATAGCGGGAGGGGGAGAGAGAGAGAGTGAATAGACGCTAAAACACGTGCTATAGAAACATTACCTTCCCCTCTCCACTGACTTTGGTCACTGAGGCCGAGGAAATCGCTGGTTGCTATAGAGACACCTTGCACAAGCCAGAAGTAACCAGTTCGAGGTGGTTCTGACTTGACACCATTTGAAGAAGGTTGCCATTGAATTTGTGGTTGTTGCTGCTGATAATAAGGACCATTTGAAGAAGGTTGCTGCTGATGAGGTAATTTATTAATCAGATTGCGCAGTTCCATAACCTACGTTTGATTTGTTCAATTTTTTTCTTCAATTTTTTTTGTTGTTTTTTTTTATTTCTTATTGAAAAATTATAAATAATAAAATAAGGTTAGAAATTTAAATACAATTAAATACGATTTAATTTCCATTTCCAGCAGCCAATGTCCAGTGTTCAATTTCATGAAAAAATTGGAAATAATTCAAAAAATTGAAGTTTAACTTTTGAACATTTGTTTTGACAATAAAAAAAATATTTCCTTATTCACACCTAATGGTAAGATTAACATTTCAGTATATACACTAGATTTGCTAGCAGAAAACCGCCCACCGGGTGGTTTTCTGCTAGTCTATATATATATAACTGAGGATGTCTGTCTGTGTGTGTGTCTGTAAGTTTGAATCCCTAAAACTCGAGAAGTACCCAGCCTATTTCTTTTCAAACTTTACATGTGTATTACTTATGTTGCAGGGAGTGTTATGCACATACAAAAATTCAACTTTTTGATCCCCTATGGCCCGCATTAGGTGAAAAACTGTGTTTTTTTTCAGCTTTTTAGGTGTTTTTTGAGGCGCTACGTCAGTCCTATTTCCTTGAAAGTGTACCTAATGTATTAGTCAGTCTCTTCTTCATACCGTGAGCAAAGAAAATCAAACTTCTTTATGGCCTAGGGTCCGCATTAGGTGAAACACTTCCTTTTTTCAGCTTTTTAGGGCTTTTTTGAGGCGTTACGTCTAGCTGATTTTCGTGAAATTTCAAGGCATATGCACATAAAAAAAATTCATTTTCTTGATCCCCTAGGGCCTGCATTAGGTAAAAACCTGCATTTTTCCTGCTTCACCGAGGAAAATCTTAAAGATTATCCAGCCATCAGAGTATTCGGTTTATTTTCTTTACATATTGTCCAGGCATGCAGTTTTTCCATGATTAGATCTGTTGGCAGCCAGCATTTCAAAATACCTTATCCTGTGCAACGCCAGCTACCACTGCTAGTGTAAAATAAATTTAGCAGTAAAACACCTGCTGGAAATCAATAAATAAGCACATAAAGTGGGCCTACATGACAGTGGTATGAGATCAGCCAACTTCAATAGCCAGAGGTTACTTTGATTTAACTGTGAAATTTCAGCTAAATCCAACATTAGAATAATCAAATGAGCTGATATGAGTGTTGATGTATTTAATGGGGTTTTTCTATTATATATTTCTTTGTGGAAGCTTCATAACTGACTAAATTTGATTTTACTCAAATACAAGTGTTTCAAGGTGCTTTCTCTGTTAAAGCAGATTATCCCCATGATAAGCTTTTCCATTTTGATATATCCTCCATCACCCCTGTATGCTTTCATTTCTTCCTATACCATCTTTAGTCATGTCTTCTTTAGTTTTTGCCATCTACCTTCTTCCACATTCATATTCATCACTCCTTTCACTTATATATTACCTCAACACAAACACCAGGCAACTCATTCCATCTCTCTTCACAACATTCATCTGCAATTCATTATTTGTCTTCCTCTCCTTCAGTAATACTTTGTTCATCCACTGAATGTCACTTATGAAAAAAGCTGATACCTTTCCTAATGACTGTAATTAATCACAGAGTTATAAGCTCTACAATTTTTCAGCCAAGTAGATAAGATCTGTTTGCAACTATGTAATTCCACGTTATATTCCACTGTATAGAGACTTGGCTAGAGCTGCATCCTATAGCCTTATATTGACCAAGAAAACAACACCATCCCTCTTTTGAGAGGCTTATGGTAGGCATAAAATGAATCAATGTGGTTGCAGCAATTATAATGTGTATAAGAAAACAAAAATCAAGATGAAATAAAGAACATTTATCAATTTTATTACTACATAATTTATAATATATGATAGTTTAATGTCTATTCTACACTTATTCCAAATAATATTTTATGCATTTTCATATGTAAACTTCTTGTTTACCAAATATTTCATTTCCTGTAATATAAACAACTTTGACTACAAATCCATACAGCATTTATAATCAGAGATTGTTACTTGAAGGTTGATAAGCTTCCATAGAATAATCTTTTGATCTCATGGGAATGATTAAGTTTGTTTACGAAATAATATAATAATTTACATAAACAGTTTTTAAACATCAATAACTCATTTTATTTAGAATACAACAATTGTCTAGAATATTTCTTTAACAAATGCTTGCATACCATTCATCTTTATACAACTATTTTATATCTCTTTGTCTCCTCCTCTTTCTAATACAAAACAAAACTGTTTCAATTAATTTATAATATAATTTTATTCAATTCTGAAATTAGCCACATTCTATCAATTACATGAAAAGTGGAGAATTTATTTTAAAAGATATAATTAATTTAAAAGCAATAGAAAGAAATTCATTTAAAATTATTCATCTTTTCCTTTAGTGTTTACATTATAAATGCAGCCACTTTGCATTATTTACATATCTGAAAACACAAACCACTCATGTGGCTACATCTAAGTTAGAATAATTTGGTGTTAGGTCATTATTGCACAGAATGGTACCTAAGTGGCAGAAGAAAAATATGTAACCTTTTTTATAAATATTTACAATGTCATTTTGTAAACAAATGATTTCAGAATTGAAAAAGCATACATCAAATGGTTTGACATGAAGATTATAAGAATATGGTTGTTTAACACCCAAGAGATTACAATTGATATTTTCTTGTAATATTCTTGGAATTGTAGAGCCATTAATTTTCAAAAATGGCAATATGCTAATTAGTGATAAGCAGAATTTTAACTCATAGTCAAATGTCTAGTTCATACTTGGATGATCCCTGAGTGAATGTTACTTTCTGAAGAATTGAAAAATTTATTAATTGTGAAGTCAATTATTTTGAAAGATAGAATTACACTTTAACTAAATGGAATGACATTAATCTTGTATAGGAAGGCTATGCTTGCATAAAGAGACAAATTTCCTCAACTTTGGGTGAGAAGATATTTGATAAAATCTGTATTATTAGATTATAAGTAGGGAATGGTAGAGTATATAAACTTTCAGTAAACTCAACTTTGTAGTATGAGCTGAATAAATAATTGTAGGAGTTCCATGGCAGTTTTATAAATTTAGAATATTTAATTGGACTGACAGGAATAATGCAGATATTAGGCAGAATGTGAGGATATATTTCAGGTGTGTATATGTTTATATCTGAGTAGGTGGTGGCATCTGCTTAACAAGACAAATGACCATATATTGAACATATATAGCAGTATATCTGTAAAAGTTTGATTGGGTCCTTTAAAGTAGATGACACTCTACTGGGTAAAGATTTTAGAAGGAAAAGTTGTTTCATAAAATTTAAATAAACACCTCATGCTTGCTACCAATATCCAGAATATGGTAATTATATGTACATTTCATGTTAAAATAGAATGATGTTCAATTTATTTTATTTCCTAATGGAAAATGTCAGTGTCTCTTTGAAGAATAAATTAAATTTCTTGTTCATAGTTAGATGACAATAGAAACATCAGTTCTTATCAACATTGGCTAGCCATTACATATATGATTAATTGAGACTCCATTGAATGTTCCTCATTGCAGTACAGATCAATTCGTGGCCTAACATTTCAGCTATTATGAGGACCTACACTTCATTATCCTTTTAGCTGTCCACCACTGATACCATCTTCATCTCCAACATCATCACATTAAAAAAAAATATTTTGTTAACTATAATGTATTAGCCTACTTCAATGATTTTTTTTCTTTACTTGGTATTGATCATACCATCTATACTCAACCTTATAATGTGTTCTTTTCATTAGATCTTACTCTTCCATACAAAATATCAAATGCCTTTAGTCTTAGTTACTGTAGACTATGATTACTGAGATTATGTAAAGCCAATCAATAACTTTGCTTCTTATTTCATTTAGAGTGTGCACAACTGACTGTATCTTGTTATTCGGTGGTGAAGATACTGTTACTCCTAACAACACAAACACCAATTCAGATTATATTGCTTTTCTATCATTTGCAATTGACCCATACCTACACATGCATTATGTGCACCCATCTTAGACATCTCATGTCAATCAGATATTTCCTCAAAACACAGAGAACTCAAAACACTCTTCGGTAGGAACATGTTAGCCTATCACTTTCATCAACACAAAGACACAACTACTAAACATATCAGATCGATTAATGATGGAAAAATTGATAAAGTTAATGTTCTATTGAACTCTTAACATTCTGTATCATATAAACATATAAAACTACATTAACGAGATAGTCTTGAAAGGAACAAAACATCACTATAACTACAACACATTAAAAACTGAAATTGTTTCTTTAGATTACATCAAATTTTCCCAACAATCAGTCCTTCAGTAAAGATTTGATAAATGGTTGAATTAACAAACCTGTTTTTAGACATTTTCTGCTAAATCATTACAGGATATTTAGACTTACATACCTGTAGGTTTATGTATGCAGGAAACATAGCCAGAAAAGAATTTCCAAATTATTAAGTTTGGGGAAAATATGCTCAGCAAAGACGCTGGAAGCAATACACAACAGCAGTTGAGAGAGATGGGTGGAATATGCAACTTAAAAGTAGAGGTACAGAAGCCATTGCAAAAAAGATAGAGAGATGAAACGGCATAAGTGTGAGCTAGTAATTGTAGTGTATTCCTGTTTATAGCTGTGACTGTTTGTCATGCAGTGTGACCCCCCCCCAAAAAAAAAAAAATCAATAAAATAAGAACCAAGCTTGAAAAATAATTAGTGGGGATGATATGATTGACTAAAAAGGCAATGTCCTAGCGGCACAACCAGAGTTTCATTACTTAAAGTAGTAAAAGCTACTGAGTAACACAAAGGATATGCTTACACGAGGACCAAAAATGATAAAAGATGAATACAATTAAACAAATATTTACAAATTTAGGGATACCTACAGACAGAACTGGATGTTATTCCTGAATTTACTGTTTCCTTAAATGGGGTTTCTTTCTCTTAAACTATTTATGAAATGAAGTGCATTTTCTTAAATAAGATTTGTCAGTTTGTTAAAAATAATAATGAAAATATTGTGTACAGTGCTCAGGTGCACTACAACTCATCAAAAGTGCATGTATAGTACATAGGGTAATGTACAAACATCAGGAAAATGAACAGTGCATGAGTCATGATATACACATGTGTGCATGTGTATGGAAGGGGGACATCAGGTGTAGTTTTGGCGAATTTCAGGAAGCATGAGGGTGTTAAAGGATGCAGTGTCTCGGCAGCTAACAACTGATGCAGGCAGTTTGTTCCATGCTTCAGCAACTCTAAGCATGAAAAAATGTTTCAAATGAAGGCAAGAATCAATATTAGAATTACACATCAAGTAAACTTTTAGGGGCACATATATGTATATTAGGGTCTTTGAGGTTCAATAGCTTTGAATTATATTAGCTAATGTTATTGGATTCAAACTGTTAGAAGCCAAAATAGTTCTATAAATTATCTGACAATAGACGTTATTACCAATTAGATTGATTGATATTTGAACTCATAATCTCTTTATAAAATTAATTTGTTATTGTCGTTGATGTTGACATCATCATCCTCATTTTTATCACCACTACCACCACCATTATTATTTTTATCATATTTATCATCATCATCATTAATATTATTATTATAATTATTATGTTAGACATCATTATTTCAGGGATGTTATAAATCAGAAATAAGAATTAATATTACAGTATTTGTAGCTTGATAAGATAGATCAATATTTTCCTTTCTTAAACCGCAGAATAAAGTATATTCATGAAAGTCATACATTCAAATATGACAAGTGCTGTGATGGAATACAGTAACGATATTTACTGCCCTAACATTGAGACTCTTATATATCTATATTTATAGATACAAAACACTACATTGTATAAGGTGATTGAAATTGTAAGTCAATTCCAGACTTCTCTACATTTGACCAAAGAAAATTTATCCCCAAATTATTTTTGTGCAATTATATTTATTTTATAACATAATCTAGATATAGAAATCGCAGCTTTTAAATTTTCTGTATTGTAATTCCTGTTAATCACATAGCTGATAATCAAATGGCTGAAAAAAACTATGTAAAAGTTCTTCAGATTCATATCAAAGTTCTTCATTTTGCTTAGACGGTTAGTTTCCTTACATTTGTATTTTGCAATGCTATACAAAGATAGAAATCAGAAATGATGGTATCAATATGTATATATATATATCCGCATCTAGAGAGAAAAGTTTAATTATTCATTTATTATGGCTAAGGATTGAGTCTTGTTACTCTGGATTTTCACCTGCACACTTGCAAGATCATCAGACATAACTTCATATATATATATATATATCCAGGGAGTGTAACTTGGAGTTACTGTAGGTTCACCCGGGTGAGCACTCGATGTTTAGGTTCACTTCAGTGTCAGTGTAGATCTAGACAGTGTATTATAGTGAAATAAGATAACAAGGATGATTGGTTACTCCTTCATTACGTTTATTGGTTGGTGACGCGTGTTTCACCACTGATCATCAACGTAATGAAGGAGTAACCAATCGTCCTTGTTATATATCATCATCATCACCATCATTTTACGTCCGCTTTTCCCTGCTTGCAAGGGTTGGATGGGCCCTTTCAGCATAGCATCTCTCCACTTGTCACGGTCCTTCGTCATCTCCTTGGTGAGTTTCAGCGATCTGAGGTCTGCTAGCACAAACTCCACCCATGTTTTTCATGGTCTACCTCTACTGCATCTTCCCTCCGGCACTTCTTCACCCATCGGTTATCCTCCATATATATATATATATCATAAAACATGTCTGTAGAATCACAAGATAAAATATATACTATTTCCTCTCCCAATTAGCATAATTAACTATATAAAAAATCGAATAGACCAGGCTATACGAATGATGCTTCTATGAAGGAATCTCCGACAAATAACCAAAACTAGCGCTTCGCGTCGGCCGTAGTGGAATATTTGTCGGAGATTCCTTCATAGAAGCCTCATTCGTATAGCCTGGTCTATTCGATTTTTTATATAGTTAATTATGCTAATTGGGAGAGGAAATAGTATATATTTTATCTTGTGATTCTATAGACATGTTTTATGATATATAGCTCTGATTGTTTAATTTATTAATTTTTCATTGAGCCAAAAAGTGACCAGTTGCAAAACACGTATATGTATGTGTATGTATATATATATGTAAACTTTTATATATATATATATATATATATATATATATATATATAGTAATAATAATAATAATAATAATAAAGCAGCGATTCTTTGCTTAAACTTTAATCTGTTATTTTAATAAATATATATATATATTGTTATACTTTGGGAGGGTCATGTTGCCAATAAGAAACACACGCACCAGTTGCTTTCACTTCAATTTAATTTATTATATATTTATAAATTTACAAATTTATAAATTTCTGGTTGGTTGGTTGGTTCCACAACCAGATAGTTGTTTATATATATATAGTCATAGTTCTTTCGTCACACACTCTGTGACCTCTTCAGTGACTGGGGATTTCTTTCTTCGTTTCTGTGCCTTTCCTTTCTTCTATCCTACGCCATTTTGTTTGAGTGTGGGTTGTGTGCTCAGTTTGCGCATGCGCCACATCCGGGTGTCTGTGTGTGTTTGTGTTCATTTTTCTATTTTTCTATTTATATTTTTCTATTTGTTTGTTTATTTATTTATTTATTGTTGGTTGGTTGTTTGTTCTATGTGTGTGTGTGTTTTCATTTTGTCCTGTGTGTGTTTTCATTTTGTCTTGTGTGTGTTTTCATTTTGTGTGTGTTTTCAATTGTAAGTTGTTTGTTCTATGTGTGTGTGTGTTTTCATTTTGTCCTTAATTGTAAGTTGTGATGTTGCTGTTCCACTCATATTTTCTATTTAATTTTGGTTTTAATTCTTTTATGCTTACTGCCTCTGTAATTTGCCTAAACATTGCGTCTTTCTTGTGTGTGGATTCTATTTTTATTTCTATGCTCTCTAATTTACCCCTGTGTTCTATCTTAGCATGTTGGTAGAGCACAGATGATTCTTTATTATCTTGGAGGTCTCGCCAGTGTTCATTTATTCGTTCCCCTATACTACGAGCTGTCTCACCTATGTACACTATATTTTTGTTTCTACATTGTCCTTCAGTACATCTTATGCTATATACTACATTTCTAGTTTTACAGTTAATATGGGGGCTTATTTTACAGGTTATACATTTCTTATCTATACATGAGGGTCTTTGGAACGGGTATGTCTTGCTAATAAGTGTTTTTACGGAGGTACCAGGTCTTTCTACTATCTTAATATAGAGATTATGTTTCTTTAGGGCCCTTCTAAATGTGTAGGCTAGTTCGCCTCTAGGGGTTGTATTGATGAACATTACAATCTGGTATTTATTGCTATCATACCATGAGTTTATTCTATTGGCCTTGTTCTACCCTACAAATTTAGAAGGGCCCTAAAGAAACATAATCTCTATATTAAGATAGTAGAAAGACCTGGTACCTCCGTAAAAACACTTATTAGCAAGACATACCCGTTCCAAAGACCCTCATGTATAGATAAGAAATGTATAACCTGTAAAATAAGCCCCCATATTAACTGTAAAACTAGAAATGTAGTATATAGCATAAGATGTACTGAAGGACAATGTAGAAACAAAAATATAGTGTACATAGGTGAGACAGCTCGTAGTATAGGGGAACGAATAAATGAACACTGGCGAGACCTCCAAGATAATAAAGAATCATCTGTGCTCTACCAACATGCTAAGATAGAACACAGGGGTAAATTAGAGAGCATAGAAATAAAAATAGAATCCACACACAAGAAAGACGCAATGTTTAGGCAAATTACAGAGGCAGTAAGCATAAAAGAATTAAAACCAAAATTAAATAGAAAATATGAGTGGAACAGCAACATCACAACTTACAATTAAGGACAAAATGAAAACACACACACACATAGAACAAACAACTTACAATTGAAAACACACACAAGACAAAATGAAAACACACACACACATAGAACAAACAACCAACCAACAATAAATAAATAAATAAACAAACAAATAGAAAAATATAAATAGAAAAATGAACACAAACACAGACAGACACCCGGATGTGGCGCATGCGCAAACTGAGCACGCAACCCACACACAAACAAAATGGCGTAGGATAGAAGAAAGGAAAGGCACAGAAACGAAGAAAGAAATCCCCAGTCACTGAAGAGGTCACAGAGTGTGTGACGAAAGAACTATGACTATATATATATAAACAACTATCTGGTTGTGGAACCAACCAACCAACCAGAAATTTATAAATTTGTAAATTTATAAATATATAATAAATTAAATTGAAGTGAAAGCAACTGGTGCGTGTGTTTCTTATTGGCAACATGACCCTCCCAAAGTATAACAATATCGGTTTCAACACACGATTTCAGATAAAGAATCTTGCTAAACAAATTCAGAAACGAAATATCGTAAGCCTTAGCCAGGCTAACAAGATACTGAAAACCACCATGTTCTGTTGTCTACGAAAAACCATAACATCTCGACAACTACGCTTCATAAAACTGTGCACCACTTCTAGAATCTACACCAACACCATCAATACCGACGTTAGAAGATTACAACTCACCAAAAAACAAGCAGATAGGCTAAAACGAACTTTAATTCTAAACATAATAAATTTAAAAAAAAAAAAAAAAAAAGAAGATCTATAGAGAATTAAGTCATCAAGAAAAACTAAAGCGTAACCTAATACAAGAAATATCTAAAATCACCACACCAGCAGAAAAACTAACATTTATAAGCCTTATACGCCCCGAAGAACAGTACATTACTCAATAATGTAATAAGCACTTTAACAGAAAATTAAAGTGGCTTAAACAGGCAAAGCTAAATCGGGATACTATAGAGTATACCAATAGATATCCCGACAAAATTGACGGTATCAACATGGCCGACACCTCATTATCTGAAGAGTTCAACAATGAAAATACCAACATTTATGGAAACACGGAAATAGATAATAATGAAATGTCTGTGTTACGTCTGCCACCCAAATTTGCGACATTCAAGAAGGTAAATATGATTAGTTGTCTGTCAGAAATAGAAAAATCATTTACGAAACTACGCTGGAGCATCAAAAACAAAAACAAAAGCAACAATATACGCACACACATATACAACACACATCCCAACAACAACAGACACACAGACACAAACAACAATAACAACAACAATAGCAACATACCCAGATACAACAACAACAATAGCAACATACCCAGATACAACAGACACGCAGACACAAACAACAATAACAACACACACGGAGACAACAATAACAACAACACACACATCAACAACAACAACAATAGCAACATACCCAGATACAACAACAACAGACACGCAAACACAAACAACAATAACAACACACACAACAACGATAACACACACACACACGGAGACAACAACAACACACATCAACAACAACACACATCAACAACAACAACACACACGCATTCAATGCCTCTCACCACCACCACAATCTTAACAAACACACAGACACAGAAAACAAGTAATGACAGTAGCACAGAAATCAGAGAAATAAGAGAAAGTAATAGGATTAAAAGGAAAAGGAGATGGGAGACTAAGGACAAAGAGAATAACCAAGACGAACACACAGACACACAAAATAGGGTAGATAACAACATTGAGCCAGTAGAAAGAGACAGGAGTAATTATGAGAGACATAGAAACAACCATGAAGCTGAGGCTGCTGCTGTTGGTGGAAATAGAAACAACACAACTAACAATAACAATAGCACTAGTACACATCAAGCAGCAGCCTGGAACTCTCCGTTTTATAACCCCTCCGATAAATCATTCGACCTACGACGAGTCCACGCCACGACTTTGCCATTTAACAAACGCACGCAGTTGCCGTCGCAGGTCGATGAACAAACAGAAGCACAATTTAGTATAGCTAAATCCGAACTTAGAAATATTATAGAACAGTATAGCAAGAAGCATAATAGAATAGAGGCCCAGCAACTGGGAGAAGAATCTGCAAATGGCTTGCGTAAGCTCATGCAACGCTCGCGTAATGGAGAGATAGCATGCTTTCCAACAGACAAGTCTGGCAGAATGTCGGTTGACAGCCTGCCTAACTACATCCAGGCAATGCAACCCCACATCACTAACACAAGAGAGGTAACACCACAGGAGCATGAGGATAGAGAAAAAACCCTCAATGCCCATATGGTGATGTGGACAAATATAATGCAGCCCAACAAAAGGACTGCCAACAACTTCCAGGCCTGGAACAATGACGTGCCGGCGTTGTATGGGCTTCGAAAAGACCATAAAACGGACTGGGACCCTGTCGCGGGACCACCAACACGGCCAGTCTGTGGGGCTAAGATTGCTAGTAACTACAGACTGTCCTACTTCCTCTCCCTGATCATACGCCCCATCATTGAGATGTCCCCAGATGTGTGTGACAGCACGGAGGACCTCCTCAGCAGAATCGGCGCGGGTAACCGATCTGGGGACCTAACAAACTGCATAATAGGCAGTATGGATGTTGTGTCCCTGTATCCATCTATTGACGTGGATTTTGCTGTGGAGAAATGCGTCGAAATGATCAGCGAGAGCAAGGTTGAGTTCCGTGGGATTGATACCAGTGAACTGGGACTTCTACTTAAGCTTACCCATAGTAATAGTTACCTAGACACTTATGACCTTACCAACCTGTGCCCTACAAGACCAGCAAGAGGCAGACCACCTACCATTACCTCAATGGCCAAGAAAACCCACACAGATAGATGGAATGGGTGGACCAGAGCCATACGGACACCCGAAAACCACGATGAACTGAAGAAAATGATTGCACATGCGGTAGGGGCCAGCATAAAATTAACCCTTAAGGAACATATGTTCAAATTTAATGGTAAAACATATGCCCAAGAGGAAGGAGCAGCCATTGGTGTTAGCATTGCAGGCGACATAGCTAACTTATTCATGGTATGGTGGGACAGTAGACTTAAACAAAAACTTAATGAACAATTAGAAGACAGCTTAACCCTGATAATGTACTCCCGCTACGTAGATGATATAAACATCGTAGTTAAGACACCCCCACTAAAGAACAGTCAGGAACTAGAGAAAAACACAATGGAAAGCATCCAGCAAATAGCAAACTCCATCCACCAGAGCATTAAAGTTACTATAGACTACCCAAGTAGACACCCCAACCATCGATTACCTGTACTAGACACAGAGCTCTGGTTAGATAAAATTAACAACCAAAAACAAATCCTCCATTCCCATTATGCCAAACCCATGACTTCCAAACATCTGATCCACCGAAACTCGGCCGTTTCGGACCATACCAAAATCAACATACTGATTGCGGATTTGGTACGGGTGATGAGAAATGTGTCCCGCATGTGCAACCCCGAAGAACTAGAGAGACACATACAACACTTCATCCACCGTATGCAGTTCTCTGGCTACAATCAGAGAGATAGAATCAGAGTGTATAAAGGAGTCAGAACCAAATGGGAAAAAATGGTATATAATGACATAAATGGGACCTGCCCCTTGTATAGGAACAAATTTTGGAATAGAATAGAAAGAACTAAGAACAAGGCCAATAGAATAAACTCATGGTATGATAGCAATAAATACCAGAGTGTAATGTTCATCAATACAACCCCTAGAGGCGAACTAGCCTACAAATTTAGAAGGGCCCTAAAGAAACATAATCTCTATATTAAGATAGTAGAAAGACCTGGTACCTCCGTAAAAACACTTATTAGCAAGACATACCCGTTCCAAAGACCCTCATGTATAGATAAGAAATGTATAACCTGTAAAATAAGCCCCCATATTAACTGTAAAACTAGAAATGTAGTATATAGCATAAGATGTACTGAAGGACAATGTAGAAACAAAAATATAGTGTACATAGGTGAGACAGCTCGTAGTATAGGGGAACGAATAAATGAACACTGGCGAGACCTCCAAGATAATAAAGAATCATCTGTGCTCTACCAACATGCTAAGATAGAACACAGGGGTAAATTAGAGAGCATAGAAATAAAAATAGAATCCACACACAAGAAAGACGCAATGTTTAGGCAAATTACAGAGGCAGTAAGCATAAAAGAATTAAAACCAAAATTAAATAGAAAATATGAGTGGAACAACAACATCACAACTTACAATTAAGGACAAAATGAAAACACACACACACATAGAACAAACAACTTACAATTGAAAACACACACAAAATGAAAACACACACAAGACAAAATGAAAACACACACACACATAGAACAAACAACCAACCAACAATAAATAAATAAATAAACAAACAAATAGAAAAATATAAATAGAAAAATAGAAAAATGAACACAAACACACACAGGTACCCGGATGTGGCGCATGCGCAAACTGAGCACGCAACCCACACACAAACAAAATGGCGTAGGATAGAAGAAAGGAAAGGCACAGAAACGAAGAAAGAAATCCCCAGTCACTGAAGAGGTCACAGAGTGTGTGACGAAAGAACTATGACTATATATATATAAACAACTATCTGGTTGTGGAACCAACCAACCAACCAGAAATTTATAAATTTGTAAATTTATAAATATATAATAAATTAAATTGAAGTGAAAGCAACTGGTGCGTGTGTTTCTTATTGGCAACATGACCCTCCCAAAGTATAACAATATCGGTTTCAACACACGATTTCAGATAAAGAATCTTGCTAAACAAATTCAGAAACGAAATATATATATATATATATATATATATATATATAGTAATAATAAATTTGAAGACTAAAATCCAAAGAGGGCTATTGTCATGCCTTTCAGAAGATCCTGTTAAGGGTGAAAGCAACGATTCTTTGCTTAAACTTTAATCTGTTATTTTAATAAATATATATATATAAAGAGAGATTTTAATTATGTATGAAAGCACCTAGTCCATACTGTAATGTTGTTTGCCTTAGAAAAGGCTTCCAGGCATAGAAACCAAGACAAAATACAGATCTGTATGAACAAGACATGGTAACTTGATCTGACATGTTTCATAACGTGTTAACACATTTAACTAATGCAAGTGTAGAAAATATACATTAAATGATGATATATATATATATAAAGTGAACGCTAGCCTGAATCCATGACTCCTGCCAAACCAAACTGTACTCCCTTACAAATTTGGCAAATCAAACGTAGACCACCCATCCTCCCAAACTCAGCTTACGCAATCAGTCTGCAATAGCCATATAATGAGGAAGACACATATATATATACTTCTAGTGCTATTTCTAATACATTAGTAAGAAGACCATTTTTAAAACCACTGAGGTTTCTGGGGAAAAGAGCGCAAGTTCTCCTCAGACTGGAGACATCTTAGTAATTGATGGTGTTGTTGAGTGTGTGTGAGTATGTGTTTTGTGCCTTCATTGTCATGCCTTTAAATTTGGTTTCCTTTAACCGTTTAGCATTCAATCCAGCTCTATCCAGCCAGAATTCTCTCACCTCTTTCTGTTCAAATCAGCCACTCGTACTGACATTAAGGTATTGTTCTCAAAATAAATAACATCAAAATCTCATAGATTCGGTATTATGTGAAATAATTATGTGAAGTAAAGCCTTTACAGTGAAAATACAATACTAAATATAGAATAGTGCATGTGTTAAAGGGTTAAGAGCAGTGCAAGCCATATATAAAGACACTGTCCACTAAATGGAAGTAGGCAGTGAGGTAAATGAAGAAGTCAGTGTTTACTGTGACTACATTCACCACCCACTCCTGTTTATTATAATTCTCTAGGAGGAGTTTAATACTGGATGCCTGTGGGAGCACCTCTATGCTAATAATCTAATTCTTGTAACAGAAGGTAAGAAATATTTAAAGAAGAAACTCCAGGTGTAAAAACAAAATGTAGGTTCAAAATACTTAGTGAATAGAAGAGAAAGCATGACAGTTGCCATCATGTAAATGCTTGTTCAAATGCTTTTCATTATATGTATATGTGACTATATAATTATTGCTGGCGACCTAAATGGTCACGTTGGACAACATTGTGACGGCTATGAAGGAATCCATGGAGGCTATGGGTTTGGTACCAGAAATGAGGAAGGCTCCAGAATCCTGGAATTCTGTGACGCAAATAAACTAACTATCTGTAACACTAACTTCAAAAAATAAGACAATCACTTGATCACCTATAGATCGGGGGAACACACAAGCCAGGTAGATTATATCCTTACCAGGAGACGTGACAGATTGTCTGTTGTAAACACTAAATCCCTCCCACATGAAGAATGCACGTCTCAACATAGACTCATAATTAGCTACCTCATAGTCAGGACGAGATGTATTCGACAACAGAAGAGGACTATCGTCAGGAGAAAAATATGGAAATTAAAGGACCCCACAGCCAGTCATAAATTTAAAAGCATATTACTTGATGCTTTTGATAGTAAGGAAGAGCAAATAGAGTCGTACAATATAGAGGAACAGTGGGAATTCCTGAAAGCTAACCTGCTGAAGGCAACAGATGAAACCTGTGGCTGGAGCAGGCCTATAGGCAGGAGGAGAGTAACTTGGTGGTGGAACAGTGAGATGGAGAGGTCAATCAAGGCTAAAAAGCAGGCTTGGAAAGCATGGCGGGATGGGGAAGTAGAGAAGACTATCAAGTGGCCAGGAGGGAAGCTAGGAGACAAGTGTACTTTGCAAGAAGGGAAGCAGAGGAAAGAAAGTTCAAGCATGTTCTACAACGCGAGGACCAAAAACGTGAGGTGTTCAGGATTGCTAGGCAATGTGTCAAGGAAAACAGTGATATTGTCGGGGAGAAGTGTGTCCTAAATAATGATGGTGTACTTGCCATCACTGACGCTGATAAGATGGTAGCTTGGAAGTGTCACTACGAAAGGCTACTAAATGAGGAGAATAATTGGGAGAAAGACAGTCTCCCCCACACCGACCCAATAGAGGGACCAGCAGTGCAAGTTGAAGGTAGTATAATAAGTAAGGCGATCAAAGACATGAAGACAGGCAAGACGGCCGGGCCTTCGGAAATAGTTGCCGAAATGCTGAAAGCATCTGGAACGGTGGGACACACTATGGTCACCCGGATAGTAAACCAAGTCATACAGAATGGGGTCGTTCCGAAGGACTGGCACAGCAGCATCATCATTAACTGCTACAAGGGTAAAGGTGATGCCCTAGATAGGGGAAACTATAGCGGCATTAAATTAATTGACCAGGTCATGAAGGTCACAGAAAAAGTAATAGCGTAACTAATCAGAGAGCGAATTGATCTAGACGAAATGCAGTTCGGGTTTGTGTCAGGTAAAAGTACAACAGACGCTCTTTTCATTGTACGACAACTACAGGAGAAGTACCTAGCTAAAAGTAAACCCATATACTTAGCTTTTGTTGACTTGGAGAAAGCATATGAAAGAGTACCCCGCTCGATTATCTGGTGGGCCCTTAGAAAACTAGGTGTTGATGAATGGCTTGTGAGAGCTATACAAGCCATGTATAAAGAAACAGTCAGCAAGGTTAGAATTAACAACGAATATAGTGAAGAGTTTAGCATAAAAGTTGGTGTTCACCAGGGCTCCGTCCTTAGCCCCCTACTATTTATTATTGCCCTTCAGGCTATAACAGAGGAGTTCAAGACCGGCTGCTCATGGGAACTCCTATATGCAGATGATCTAACGCTCATAGCTGAATCAATGGCTGAACTAGAGAAGAAATTCCAAACATGGAAGCATGGCCTAGAATCAAAAGGCCTCAAATATTAACTTGTCTAAGACTAAAGTTCTAGTTTGTAGGAAGGAAAATAGGGCACCGGTTCCATCTGGGAAATGGCCATGCTCAGTGTGTAGGAAAGGAGTAGGCAGAAACTCCTTTTTATGTCCCAAATGCAAAGTAAGGGTACTTAAAAGATGTAGTGGGATCACAGGTAAGCTAACTAAGAATATATGTTTTATACGTGGCCGGTGCTCTGGTGCAATAAGTAGCAGCAAGTCCCCACAGAATACTAACTCATTCCATTGCACAGATGGTTCTATAGAAATAGTGGACAGCTTCTGTTACCTGGGTGATAAAATCAGCAGTGGGGGAGGGTGCTCTGAAAGTACAGTAGCTAGAGTCAGAACGGGATGGAAAAAGTTCAGAGAGCTTATACCACTATTGGTCGCTCGCGGGTTCTCTCTAAAAATGAAAGGCAGGCTGTATGATGCCTGCACACGAACAACAATGTTACATGGCAGTGAGACCTGGGCATTGTGTGCTGAGGATATATGCAGACTGGAGAGAAACGAAGCTTGCATGTTCCGCTGGATGTGTAATAGTAATATACGTGAATGGCAAAGCATAAACGAACTAAGGGAGAAATTAGAAATAAGAGGGATCAGATGTTGTTTACTCGAGAGAAGACTACGTTGGTATGGTCACGTGATGCGCATGAAAGACGACAGCTGTATAAAAAAATGCAGGGCAATAAAAATAGACGGTAGCCACGGAGTAGGCAGACCCAGAAAAACCTGGGACGACTTGATAAATTCCGACCTCACACACTTACACCTCTCCAAGACAATGTCACTGGACCGAGATGTTTGGCGCTACAAAGTAATAGAGAAGACCCGCCTTACCTAAGTGCAAAGTGAAACCTACTACAGTCAGTAGGCACCTCTAACAAAATACACCCCGTCTCACTACCCCCACCCCATCCACACCACCCTTTTCAATGTAAAGTTATGTTAGTACCACATCATCCAGCCCGAAACAAATGAGGTTGTGTAGGTGTCACGACAAAAATACACACAGTCCACGTTGTAATGTGGCCGTGTAGGTAAAACGGTAAAAACCTCCCAGTTCAACACTGTAAATGTGGTTGGTGTTAGGAAGGGCATCAAGCCGTAGAAAACCCGCCAGACAGTCCTATGCGAGTAAGACAACCACTCTTGCCTCAAGTGGGAAAACTCCCGTCCAAACCCATGCGAGCGTGGAATATTACGTTAAACGAAGATGATGATGATGATGATGATATATATATCTACAGCTGTAGATATATAAGTATTATTGTATTTTTGGTTTGTGGCTTGTGTTTTTTTTTTTTGTTAGTCATTCCTGCATGTTGACATTTAGCACTAAATTACTGAATAGGGTTCTGTTGTGTTTTTTGTATTCTCTATGCAAATATCTAACTATACTCACTTATATTGAAACACATGTACACACATATACCTACTAATACATCTATCCATGCAAATGTATGCACATATGCACTGACATGTATATACACATGCATAAAACCACACTTGCACAGACACCTGTGCACATATATAAACACATTAGTCCACATAAACCTATATATGTGTGTGTGTGCGTACCTGGTGGATGGTTATAACTGCAATAGAAATATAATTTTAAAAAAATTAACACTATTTAAGAAATTCTAAATTCCATCTCAAACACAGTTCTAATCAACTATCAGGTGAAATTCATATTCCAAGTATCAGTCATTTCTTGATATACAATAAATTATCTCACTCCACTATGATCTGTATGTGATTATGTTTTCAAGCTGAAAAACATATGAAACACTTCATGAGGGAGTATTCTTCTCTGAAGATGTTCTGTTGCCCAGTTCTCCTGATTGTTTTTTTACGACTATACAAATATGTTTACTATAATATTATGTAAATGTGGTTTGCCTGAGGAAGGACATCCAGCTATAGAAACCAAGCCAGAAATCGTTCTGTATGAGCAAGACATGGTCATCTGATCTGACTTGTCTCATGATAGGACAACTTGTCTAAACCATGCTAGTGTGAAAAATAGACGTTAAACAGTGATGAGGATATGTAACATTAGACAGTCAGATATTTTGTATCGCAATATTTTAATATTAATATTTATTCTTTTACTATTTAATCTGTTTTATTTATTTCAGTCATTAGATTGTGACCCTGCATCACTTTAAAGAGATTCCTTTCAAGCTTTATACTTATTTTATTGATTACATTTTTGTGAAATTGCCAGGTTGCATGATATAAATACAGATACAGATACAGAGATGCACACATATATACACACAAACACACACTTGACAGGCTCCATCAGTTTCCATGCACTCCAATGGCATTGCTCTACATGAGTTTGTCCAAGTTAATGTGCAATGTAACCGAACCTAGAACCATGCAGTTGAGAAGGAAACACCTCAATGAAATAGTCAGATTTGCACTTATATATCATATATGATTATATTGTGTTATTTTTACTGTGCCTTTCATTTTTATTTTATTTCTATTGTAATTATTGCATGGTATTATAACTATTTTGTTAGAAGGCACATGACACAGTGGTTAGTGTAGTGGAATTGTGAACATAAGGTTGCAGATTTTATTCCTGAACTTGCCAGTGTGTTGTATTCTTGAGCAAAATGATTTATTTCATGTTTCTTCTTCTGCCAGGAGTTGTGACCAGCAGATAATATCAGCAATGGAAAGCTGCTTCCTTTCTCTGATATGTTGCTAGATTTCTGCTTTCCTTTTGTTTCTGATATATGATAACAATAATATGAAAAAGATGATACTAGAAAGAACAGGAAACAAATCCAATGACAAAATGTAAAGAACACAATTTTATGCAAACACAATATATAGCTGTGGAATATGGCAATATTATAATATAGAACAACTAACTTATTTATGATACATACCCACATAAGTATGTATGTAAATATATGCATGTGTGTGCACATGAATCTGAGTGTACACACGTATCAATGGGTGGATAAATGTATGAATAAGGCAGAGAACGCTTTTCAGGTGAGTCAATATCTGACAACCTCCCCAGTACTTGTGTCACAAAAGCACACACCAAGACAAAATAAACATTAACGTTAACTTAAACTTTTAAACTGGACAGACAAAAAAAATCTAAATAGATTAAAAATTTATACACAAAACAAAACATTATATAAATGAATTAAAGAAAATTTTCTTAAATAATTAAACCAAATTATCAAACAATAAAACAAATAGAATAAAAATTAGTGAAATGAATATGGAATTTACTCAACTGAAACTCCATGCACTCTTTCTTTGATTAACTTAAAATAAATTAGCTTATAGCCGAAGTAGAATCAGGTGATTTAACACTGCCCACTTCCTGCTTTTTCAAAACAATTTGTCACCCCACATCCTTGACATTTAGCTTAACATGCTTCTAATGAAATAAAGTTAAGCACTAAAATTTATATGTATACATATATATAAATTTATTCAAGTATATATTGGTTAATAATCGACATTTCAGTATGCAGAGTAGAGCATTTGATGAAGTGTACAGGTGGGTCTGTTTACTCAGGTGTATATCTATAAATATAAATCAACTGGTTAAAGTTAACTTCATTTATTCATAGTTGCTGTTATATATATTTCAGTGATAACCATTATGCAACACCCATGACCTCATCAGACAAATAGAATTTAAACAGAAAAAATTGAAAAACATAAAGATGAAATAAAGCTTTCTTCTATTGTTTCGATTCATTGATATGCTCCGGGCTGCATTTTGTGTTGCTTTCTGAAGGCTACTTACATGTATACATATAATTATATATTATTATTAACATAAAGGAGAGGGCAGTTTATTTGCAGTAGTGGTAGAGTGTTGGACAATATGCTCTATGACATAGGGTAGCGCCTCTGTACGACCTGAGTTCAAATCCTGCAATGGTTAGCTTTACCTTTCATCCTTACAGCAGTCGATAAAGCACCAGTAATGCACTGGAGTCGATTTAATTGACTTTCCTCTCCTTCTAAATTGCTGGCCTCATGCCTAAAGTAGAAACAATTATTAACATAAATGAAACTTTACTGAAGTATCACAAGTCGTGACTTTCCAATTGCTGACAAGCGAAGTAAGATCAAAACCTGCTTCGGGAAACTTGGTGTACCTAGGAAGGTATCCACCAGTTTGCCATGTATCTTATACAATATTGTATATATCATCATCATCATCATCATCATCAACGTTTAACGTCCGTGTTCCACGCTTGCATGGGTTTGGACGGGGGTAGTCCCACTTGAGGCAAGAGTGATTGTCTTGCTCGCATAGGACTGTCTGGCAGGTTTTCTACAGTTGGATGCCCTTCCTAACACCAACCACATTTACAGTGTGGGTCTGGGAGGTGTTTACCGTGTTGCCTACACGGCCACATTACAGCGTGGACTGTGTGTTTTTTTGTCGTGACACCTACACGATCTCTTTTGTTTCGGCCTCGATGGCGCAGCACCAACATAACTTTACATAGAACGGGGTGGTGTGGATGGGGTGGGGGTGGTGGGGGTGGGATGGGGTGTATTTTGTTAGAGATGCCTACTGGCTGGAGTAGGTTTTACTATATATTTAGGTAAGGCGGGTCTTCTCTGTTACTGAGTACCGCCAAAGGTCTCGGTCCAGTGACATTGTCTTGGAGAGGTGTAAGTGTGTGATGTCGGAGTTTATCAGCTCGTCCCAGGTTTTTCTAGGTCTGCCTATTCCGTGACTACCGTCTATCTTTATTGCCCTGCACTTTGTTATACAGCTATCGACTTTCATGCGCATCACGTGTCCATACCAACGTAGCCTTCTCTCGAGTAAACAACATCTGATCCCTCTTATCTCTAATTTTTTCCTTAGTTCGTTTATGCTTTGCCGTTCACGTATATTATTGTTACACATCCAGCGGAGCATGCAAGCTTCATTCCTCTCTAGTCTGTGTATATCCTCTGCACACAATGCCCAGGTCTCACTGCCATGCAGCATTGCTGTTCGTATGCAGGCATCGTACAACCTGCCTTTCATTTTTAGGGAGAACCCTTTAGCAGCTAATAGTGGTATAAGCTCTCTGAACTTTTTCCAACCAGTTCTGACTCTAGCTACAGTACTTTCAGAGCACCCTCCCCCACTGCTGATTTTATCGCCCAGGTAACGGAAGCTGTCCACTATTTCTATAGAACCCTCTGCGCAATTGAAAGAGCTAGTATTTTGTGGGCACTTGATATATATATATATATATATATGGTTGCTTTAATTAAAAAGCTTCAAAATTCAGATAAAGACATCTTATAGACTGAAGAAGGTACCCAGTGGTAGTTATGAAAAATCAACATCCATATTTTTCAAATACCAATGAGTTAAACGGCTCTAACAACAGTTACTTATTAAATTAGAAGCTAAATCAAACAGCTTTAAAATGCAAACAACAATGAAGAATGTAAAATGAAATCTCCCACTTCCAAAGAAAACTGAGGACAACAAATCTCACATGCATAAGTTGTTAGGCCTCCATCAGTATCAAACACATGTGTTCCAGTTGGTCAAATAATAGAATAGCAGCCAGTGAAATTAATGTGCAAGTGACTGAGGAGAATTCAAACTAACACAAGCATTTTTAAGATAGTTCACAATGTGTGATAAAACTGTCTCTCTGAAATACAAATACAATGCATTTTTTACAGTTGAGTGGACTGGAGAAATATGAAATAAAGTGTTTTGCTCAAGGACCTTCTCTACTACAGGAAATTAAATTCATGACCTTGTGTTTGTGAACTGAAAAGCCTAACTACTAAATCATGTGCCATTACACAAACAAGAAAAATTCCCCATTATATTATGAGGAAAAATACATGGAACCTAGAGTGAGTTCATACAAACACAAGAATAATTTCACCTGTTTATGTTATTGACGAAGTCATAGGGCATAACAAAAAGACTTTGACACATTCATTGAATGAACGAATTAGTTAATTATCTATTTAATTATGTAAGTAACTAATTAGTTATTTGATGCCAGAGTGATGAAACAAGATAACAGGCAGCTAAATTCACTACCTTCAATTTTCTTTTCATGCCTACCCTTAGCTAATGTCAAAAATCTTGAGTAATACCTGAAAAATGACAATCACAAATACAAGCAACTGGAATAGGGTTCCTCCAGAGTGTCTTTGGCGTAATGTTACTCGATAGTCTCTATAGCTCGGAAATCAAGAACTCACTCCGGGTAAAGCCATTACTTTTCTGTATCATGAAATCACATTTCTAGTAATAAGGACATGTGGGTAGAATGTCAAAGGAAAGAATCACTGGCCAAATTGTATGGGCAAAGCGAACTGGCAGGAGACCTAGAAGCAGACTAGAAGAAAGCTGGTTGGGTGACATCCATGAGCTCAATTGCTTTCGTTTGGAGATACAGTCATGTCATTTGGCAATTGTTGCTTCTTAGAGGAACTTCTGGAATGAGTGCCTGAGTATTCTGGTCCTACAACCCTCTGAAGAAGAAGTGGGCAAAGAAGAAGTTTATTTACAGAAAAACCCTTCCTAAGTTTAACATACACATACATGTTAATATCCGGAGAAGGTTATAACTAGCCCATATTAAAATGGTCTTCTACAAAGATGAAGCTGTGTACTAGGTTTCTGCTTTCTTATTTATACAGGAAACAACTTTAATACACATCTAAGAACTTTTCAGAAGTTCAGATGTTCCTTTATATTTGTTTGCATAGACTGAATGTCTTTAGTTTTTCTACAAGTATATATCCTTTTCTTATTTTTAAATATTTGGCATGCAACTGTGACATGATATCACATTAGCACAATAAAGCTGTAGCACGAAACAAGTGTATAAAGTGTGATGCTGCATGGTAGAGAAACATGGACTGTGACTTCAGAGCACATGTTGACTGGAGAGAAATGAAGCAACCATGCTCTGTTGGATGTGCAATGTGAGTGCAAGAGAATGGCAGAGCTTAGACGAGTTGAGGGAGAAGCTGGGTTTAAGAGGAATCCGAAGAGGTGTGCAGGAGAGAAGACTATTAGTGTGGACAGGTGATGCTCATGGACGATAATGGTTGGGTAAAGAAGTGCCACGAAATGCCAGTGGAAGGAAGCCACGATAGAAGTAGACCAAGACCTGGGCAGTGGTTGTGAGAGCTGACCTCAAATTATTGAGACTCACAGTGGAGATGATAAAGGATCACTACAAATGGAGAGATGCCATGCTGAGTAGAATCCTTGCAACCCATGCAAACAAGGAAAAATCATGTAAAAATCATGAAGATATATAAATATATATGTGTGTGTATCCCAGGTTCAATTGGGGGTAACCACAGTCAGCACAGTACTCAATACATAGCAGAGTATAATGTTTAAGAAAGAAATGGCTTTTACAGGACTAGAACTGTTTCATTCGAAGTTGGTGTATCTCAAGCAACATGTTTATAGTTATTGTGGGTTGTGTAGATGTTACAGTTGCATGTAGTTCCTGGTGGTGTTATGTAATTGAAGATTGAGGAGTAAGCTAGATGTGGAGTGAGTGAGCTATAAGCAGCTTGCAAGAAGAAGTAATGAAGAAATCATAGTTAGAAGAAATGCTTGAGATAAATCTTACTAAAATAGTAAGTAATTTGTGTTTTATTGTTTGTTAGGATATAAAATATGATGAAAATTAATGAAAATGAAAACAAATGAAAAACAAATTTAAAACTAGGTGGTGGTATAATGACTAAAATTAATATTCGCTGTGGGCTGGTACGTGGCTACTGTGTAGAAGCCTTGTTGCTGGGTTAGTATGGATAGCTAAAACTTTCAGATGTAAAATCTTTCATCAAACTCTGTTCAATTTGACAAACCTTTTACATGTCAGAGTATGTGCACAGATGTTTCCAGGTTTTCAAGTCACTCCAACAGATCAGGGTTGATGTTTTCTTCCTAATGAAATGTGTTTCTGCTATTCAGAGGCTGATTGCATCTGTTTGCTCATCAATCACTTTTCGTTGTTATGTTTCTTCCACATTCCTGCTTGAGTTAGAACATTGTGCTCACTAGTGTTGTTTTTTCAAATTGCTCCTTCACTCTGTGGTGTAACTTTTGCTATGTGGAGATGATGTAGTGAACATTTTAGTAAGATTTATCTTGATCTTGTGTTTCAACTATAATTTCTTCCTCTTTTTTCTTTCCTATAGCTAACTGAACCTAGGCCTAGCTTACCCTTCAATCCTCACTTATGTAACACTAGCAGGGGCTACACACAGCTATAACATCTACACAAACCACGATACACACGTGCACACACACATATATATGCATATATATACAAAGTGGATAGGAAATCACTTTGAAGAAATGTGTGTGTGTGTGTGTGTGTGTTCATGCAAACAAATCACAGAGGCAATTTGAAACCTAAATTGAATTAGTAGCTTTCGCTGTATTATTAAAATAATTTGAGGATTGGTAGTATCAGTAGAAGGTCAGGCGCCATGCTTTGCAGCATAGAGTTACAGCCCTTTGCGGTCTGAGTTCAAATCCCGCTGAGGTTAATTTTGCCTTTCATCCTTACAGGGTTGACAAAACAAAACACTAGTATTGTACTGGGATAATTGCTGGCCTAGTACCAAATATAGAAACAATTATTAAAATAGTTTACTAAGGGGACTTATAAACTCCATTAACAGAAAAAAATGGAGATCAACACACATACACCCATACCCTCACACATATATCATTATATTTGGGGATGGTTATTTTGCTGGGTTATTTTGTCACACGTTCTGTAATCTTACAAATAGTCATTTAGGATATCACAGAATGTATGAGGAAAGAGATTTGACAAAATAACCAAGAACTAAAGTGGTCGTATAGGAGTCATGACAAAAAGCACTCAGACCACACACTGTAAATGTGGTTGGTGTCCAGAAGGGCCTCCAGCCATAGAAACCAAGCCAGAAACAGTTCTGTGTGTGCAAGACACTGTCACCTGACACAATTTGCTTTAAACAGGCCAACCAGTCTAAGCCATTCTAGCATGGAAAATTGATGTTAAACGATGGTGATGATGATTATATATGTATATATATTCTTGTTCTTTCATTTTACATTTCATGCTTGCATAGGGTGGTCAAAATCTGAAGCCTCATTTTCGTTTCATGGAGGTTAAATGAAATAGAACAAGTAATAATTTATATATGCATGTGTGTGTCAGTATATATATGCACATAACATACTTACATAATTGGTATGAGATTATTTAGACTGACTCAAAAACAACATGAGATAGTTATTGAAATTAACATGTTATATGTCTGGGGTACATACATATTTCTGGCAGCTGGATGTATATTAAATACAACCAGAAACTCTAACAGCTAAAGAGAATTAAAAGATATTCAGGTTGAACTAAAGGACATACAATTGTAAAACAGAATACATAAATCACAAGGTGTAAATATTAAATTGGAATGTCAATGAATTCAAATTTCTTCTCTTTGTTTAGAGATAACCTACAGCAAAGTGCAACAACAAGTTTTGATTTAACCTCTGCTTGGAGCTATAAATTATATTTCTCAAATTCTAGAAAAATATATGTACTTCACAGAAACAAGAGAAGAACTCAATAAGCAAATTTATTTTCAGCTTCCCTGTTTTCTTTCTCCAAATTGTCTTTTTTGTCTGAATTTATCTAATTTTTTATCATCATCATCATCACCATCTTCAAGGTTTGAAGTGAGATCAGATGTCCTACTCATATTTTCGAGTTTGGCATAGTTTCAATAGCTGAAAGGCCTTTATAATGCTAACCACTTTACAGCTTGAATTGCATGCATTTTATCATGGCATCAGTAATACCACTTTACAGAGTATACTGGATGCATTTTTTTGTGATACTGACACAATCACTTTACTGAGTGGTCAAGGTGCATTTTATCATCATTATCACCTTTTTGTCACCATTCAACATCAGTTTTCCCTGCTAGCAAGGGTTGAACAAGCCATACCAGACAAGCCAGTACTTAATCAGAGCTATTATTTCATTTTGCTTACATATGTTCCTGCAATCTACAGAGTGCATTTTAGCATGTTTTCTACAGTTGTAAGCCCTTCCTATCACCAACCACCTTACAATGTACTGGTTGTGTTTTATCATGGCAACAGCTCTAGCTAGTGAGGTTGTCAAAAATTGGCTTCTTTGAAGAGCCCTCTTTACCTTATGAGAGATTAGGATAGGAGATAGGCTGGTGGAATAGAATGGGAATAGGGAAGGAATATAATTATATGTGTAAGGGACAAAAGGTGTCAGTGGGGATAATGACACAAATTCACACACTGTATACAGGGTTTATTAATTCCTGATGGAGTCACAGAGAAGCTGTCATGATATGCAATCTGTCTTGTGCAGTTTAAAACTGTTGGAGGTTAATTTTCTCCAGGATATATATATATATATATATATATATATATATATATATATATATTGTTATACTTTGGGGGGGGGGGGGGGTCATGCTGCCATTAAAAACACATGCACCTTTTGGTTTTCATTTCAGTTTTTTATCAATTTCCGGTTGGTTGGTTTAAAATAAAACCCTAGTCACTGAGGAGGTCACAGAATGTGTGATAGCTTTGACAATATATAAAAAACCACCCAGTTATTGAACCAACCAATCAACCAGAAATTTATAATGAACTGAGTGAAAACCAACAGGTGTGAGTGTTTTTATTGGCAGCATGACCCTCCCAAAGTATAACAATATCTGTTTCAGCATACATTTTCAGAAGAAATCTTGCAAAATAAATTCAAAAACGAAATAGCGGTTGCAAGTGGAGGAGAGATCGTCCTGATAAGAACCAGTTAAGTTTGAAATGCATTGACGATTGTCCCCCTTGCTTTACTGGACTCCACCAGAGTGTGATAGCCCTGGCGTTTTGCATAGCTACAGCTTTCTAAATGTTTATCCATAAACATCCCGTATTCTTTAGAAATACGAAATTTCAATACAAGTCTGTATACAGCTATGCATGAAGCTAAATCTTAATTCTATTCTATATATAAATATATATATGCATACATATATATATACACACCATACATACTCCAGTAATAGTCGATCTCTTGTAAAGTCATCCCCTTATTTTTTGCCCAAAATCTGGTATTTTCCATAGATCTCATATAAAAGTATTTCATGGATAACAGGTCAATATTTGTAGGTCAAGGTATCATCCTGCACATAAAAATTACAATGTTACAAAATCGTCAAAAATTTAAGGCAAATTTATATTATTACAAATACATATCAGAAACTAAAATTTACCCAAACCCGTCCCTAGTTTACTGTAGCCTATTGTACAATGGCAATAGATATATTACCCATGGTGATATACAGTGATTATGAGATATAAATTGATTGCACTAAGCTAGTCTGTTGAGTTTGATGGATACATATCAAAGAGCAGCCTTGTTTATAGATTTTGTTATTTACTAGGACATATGTTTTGATGAATAGAATCGGTAATATTACTGTAATTCATTTTTCTTTTGTGTTTATTCATTTAGAGATCAGCTGGGCTTCTGCTACTGATGCTGTACTTTGGATTCTAGCTTGTATTTCAAGCCTCTCAAAAGTAGTATTCATGAAAACATTAGACATTTACACGAGTATATATAGTGTAAATGTGTGTATATATATATATATATATATATATATCATTTCATCATTTCATTTTATGTCCGCTTTTCCCTGCTTGCAAGGGTGGGACGGGAACTGATTCTGGCTTGATTTCTACAGCTGGATGCCCTTCCTAACACCAACCTCATATATATATATATATATATAAAAAGGTGCATGGCTTAGTGGTTAGAGTGTTGGCCTTGCAATTGAGAGGTTGAAAATTTGATTCTCTGAACAAGTGATGCGTTGTGAGCTTGAGTAAGCTGTAGAAATGAGTTGTGATGTCACTGGTGCCAAGCCATATCAAACATTGCCTTTGCCTTGGACAACAACGGTAGCAGGGAGAAGGGAGTCTGGTATGCATGGGCAACTGCTGGTCTTCCACAAACAAATCTTGCCCTGGTTTGTGTCTCAGAAGGAAACTTTCTAGGTGCAAAACTATCGTCATTAGTGACTAATGGGGGCTTTTAAAGATATATATATATAAAGAAACAAAGAAGGTATGATAAGATACCAGGTGGACCATAACGAACCAGAGTACTCGATACTTAGGGTAGTAGAGTGGGTAATAGGAAAAGAGTCAGGATCCCGACAGCCGAGCTCCAGCCATTCCAACAGCTAGTTCGGATCTAGCTGTCATAACAGCTGGAGCCCAGCTGTCAGGGTCCTTACTCTTTTCCTATATATATATATATATATATATATATATATAGGAACATGTAGGACCCCGACGGCTGAGCTCAAGCCATTTCGACGGCTAATTCTGGACTCCAGAATTAGCCGTCGAAACGGCTTGAGCTCAGCTGTCGAGGTCCTACTCATTCCTATTACCCACTCTACTACCCTAAGTATTGAGTACTTTGGTGCGTTATGGTCCATCTGGTTCCTTACCACATTTCCTTCCTTATATATATATATATATTCAGAACTTTTATTACTCCACTAACAATGCAATAGACAGGCAAAATTATTAGAATCCCCAACATCATCACTTAACATCTGTTATTTACTACATATAAATAATATGCAAACAAAAAAAAACAGAAGATATATAAGCATATATAAAATTGTTATTATTGTTATTTATGACAAAACAAAGTAAAGTGTTGTAAGAAAAAGAAATGATCTTAATGAGATTGAAATAGTTTTTACTTTTCCTTGTTAAGATACCAATGTTTTGTGTTAGTGAATAAAGAAAATATATCATTGTTATTGTTGTGGTTGCTATTGTTGTCATCGTTATTATTTCTTTTGTTTTATGGTCTAAATTTGGATATATATTTTTTTATTTTTGTAGCTACTACTTTTCTTTCTTTATTTATTTTCTTTCACTTGTTTTAAATTCTTATTTTACATGTTTGACTGTAATTTATTTGTATGTGTTTTGATACTTTGGTATAATTAACTGACTTAATAATCTTTCAACTTTGAGTGATATTTTCACAGTGTAGCCGATTATCAGAGGCTATGAATATTTGAAGAGTTTAAACTTGGCAGCACTTGAAAACGCAAGTAGTTTTGTATCTTGTTATAATAAAAGCAGAAACAAACCAAGAAATAAACAAACATAAAGAACAATATTGAGCCATGAGTAATAACATTGCTTGAAGCCTGTTCCTTTCCTTTTTTCAGATTCATATTGATTGCCAAAGAATTAAATCTGACATAGGAAATCCATGCACTTAATGACCTCAGTAGCTTGGTATTAGTGGAAGTGAGAATTTTTTCTGAAAGCTAAGTAGTAGAGATATAGGTTAAAAGAAATGAAGAAATGGCAAAGAGAGCATGTAACAACAAAGAGTTGGCAGGAATTAGAAGCAAAACATAACAACATATAATGAAAGAATTAAAAACAAAAGTTAAACTGGTATTGGTATGAAGTTATATACAGTAATTTAGACATCGTAGGTAAATTAACTAAGACACAAACAGTGTAATAACTAAAATTACCATGATATTTCTTGGGAGATGAAGGGAAAGCAACAACAAAAATGGATGGGTTTAGGCTAGGTATTAAAATGATGTATGAACAATAAGAACTTGGGTAATTGGCTATTATTATCATCATCATCATTGAGGCTGGTAGAATCATTTGAGTACTAAACAAAATGCTTTGTGGTATTTAGTTATGGCCATCTACATTCTGAGTTCATATCCAACCAAGATCATCTCTCTGTGGCTGATAAAGTAGCAATTACATACTGGAGGTTGATATAATTGAGTTCCCCACCCAACAAATTGTTGGCTTTGTGCCTACCTTAAAAAGCATTATTATCATCATATGTTCATTTTCCACAATGACATTAGTTGGACAGATTGTCACATTCTGAGAGATGACAGATCAGATAACCAAGTTTTGAACATATATTCAAAACTTGGTTATCTGATCTGTCATCTATACAAGTATATAGAAACACACAGTCATGCTTACACACAAAAAATTAAACAGAAATACAAGGACATACTTAAATTTTTTTTCTTCTGCTACTTTATTTTTTATTTGGTTATAGGGTCATGGCTATGCTCGGTCAAGGCATAAAAATATTTTAGTTACCTGTATCAAACCTAGTAACTGATTGAGGCATTATTTACAGACCAGAGAAGGATGAAATTTAAAATTGTCATTGAACTTTGTGTGCAAAAGGTCATAACAAATGCCACCAGGTATTTTATACAATGCTGAATTGACACTATATATTACCCTCACTCTCAACATACATGTGTGTATGTATGTCTAGGGATGCCATATTTTGAATAGGTACACTGTCTCCATGTATATTGTAAGAGGTAATTGAAAGAGTTGGCATGAAGAAGGGCATCCAGCTCTAACATATTGTTTTAAACCATCCCATCTAAATCCATATCAGTATGGGGAAGTGGATGTAAAAACGATGATGATGATATATAACGGCTTCTGATATATGCACATAGCCAACAATTTTGGTGGAGAGAAAAGTTGTATAAATAGATCCCTTTCCATTAGTGGTACTATATTTTATTGATCCTGTAAGTATGAAAGGCAAAGCTAACCTCAGTGAGATTTGAACACGGAATGTAAAGGGCCATAATTCTATGCCACAAACATGTTGTTCGGTGCTTTACTGGTACTGCCAATCCACTACCTAGTGATGATGGTATTTATCTATATATCTAAAACAGAGAATGTATGTCTGTCTGTCTGCTCACTAAAACTGGAGAACCACCCAACCGATTGTTTTCAAACTTTACACATCGAATGCTTATGGTCCTGTGAGTGTTTTGAGAAAAAGAATTTCAAATTTTCAATGCCCTAGGGACCGCCTTAGGCGATTTAGCGATCTCTCTCTATAATTCTTGGTCTTTCTCTTTTTAGATAGATACATAAATATAACGTTGCATCCTTATAATATCTGTATGTCTGGCTGACTGCATTACGACATTATGATGCGGTGTGTGTGTATATATGTTTATATAGTGTGTATATATATATATTATTTTTTCAAAATATTTACTTCTGCGTTCACAGATTGATTTTTTTAGTTTCAGAAGATTCTTTGCTTAAACTTTAATCTGTTATTTTAATATATATATATATTTATATATTCGTGTACAGATATTTTTGCATAGACAATAACAAAATATAAACAAAAGTATTGATTTTCTTCGCACAGAAAAAACCCCAGGTAATCTACAACAAATTTTTTTTATAAGCACAAATTCTAGACACCATCCCGAGGCCGAAGGATTCCGTACTTATCTGTACTGTTATATACATATATATATATATAATTATATATTCGTGTACAGATATTTTTGCATACACAATAACAAAATATAAACAAACGTATTTATTTCACGAGGCTGGATAAGGATTAATATATATCAAATATATAAGAACCCTAGAGAAAATCCTAAGCAACGCCGGGCCATTCTGCTAGTATATATATATAATAATCCTGCATTTAATTCATAAGTAGAATGCTGACAGATATGTACAAAAGTATTGAGAGTATATTCTTTATTAATGAACTAGCATTATGAAATTAATTTCATTTTGACTTACTCGCAATCCTATCATGAAATAAAGAAACAGATACTATGTATTAAATTAGTAGTCTGTGTATCTTGCATATGACAATTGTCACTTGGGCAAAAATGTACTAGGAGATACAAGGAGATGAAACCTGCAGTAGAGAAAGACCAAAGAATAAGTGGTAAATGCTAGAGTATTACATATATTTATGTGTGTCTATATATATATAAGTATAGAGTGAGCTCATTGTCATCATTCTTTAATGTTCATTTTTCAATGTTGGTATAGGTTGGATGGGATCTCACAGACCAAATCAGCATCCAATCAAACCTAATGTCTAACTTGAGGGACGTACACATGTTCCAGTTTTGGTATGTTTTTTTTCCAGTCCTCCTTGTCAGCAACCACTTTTTAGAGTGTACTGGGTGCATTTTATTGTAGCAAAATCACCAGGGATGTTTTCATGTACTTGACACACACACGAATACACACTTATATATATATATATATATATATATATATATATATATATATATATATATATATAGTAATAATAATAAAATTGTAGACTAAAATCCAAAGAGGGCTCGTTAAGGGTGAAAGCAGCGATTCTTTGCTTAAACTTTAATCTGTTATTTAATAAATATATATATATATGGAGGCACATGGCTTAGTGGTTAGAGCATTGGCCTTGCAATCGAAAGGTTGTGAGTTCAATTCTCAGACCGGGTGATGTGTTGTTTCCTTGAGCAAGACACTTTATTTCACATTGCTCCAGTTTACTCAGCTGTAGAAATGAGATGATAGGGAATGGGGTCCCTATCATTCCACTGTAAAGTGGTCGTGGAGGTGCCACGGCAAAAAAGCACCCAGCACTCACTGTAAATGAGGTTGGTGTTAGGAAGGGCATCCAGCTGTAGAAATCAAGCCAAAATCAGTTCCCGTCCCACCCTTGCAAGCAGGGAAAAAGCGGACGTAAAATGAAATGATGATGATATATATATATATATATATATATATATATATATATATATATATACACATATATGATCACTTGAAAACATATCTGGACAGCCAATATTTTTCCTATAATGTCAGTTATTTCAATTTGCTGATCATTTAAAATGAAAATGTGTGGGAAAATGTAAAGTAAAGGAGAAAAACTCACGATATACTTCACACAAGATAACCTTCATTATATTATACTGCCAGGCAATTGGCAAATAAGTTTTGTAGAAATAACAATTTTACATCATATAACTGACATGTTATGAAAAATGTGAGAGACGGTATATGAATGTTTAAAAAATGAAATAACAATATCATAATCATTTAAGTCTGTTATTTTTTTCCATGCTCGTATGGGGTTAAACTGGTTGTGACATACAAACTCAGTGCTTAATTGTAGCAACTATCATCCTAGACAGACCAGCAGGCAGTGTCTCAGTTACAATTCAGTTGTAGCATGTTTTTTACAGGTGGATGCCCTTTCTAACACTAACTCTTTTATAGTGTGAATTTGGTGCACCAACACAAGGGAGGATTTTAAGTTCTTGTTTACATATAATGGTTTCTAATTGAGGCACAAGGCCAACAGTTTTCAAAGTAGGTTGAAGTTAATTAAATCGACCTGTGGGTTACGAGCAGTTTATATTGTCGAGCCTATTATAAGAATGACATCTAGAGGACTAGATCTGTTTCATTCATAAGTAATCATCATGTTTAGATTCTTAATGTGAAAATTTGTGTTAAAACAGATATTCTAATATTTTATTTGAGTGATACTGTCAATACAAACAGATACACATGTGGACATGCATGGACATGTCACACACAATCTTGTGAAATTAGCAGTACACGAAATACACAAAGACATACATACATGTGCATACCACTTACACTGAGAAAACAAGACTTAGTATATAAAACAAAATCAAAATGCAAATGCAGAAGTACAAGAATAGTCATTGATGGCTTAATGTCTCTCTCTCTCTCTCTCTCAGCACCCAATGAATGACACTCAGTGAATGATCAGCAAGGACAGCAGAGCGGTTTTGGGGGGTTGGGATAATGAAAAGAAACATGCACACGTACACTTACAATATGTATTTATCACTATCATCATCTTTCCTTTCTCCTGACAAATGATGACAATGATGATGTTAAAATATTGAAATACATTTATACACTGAATCTCAATTTCAATTGAAATTTGGGCTGAGGGTTATAGCCCATGAGACCCCACTTAGTACTGTAGCAACAGATCAAGAGTAGGTGAATCAAAGAAGTCAGTTTAGTTTACACCATCTTTTGGAAGGTGAAAGCTCCAGTGAAGACAAAACTGATGAAGTCACACCAATAGCCATCAATTGTAACTCTCCAAATATCTGCTATAGAGGCAGTTTCATTTTCTATCTTGTCTATCTCTATCTATGTACCTACTCGAGGCAAAGGTTGGTGCTTGAAACCAGATTGTGCCATACCTGCACAAATCATCTTTTAGGGTGGATCTCCAGGTCTTCTTTGATCTTTTTATCCCAGCTGGCAACTATGACACTACAGTTCTTGCTGGTATATTGTCCCCCATTCGTAGGACATGTCCTACCAACTGCATTTGTCTGTTCTTGATGACAGGGCTCAAGTGTGTGGCTTTGACTCTCTAAAGCACATCTTTATTTGTGATCTTGTCTTGCCATCTAATGCTCAGGATCTTTCAGATGGTATTTTTTGTTGGAAAGAATCAAGTTGTTTTTAGGTTCCTCCATGTGTCAGTAGCATAGGTTATTGTTGAGATAACAATTGACAAGAATAACTTCAATTTTGTATGTGATGTGAGATTCTGTGATTTCCATAACTGGAGTTTGTTGAATAGTCGAGTTTATTTGATCATTCACTGAGTGTCATTCATTGAGTGCAGAGATAGAGATTAAGCCCTCAATGGCTATTCTTGCTCTTCTGCATTTGTATTTTGATTTTGTTTTATATACTCAGTCTTGTTTTCTCTATGTAAGTGGTATGCACATTTATGTAAACTTACTTAAAATTTACATTTATGTAAAGTTACTTAAAATTCTTGTAGACATGTATTCAAAAAGGTATGTTCCTTCTAAATAAGGCAAACTATTCATGTTTTGATATCCATCTCATGCCAAAATATTAATGCAAATCATAATCTAGAAGATCACAAATATTTCCCCTTGCTAGTTCCTTTAAGAAACAATATTAGGTAATGAATAAAAACAAAACAATTAGCCATCTTGACTATACAGAATATAACAAGGAACCTTGGTTTTTACTATGCTTTTTTTTCAGTAATATAAAGAATGTTGAACATACACCACTATTTGATGATCAGAACTATATATATATATATATACATATATATATATATATATATATATATATATACATACATATATGTATGAGGAACTGGATGTTGAGACAGAGCCATTCACCAGAGAGGAGCTTCAGAGAGCCAAGAAGAGGATCAAGGAGGGCAAGACTCATGGAGAAGATGGAGGGGCATCAGAGGTGATGAAGAGGTGTAATTTTGATGATATCATCCTGGGGTTCTGTAACGGGGCACTGGAGAAAGGAGTTGCCCTGAATCAGTGGAGGATCAGTAGCATCGTCCCAGTGCCAAAGAAGGGAGATCTCTCTAACACCAACAACTACAGGGGGATCTCACTGACATCACTTGTGGCAAAGACCCTCAACAGGATGATTCTTAACAGGATCCAACCTGAGATGGAGAATAAGTTCAGGGACAACCAGAACGGCTTTAGAGAGGGTAGATTAACCACCAGTCACATCCTGATGCTGAGGAGGATATTAGAGGGAGCTAGAGCAAAGTGCCTTCCTGCGGTCATGGTTTTCATTGACTTTAGGAAGGCCTTTGATTCTGTGGACCGTTACTGCCTGATGAAGATCTTACAGGCTTATGGAATCCCCAAGAAGATAGTGGACCTGATATCACTGCTCTACAGCAACACCAAAGCCCAAGTCATTACACCTGATGGGATGACAGAGTTCTTTGAGATACTGGCTGGAGTGCTCCAGGGAGATACATTGGCTCCCTACCTTTTTATCATCGTAGTGGACTATTGTATGCGCCTTGCACTGGAGAAACACCATGACTCTGGCTTTACTGTAGCACCGGCTCAGAGCAGGAGAATTAGGGCGAAAAAGGTATCGGATACTGAATTTGCTGACGACATAATTTTGGTGACAAATACAGTGAAGGAGGCAGAGGATTTGATGCGGGAGGTTGAGACTGTGTCGATGAGTGTGGGGCTGAGAATGAATGAGACTAAAACAAAATATCTGGTAGAGAATGTTGAAAAACCAGAGGGGATCACTAATGTAGGCGGGAAGCTGCTAGAATTGGTTGAAGGCTTCCTGTATTTGGGAGCAAAGATTGGGAATACGGAAGATGATGTGGTTGAGAGGAAGAGCAAGGCCTGGGCGGCGTGCCACAGCTTGAGATTGGTGTGGAAGTCGGACCTTCGTAGAGACCTGAAAATCCGCCTCTTCATTGCTGTAGTGGAGTCTGTGCTGCTGTATGGGTCTGAGACTTGGACACTGACCAGGAAACTCACTCAGATGGTGGATGGGTGCTACACGAGAATGCTGAGGATGGCTCTGAACATTAATCAGTATACACTGAGGATGAAAATCTCAGAGCTGTATGGGAGCATCCCAAAAGTCAACTCAAAAGTGACACAGAGGAGACTGAGGTTAGCTGGAGATGCAGGACATGGCAGGGATAATGAGGGACAGAGACCGCTGGTGAGAACTCGTCCATGGATCTCGGGAATTTTACCCGCCTTAGATAGATAGACATATATGTATATATATAAACTTTTAGTGTTCTGCTGATTTGTCAAATGTTTTCAATGACAGTGATACATGTGTCAATTTAAATTTGATGCAACTTTCTCACAAAACCTGACAACAGTGTCTGGCATCATCACTGTCATTTTAGGTTTGGTTTACCATGCTGGCTTAGGTTGGATATGTCAACTTGAATGTTTTATGTTATTTAGAAGGAACAAACCTCGTTTGAATAATTGTCTACAAGAATTTAAAGTCACATTCACTACAAAGAATGGAAAATTAAACAGCCCAAATCCATAGTTATTTAAAGAGATGTGTCTGAGTTATATATGGAGAACGTGTTTGTTAATCCTTTTGATATCAAAGTGCTGGAAACTACCCCAGCTTCTTCCATACAAATCAATTTATTTTAAAGTGTTTATATTTATCTAAACATCCCATCATGATTATATGTAAGAATCTTTGTTCAGCTAAATAAAGTGAAAGTTATTTAGATTAGTAAATCCTTCAACAGTTTAGATTATTTTCAGCATTATTTTTAATGAGGAATATAGTAACAAAACCGTTAAACACTGTCATAACGTTGATATCACATGTAATCAGTTTGCAATGTCTGAACATTAAATTTCATTAGTTATTCACTAAAGTGTGAAGTATTGCAATATATATTAGTGTTTTGCTACTGGACTTATGAAGCTACAATTCAAAATACATTGTAAATATTGCATGTAAAATAGATGTATACAAGGTTGTGTTGATATGTTCACTACTTACATGATTTTATTGCAGATGATAAATATACTATATATATACATTGTAGTTGATAATTGTATTAAATTTTGGTTTGAACTTGATAAACATCTATTAATATACATTGCTTTGTTAACTATCATTTCAATTGTCAATGTTTCACATTTAATTCCAATATGAATGTTATACGTACCTAAAATCATTTATGTTTATTTTTGTTTTTTACATGAAACAATAATGTAACTAAAATTTGTTTCTTACTTTCTTATGCAATGACCTTTTCTTCAACTGAAATAAAACAATAAAATTTCTCTGAATGTAAACGTTTGTTTTCAAGCAATGTCTACGAATAGTGAAAACCAACTTAAAACTTAAAAATAATAAAATAAAAAAAAATATGCTTAATATATATCACATTTTCTTTTACTTTTAAATATCCTATGAAATAAATAAACTAACAAAAGTAAAGTTAGTTGCATTTACTTAAAAACTGTAACCTTGCTGATACTTGAGCATGATTCGGAAATGAATGATAAAAAATATTGATGTATCTTTGAATAAATAAATTCATTAAGAGGAAATTCTATGACGTTTAGCAGTTAGACATGTATAACAAAATATTTTCTTTGGTTTTATTTGATAAAGCTGCAGAATATATCAGGAATAAGTATGAAATCATTACAGGTGTATATCAATGTCACATTTTTCTTTAGAAAATAAAACTTATAATATGCTAACAAGTATAGAGTGTTCATGCAATATATATATTTATATACCAGTATAATCATCATCTTACATCCATTTTCCCATGCTTTTATGTGTTGAAGAGATCTTCTCAAGCACAGCATCCCTCTAGAAAGAAGGAGCTAGAAGATACAACCACAGCTCTTGATCTGACATTTAAATGATAGAAAGCAAAGTCAATCTTGGCAAGCTTCTATTTAACACTGTTACAACTCTGCTGACTTGGCATATATATATATAAGAGAGAGAGAGATATATAAATTAATGTAAATTTTTGTGTGAATATCCACATGGCTTTCTGGTCTATAGACT
Source organism: Eledone cirrhosa (assembly GCA_964016885.1). Taxonomy (NCBI): domain Eukaryota; kingdom Metazoa; phylum Mollusca; class Cephalopoda; order Octopoda; family Eledonidae; genus Eledone; species Eledone cirrhosa. The sequence goes on from OZ024740.1 coordinate 123,774,898, forward strand.
CATTTGTGGGTGTAGAAAACATAAATTCCTGTGTTTATAAGCCAGAAAGCAATGTGAACACAAAGAGAAATTTGCATTTATTACTATAGCATAGGGCATTGGATTGGCAGAATCGTTAGAGCATCAGACAAATGTTTAAAAACATTTTTTATTTTCTTTGATTCATCAAAGTGACATCATTGAAAAGAAGAGAGGAACAATTCTTTAAAAAAAAGAGTTTTATAAAAATATAAAATATAACTGGTTTCGATATATTAGTGTGAACCATATTATCAAATGTTGAATATTACAATTAAAAAGAATAAGATATTTTTTAAAATTTAAAATTACGTGTTAAAACAGTCTGTTCATCTTTCTTGTTGTGAAGACTGGTCTAAATTGGAGCCCTATACATATAGAGGTAGTTATAGTAGTACTCACTCTCTATATATAGGGCTCCATTTTAGACATCTTCAGGTTAACTTTGCCTTTCATCCTACGGGGTCAATAAAATAAAGTACCAGTAATGTACTGGGTATTTGCTGGCCTTGTGCCAAAAGTAGAAACAATTATAATTTTCTTTAAGACCATTTTTTTAAAAAGCTATGTTGCATACACCAGCTTAGTAACAAGAATCCATCAAAATATTTGATTATTTTCAAAATTATTTGAAAATCACTGTTGCAATAGGTGTTCAGACTATTCACAGAAAATACCTGATATTTATAAAGATTGACAGATTGTTTTAATGGCTTAGTGAGATGATGTGAGGGTGTAAGGGAAGTTATTCTCAGTTGAGAAACCTGGTTCAAATATTTCTACTAAATGCAGTTAAGGGCCAAATGGTGGTGTTAAACCAGGCAGTGGATTACTACTGCTATCCAAGTAAAACATTACTTAATAGAGATAGAAAATGTTGCATTAATAGCTCTCTGTCTGGTATTGAAAAAGGTTGGATGTGCATCAGGTTGTTTGATAAGATGTACCACCTACTCATAGAATTCGGATGTGAAGTGGCTGAGCATTTCACACACTCATGTACCCTCAACTTAACAAAATTCTCAATAACACTCAGCATGGCACATTATGACATGACTGCACCTATGAATTATAGGTAATTTCCATCGAATGGGCTTCCATATACTCTCTATCTTATTTAATTTCTATCACAAGGTTTGGGTTGATCCAACACTTTGGCAAAATAAACTGTCCAACATGGCATGCAGTGAGACCAAACCTGAGATGTCATGATTACAAAGCTAACTTCTTAACTACTCAGCCATGCCTGTTTCTATTTGTGGATTTTATTTTTCATGTTCATTGGTAATTTCGAAAACGGATTGCTTTTCTATTAATAGATTTGAGGCCATAATTTATTGTTAAACTATTACAAATCTATGGGTGTGAATGCTTATAAAAATAAACACCTCCTTCATTCTCAGTATCTCTTTATTTCCATGTGTATACATGGAGTGAAAAGAATGAAGGAAGATAGAGAGAGAGAGCGATACAATATTTATATGTAACTACATTTTATACATATTCACAGCGACTATATACAGGGTGTGTGAAAAGAAATGCGCTATTTACACACACACACACATATGTGTGTGTAAATAGGGTGTTTCTTTTCACACACCCTGTATAACCTTAGAACTTTATTAATGTGATGTGTGTTCTATTGCAAGTCCTCCATTACACATATGATTCTACGCAAACATTATAACTTAATGTAAAATAAGCTTCAATTGATTTTTAAGTTAATCATATGTTAATGGGAGAAAATTTAGGAGAATATACATGCGTAGGAACATCAGACACCCAGACACATCCATACATATATACATGAATTGCCAACCATAATATACAAAGGAGGAATTTGTTAATGGATCGTTTAAGTTTAAGTAAATCATTTGTCTGAGGTCTGCACCTTAGGTGGCTGCCTAGTTAGCTTAATGGTAGTACCAGCCCTGAAATTATGAAATCATTTTTGACATGTGACATCTTTCTAACATATTGCATTATGGAAGGAAGATTCTGTGATAAAAAAAAAAGTATTCTCTGAGATTAGAAATTCTTTGAATGATGAAACTATTTGCAGAGATGAGATACTGAAACATTATTATATATGCAGGGTAAGATTTATGACAACTGTACATATTAATGTAAGCATAGACGTATTTACACAGATGAAAAAAAAACATCATAAGACTGTGATATATATATATAATGATTATATATGTATTTATATATATATATATATATATATATATATATATATATATATAATGGAAAACGAAATATCAGTGATGCATCGGAACTCAATTTGTTGTGTGTTTCAATTGTTTCCCTGGCGAACAGCTTGAGGTGCGATCTGTGTGTGGATCGATCTGACTCTGGATTCACAGGTTCCTCAGAGGATATGCTCCTAAGAGGATATGCTCCAAAATCAATAGACGTGTCCAAGGAACCTGTGAATCCAGAATCAGGTCGATCCACACACAGATTGCACCTCGCCGGGGAAACAATTGTAACACACAATAAATTGAGTTCTGATGCATCACTGATTTTTCGTTTTCCATTCTATCATAATCTGCTCCGTAGGAGCATAGAGTGCTCAACCGGCATCCTGCCTATGGAAGCATCTTAGCTACCATTAGACATATATATATTTATATATATATATATATATATATATATATATATATATATAAATATATATATATATACAAGCACAAGCTGAAGCATATGTACAGTATGACCCACCACCCAGCACTCTCTGTGGACATGTAAAAGACATGGCAAAAAGTACCCAGCATACACTGTCAATGTGTTGGTGTTACACAGGGCATCCAGCCATAGAAAACCAGCCAGAAACACCCCTATATGAGCGAGACATGGTCACCCGGCCCAACTTGCCTCAAAATGGGACCTGTCTAACCCATGCTAGCATGAAAGAACGTCATTAATCGATGTTGATGATGATGATGATATATATGTTCAATTAGAGAGAGTTAAGTTTATTTAGAATCAGCCGACTTTTATATAACAGATGTCAAGCACTCAATGATGTAAGTTTATCCGGAGTTTTTTTTATAATAATGGTTTCTTATATAGGCACAAGGCCAGCAATTTTGGGGTAGGGGAAAGTCGATTAAAGTGCCTTCCCGGTAATTTATTTTATTGACCCCTTAAGGATGAAAGGTAAAGTTAACCTCGGTGGGATTTAAACTTAGATCATAAAGGGCCGTAACTCTATGTTGTTAAGCATGGTGTCCGACTCTCTACCAATACTGCCAATCCACCACCTGGAGTTTTGTTATAATAATAATAAACAAAAAAGACAGTTATTTTAGTTCATCCCTATGTATTTTATTATACATATTTCATTGATGTATGTCTTATGTATAACATAAGTCAAAACATATTCTATTCAGATAAACTCCTCAGGAGATGTAGATATCATTTGATATGCAGGTGATCAGACGAGCTATTCAGTTCAGTGGCCGGCAAGCATATGCCTGGAAAAAACCTCCACACAAAATATATTGTATGAGTGGGAAAAGTATTACAGTTGGTGTTGCCATTTTTGAACTGGTTAGAATATGAGGTTACTTCTTCTTCTTCTTCTTCGGTCAAGGTTAGACACATTTTCTCCAATCGTCCTGATCGAGCATGACATTTCTCAGTTTATCGATGTTATCAATGTTGGCATCTTTCAGAAGGGTATCAATGAATGAGATGGTTTCCAGAGCACAAGTTGAGATGCTATCTCTTCTGGATGACGGATGCAGTGCCCAGCCAGTTTCATTCGTCTGCAGGCAACCTTTTTTGAGACAGGTGGTAGTGATCTGTATAGTTCCTTATTTGTCAGCTTCTGTTTCCAAGAAATATTGACAACCATTCTGAACATCCTCATGTATCCTCCGTCAAGTCTCTTGCACAGCACTTTGTCAACAGTCCACATTTCACTGCTGTAAAGCGGTACGGACTCAACAGTTGCTAGGTTAATATGAGGTAAGTGGATCGGTCAAATAGATAAAAAGAAAACAAGAATGGGCTGTTAGTCTGTTTATTTATCACATATGTTAGATTAAATTAGATACTATATCGAAATTTTTGATATTTATTCAAAGATGCTGAAGTAATAATGTAATTGGCTTTTGTTTTCTTTTTATCTATTTGACTGATCCGGTAATTTCATATTCTAACCAGTTCAAAAACGTCAACACCAACTGTAATATTTTCCCCACTCATACAGTATCTTTTGTGTGGAAGTTTTTTCCAGGTATATGCTTGCCGGCCACTGAACGGAATAGCTCGTCTGATCACCTGCATAACAAATGATATCTACATCTCCTGTGAATTTTATCTGAAGAGAACATGTGTTGACTTATGTTATACATAAGCCATAGATCTTTGAAATACATATAAAAAACAAATAGGGATGGATTAAAGTAACTGTCTTTTTTGTTTGGCCCGAGTGAATATGTGCCTGTAAATTGTAGGTGGAAAACTGGGAGAGGGCACTTGCTCTGGTGGTCAGGGTCACCATGGCTTGTTTTAATGAGCTTTCTCCATGATGGCTTTCGGAAGTCTCCTCCCTATTGGGGAATTTTTCATTGTTCTTTTTTTGTTACATCCTCTGTTTTTTGTTTTTTTTACATGCAGAAATGCCCATTTGTACCGTCCTGTATTGTTCTGTACTGTCCCTAATGTCTTACTTTGTGTAAACCCTTGTGATTAATAAAAAAAGCATTATTATTATTACAGTTGCATTTATCTTGCTTTATGTTCATACGAGTTATCACCAAGTCACAACCAGTGATCTCAAGAGACAACAAGGTCCGCCATGTTCAAGAAAGAACATACATACTCACACATGCATCTTTAGTGTTTAGACTTGTGATGTACTTATATTGACAGAATCTTCCTTAGTATATGGGCAGTTCCCATTAGTACTATCTTTTGTATTTCTCCTATACGCGGGTTTCATGGGATTTGCGATAAGTAATCATTAGACCCCTTAGGTATCATTCCCAGAGTGCCCACAACCACTGGTATTGTTTTAGTACTCAATTTCCACATTTTTCCAATTTCTATCTCCAGGTCCTTATACTTGCTCAATTTTTCAAATGTTTTTATAGATACATTCTTGTCTATTGGAACGGACATATCAATTAGCAGGCATACCCTCTTTTTAAAGTCCTTCAATATTATATCAGGTCTATTTGCATCTATTTTTCGGTCTATTTAGATGCTAAAGTTCCACAAGATTGAGATGTGATCTTTTTCAAGTATGGGAAGTGGTTGATGCTCCCACCAATTATTTTGATGGGGCAGGTCAAAATGCTTACACATTATCCAATGTATGTATTGCGCAGCTCTGTCATGCCTGTTTAGGTATTCGGTTGGAGCTATAGGACTGCACATTGAAATTATATGGTCAATGGTCTCTGGTTGTTTTTTGCATACACGGCATAATGGGCTGCATCCATTTTTTTATTATGTTGGCTTGGTAACTTTTTGTTGGCAGACACTGATCTTGTGCTGATATAATCAGTCCCTCAGTCTCCGATTTCAGTCCAGAGGATGCCAACCACTGATGGGTTAAAGTTTTGTCAACATCAGGATTGTTAGCTCGTTCTGGGTATTTTCCATACAGAGGCTTTTCTTGCCATTTCTTAGCCAGTTTCTGTAGCAGTTCTTTCTTTGCAGTTACTTTTACCTGCTTTGCTTTTTCTGTGTTTTCCATTTCAGCAGTAAATGGGACTTCTGAAATTTGTAGTCCATTACTGTATCTTTGTGCATCTTTTGTAATGGAATATGATCTTTTGATGCTTTCGTGTTTCAAAACAAGTTTGATCATCCAATCATGTGATTCCCTTAGATATGTAGATAATCCAATTGTTGCAGTTTTCAACGCAATGTCTAACTGGACTAACCCATGCTCTCCTTCTTTCCTAGGAAGATATATTCTATCTATATCTGCCTTAGGGTGATGCATTCTGTGCATGGTTAAGAATTTTCGAATTTTTGTATCGAGCCTACGGATCTCTGTGCTTGACCAGTTGATGACATTGTAACTGTAGGTTACTACTGGTATGGCAAGCGTGTTTATGGCATCAATCCTATTCCTTGCATTCAATTCCGTTCTTAAGATTGCTCTTACTCTGTGGTAACATTCCTTCCTTATCCTTTCCCTCATTGTCGAGTGCTTGATTCCGTCTCCTTCACAAACACCTAGATATTTGTAAGTTTTTTCTTGATCAAGTTCTCTTATCACGTTCGCCCGATCAAGATTAATGTCTGAACTCTTCAGCAGCTTTCCTCTGGTGAATGTTGCTTTGGCGCATTTATCTAGTCCAAACTCCATTTTAATGTCATCACTGAACTGCTCCACAGTGGATAATAGCCCTTGCAATTGTTCATCATTTTTTGCAAATAGTTTCAGGTCATCCATGTAGAATAAGTGATTAATGTTTTTGTCATAGACTCTATATCCATGTTTTGTTTCATTGAGCATTTTACTTAATGGTATAAGTGCGATGCAGAATAAAAGCGGTGATAAAGAGTCACCCTGAAAAATTCCACAATTAATATTAACTTCTCCAGCTTCCAGTGATTTTGTTTCACTATTCAAAAGGAGTGTCGTTTTCCATGTCTTCATACTGAATGACAAAAACCTCCTGACAACGGAGGATATTTTGAAAATCTCTAAACATTTTTCAATCCAACTGTGTGGCAAACTATCGAATGCTTTTTTACAATCTATCCAAGCAATTGATAGATTTTTGTGTCTATTATGACAATCTTCCAGTATCATTTTGTTAACCAAAAGCTGATCCTTACAGCCATATGAGCCTCGTTTACACCCTTTCTGCTCAATGGGAAATAGGTCATTTGTTATCAGGTGGTCATATGTGTTTTCAGTTAGGACTGATGTTAACATTTTATACATTGTGGTCAAGCAAGTTATCGGTCTGTAATTTTTGGGATTGTTTGTCTCATCATTCTTCGGAAGCAGGAATGTAATGCCGTTAACTAGCCATGATGGTATCTTTTCTGGCTCCTTAACTATTTCATTGTAAAGTTGGGCTAACAGCTCATGAGACTCTGTGAAGGCATTTATCCAAACATTTTGTATTTTGTCTTTTCCTGGGGATTTCCATTTGCTGGTTTTTCTTAGAGCCAAGCGCAACTGTTCAACTGTTATGTTTTCCCATATTTGTTCCTCAAGGTGAGCTGTATCTTTCATTTGTCTGTCTATCCATGGGGCATGTATGTTATGAACTTTTTCTTCGGCCCAGATCTTTTCCCAGAATACTTGCACTTTCTCCTTGGGTGGTATTGATTTAGCAGTTATTGTTGACTTACCAATTTTTCTGTAGAAGTTTCTTTGGTTGTTTTTGAACATATTATTGTCCTTATAGAATCTAGATCGTTTTTCAAAGCGCCTTATACGAGCAGCTTTGGCCGACACTTTTTGCTTGATTATTTCTATCAGCATGTCTATGTCACTTGTTGATTTTATACTATACTTTCTTTTCAATTTTCTAAGTTTAGTTTGTTTAACATGTTCACCTACTTTATAGTTTGTTAAAATTTCTATGTCAGATCGGAGAAGGTTTATTTGGCAATTGATGTTCTCAAGTAGATTTCTTATGGGAATTCCTTTGTTTTTTTCATCTTCACTCCACATAAGTGAGTGGTGACTTTAGCCGATGCATAATAGAGATGATTTAAATCAGTAATGTTTAGTTTGTTTGTGATGATTTTTTTTTTAGAATTATGTTAGTCTTGTGTATTATCTTTTGGTTCTGTTTGGAGTTCTGGATCTTAGGGAGGGTGTCTCATTTCCCCATGTCAGATTCTTTCATTTTCATCCATTCGATCATAATTTCATTCTTCAAGTTGGCAAGTTCATTCTCATTCATTTCTTTATCATTTACGATCTCATTATTTTCATTTGGAGTTTCATCTTGAGCATGCACTCCCCCCACTTTTTCGATCCTTTCTTTAATTTGTTCTGTTGCCAGTGATTCCGCCACAACCCTGGGATTCGAAGTGTTACAATTTACCTCGTTTTCAGTGACACATGTTTCATTTTCCCTTCGCTGACTTTGTGCTAATAGCTTGATCTGATCAATTTCTATATCAGTTAGTAACTTTTTTTTTACAATATTTCTTCGTATATTGGCTAGTTTGTTACTGTCAATATAGCCTCTGTTTTCGGGATGTTTATTTTTCCAGTTGATATATGTCTGTTCTGTATTCGATGTATTTGATGGGTAGTACATGGCAGTGTAGAAAGCCTCAAGGACTTCTTTATTATCTTCCCTTGACCATTTTTCTCTCTTTTTCTTTTGATTTCTTGGTGGTGAGCATGGAGGGCCAACAGTTGGAGTATTCCGGTTATGGGAGGTCTCCAGCTCCGAAGTGATGGGAAGGTTTGAACCATTAGCTGATTTTTCGACCCGAGTCTGGTTCCTCTCTGAGGGACGCGGCCCTTTTTTACCCGGGTGACGGCCGATCCGGTATGAGATTTTATCATTAGACATTTACTTTATTTTGTCACGTTTTATCCTTATCCACCAAGCGGTAATCATTTCGTGTTACCACTTCTAGAACGAGTGTCAACCAAGACTAGAGGGGTCGTTCTCCCCTAGAGACACGGCTATTCCCCGCCGGTCGCCATCCCGGTATTTCTTGGTCACGGGGTTTTCTTTTTTGTTGTTTTTTTAAATTGTTATTAGCATGAGTGGTTCCTTAATGTGAGCATTGCGTGGCTTAAGAATGAAATTATTAATAATAATAATTGTCTCCACTCCAGGCACAAGGCCAGCAATCACCCAGTGCATTACAATAATATAATATACTTTTTGCTGAAGTTGTTGGCTATGTCGGTGGTGGTGCTGGGGCTTTTCATATTGTTGGTGAGGAAGGGGGGAGCCAGCAGTGCCATAGTTGTTAACGTTTGGCCGGTGGCCAGGTCACTAAGTCAATCTATTTATATCTTTTGCTAGCCTCTCCCTTATCTAGTGATACCGCCACCTTCCCCTTTCTTAAGTTAACAGAGGAATAGTGGTGGTAGCAATGAAGGAGTGGTGGCGGCGGTGATGGGGTAGTGGTAGCAATGATGGATGGAGTGGTGGCGGCGGTGGCGTTGTCGTTACTGAGTTTTGTTGAGTGATTAGTTTTTTTTTTGATATGTAGTATCTATGCGTTTGTGTCGCGTATGTTTAATATATGTGTTGAATAGACTAGTTTTGTTTGATCTGTAGTATCTATGCGTTTGTGTCGCGTATGTTTAATATATGTGTTGAGATATTCCCGTAAAATTGCAATTAAACATTTTGTTAAAACTTGAGACAATAATAATAGTAATTATTATTATGATGCTGGGATTGGTGGTGGTGGTGGTGGTGAAATTGCCGTTATCTGGCTGTTATATTTAGTGTACACAGCGGGGTGATGGGGTAGGTGGTGTATCAAGTTTCTGGTGTTGGTGAAATTGCTGTTATTTGGCTGTTCTATATAGTGTAGACAGGAGGAGTTTTCTTCCATTTATAACCATTTTCTTTTTTGAATATAAAATATATAATACAAAATTGAATATTTGAGCGATATAACAATATATTATGGATCCGAAATTTTATGAGACTTGATTCGGTGGCTTATGCATTATTTGTACTAAGAATTGTTATTTCACAATTGATTTAAATATGTTAAAAATTAAAAACTTACGGGAGCGATTTCATGACCTTCTACCACCTCGTGCGTCTTCATTATTATTATTATTATTATTATTATTATTAGTATTATTATTATTATTATATATATATATATAAGAACCCTAGAGCAAATATTTAAAGTTTAAGCAAAGAATCGCTTCTTTCACTCTTAACAGTTTCAGAAGATCCTGTTAAAGGTGAAAGCAGTGATTATTTGCTTAATAAATATATATATATATATATATATATAATGTATATATAATGTATATATATATATATACATGCATAAATACACCTACACACACACACACACACACACACACACACACACACACACACACACATGTATCTCTCTCTCTCTCTCTCTCTCTCTATATATATATATATATATATATATATATATATATATACATACGTTTTGTTTCTGATGATAGTCAATAGAGTACATGTTTGTCAAGGCTGGAGTTGTGTAACTGCTATCACTAGCTTTCATGCAGTACTCACTTGTCTTGCTATCAATAGGTATTAAGTGTAAGTATATCCCATTACCTAACAACAGTATTATCAATGACCAAGTAACTTTCTATTTGAACACTTGATGTGCTGGGAATAGCAGTTAAATCTGATTCACATAACATCCTATGTATTTTTTTAGACTGAATGGATAACTCAGCAAATGTGGTTCTAGAAAAACTATTTCTTTTAGAAGGGGAATGGTTCTAGCTGAATTGCCTTGGATTATTGGTTTGATTAGATCTAATCTGGGATCGAACAACAATTACTGTATATTCAACAAATATTGTTTTAATTTATAGTTCAAGTTCTCTAATCAACCCCCATGTGTGAGTCCACTATTGTCATATGTCTCTGATAAATCTCATTTGATTTAAACTTACTGTGATTATACTTTTCATTGAATACATTCTATTTAAATTAATTAGTGAATAATTTTGAATTAAAATAGATTATTTTGTTACTAAGATAGAAAGTTAACATATATTTCTTCCATAAAATCATGTTGAAATATTTTGCTTTAAATAGGAACTCTTTAAAATTGAAGATTTTGTTCCATAGAACCAAGGCCGAGTTTGGCTGGATTCATATTAAAAGGTTTAAAGAGCTTGTTTTTCTCAATCTAAGCCTTGTTTCAATTTTCATTGCATGAGATTGCTGGTGTGCCACAGCCTGTTGCTTATAGGTTTAACCTATAATCTACAGGTATACACCACCAGATGTATATTTTACTCCAATAGGAGAGATTTTATGATTGCATAGCTACACAACTGTTAGATCGATTAATACATAAATATAGGCAATGCAGTAATACTGTGAGAATATGACATGTGGTGATAATTAGGCTACCACAGTCAAATGTCTTACAAATGAGTTTAACAAGAAGACAAGCTGATATCACAGAAAATGATAAAAGAATTATGGCATTAAAACCAAATTACTTGTCAGTAATATTCTAGGTAATTAACTATTCCTGAATCATGCCAATCATAAATTCATCTTCACTCAAGCCAATTCACTTTCTGGAGATAACTTTGTAATTTCTAATCAATGAATGTTGCTGTAAATGCAAATTCAAATTCAAACTTGGTTCATTTATGTAATATTTCAATTATATTAGAATAAAGTGAGATGAATGTTTTCGAAGAAATATCCTGTCTCTTCTACCTCAATATAGAGTCTGATCAACTTATTTCATATACAACAATCAACTAGATGTCAAGCTTTAGATATTGAGATTATTTTCTTAATTTTAAAAAAGATACTAACTTCTGGTTGCAAAATGTAAAAATAAAAATACAAAGTGGAAAAATAGAATAAGTTGTTTTTTGTTCTTTTTTTTATTACAAAGAATATGTTTTTTGCAACAAAATTATCAATTCTTAGGAAATTTAAGGTTTGCCTGCAAAACCTAGAAATGAAAAACGTAACATACTGATGTAATTCAAAATGTGAATGAACTATTCTGGAAAACATACTTTATCCATAATTCTTCTACTAGTTTCAGTCATTTAACCACAGAAAAGCAGAAGTGAAATCACTCATAGTATGATCAATTATATACTACACCAAAGCTTATTTTATAGACTGGTACTTGTTTTCATAGATATAGGAAAGTTAAAAATTGAGGTGAACAAGGATGAAATGAAAAAAAATCTACACATTAATAATTCAACAAGATAAACTTCTTCTTCTTCTTCTTTTTCTTCTTTTTCTTCTTCTTCTTCTTCTTCTTCTTCTTCTTCTTCTTCTTCTTCTTCTTCTTCTTCTCAAACACTCCTACCAGTGGGTCCTGTCAGAACTGATTTGGCTGGATCTTCAAGCAAGACCAGCCAAGCTCTTGGATGTTATTCAACCATCTTGCTTGGAGTCTGCCAATGGGTCTCCTGTTGGTTGGTTTGCCCATAAAATCTGTCCAGTGATTCTTTCCTGAGACATTCTGACCACATGTCTATTTTATCAGAGCTGTGATCTCTCAATTCGGAGAAGTAGCAGCTCTACCTTGAGTGACACTTTGATCTCTGAGCCATGCACTCTATTGAGTAACATTACTCTAAAGACCCCTCGGAAGAACATCAATTCGGTGGCTTGTATTCACGATCATATGCTTTCATTCATTATCTGTGACCATATGCAAGGGTTGGCATGAATATTGAATTGAAAACAGCGAGTTTGTCTTTTACATTTACCTTGCTTCTTCTGTTTAATGAATGCTGAAGCTAGCACATTACTGCACCAACTCCTGCAATTCCTACACTTAATTCAGCTTCCTACCTTCCATCACTCACAAACACAGCTTCAAGATACTTGAAATTCTTCACCTACTTCAGTAGAACTGCATTCACATGCAGGGTGCACTACACAGATTCCTTCATAGGACAAGTGTTGCAGTTTTTGCAGCACTGATTTTCATTCCAGCCATGCAGCACTTGGTATCAAAGGTATCAAGTGCATGTCGGAGATCACCCTCTGTTGAGTTAAGTAAAACCATGTCATCTGCAAATTCCAGCCAACTGATCCTACACCTGCCAGTCATGACACCACTTCTATCCTGGCTATGCATGTCAATCCTGTTTAGATAATTGGTACTAAATTGAAACCATTCAGTTTGGGAGTTGTCTCTACCAAAGGTGCATACTGTCATCTCTCCTGTTCATTATTTTCATGAAAAAGATAAACTTGAAGAACAATAACAACAAAATAATAATTCATAATTGCAGCAAAAAATATAGCACCTTGTACAAATGAACAAGATCATTGTGTAAGAAATAAAAAAATAATTCATTACACACCTGTACATTTTCATGTTTGGCATTTATATGTGGTATTTTAATGTTAACCAGAAGAAACAAAGAAGTGAATAGGTGTTAAGGTAGAAACAAGATGTAGAAGTCATAGTGATTGATAAGAGCTGTGGAATGTATCTTAGAAGTGATATAAATCAATTGAAAATGGATTGTAAAAGCTACATTTTTATGGAAAATATTAAAACTGAAATTTTAAAGATATTGTTATATGTTAGTCTATAAAAAGCTTGTTAGCTGTTTTGGCTACAAAAAATATATATTGTTTATTGTGGTTTACTCAATTATAGTATTGATCTTTCTTCTTATTAACTAATCAACCATGAAGTAAAATAAAATCTGTTATCAATAAAGCAAATTAAGGTAAGTAAAGTTATGCACAGAGCCACAGTATAATAGCTGTATTGTGATTTAAACACATGATAATTATGTCAGACAGCAAGTAACTAGTAGTGACAGCTATTGAGCTTTCTAATAAGTTAATCGTTAGTACTACCTTCTTTGGGAGACTACCTTTCATAGCTACCCCTATTTTTAGATTTCTAATCAGTGCTTCAGATTTGTAAAAATACAATCATCAATACCAAAATTGGTATGCTGCTCTTCTTCATGTTTCACATTGACATCCTGTTGTATTTGCTAACTCAAACCTCATATATATATATATATATGAGAGAGAGAGAGTATATTCATTTGAGAATCCATACGTCTGATGAGCTATCAATTCCAGAGTCAGGCCTAATCGCTACCGATTGTGAAATGTGCATGGCATGTGAAAAAACTTAATGATGTTATATTAATACTTTGTTCCTGTTCCTTATTAATATTCTACCTGGTTTATTTACATTTGATCCACTGTAGTGTAAAGTCTCAGCTATCATGCTGGTTCTTTAGACCTACATGTCCAAGGTTGTCAAATGTACCTTGAACAGGGTGTGTCATTTAAAATTAGAATGTAAAGATCCAGAACAGATATCACAATGCATCTCGTCTAATTTTCTGACAATTTCACCATTCCATTTCCCTGGAAGTATAAAATGCAAAGTTGACTTCAGTTATATTCGAAGCACTTAATCCAATATTTTAACAACTCTACCAATTTGCCTCCTACAATGTCAAGAAACAACTTTAAGTCCCTGGAAAGAACAGCACCTAAGCTCTTAAGGCCTAAAGAACAGAAGCAAAACTCAGATGCAGCAGAGAGCAGTTCTGGCTGGATCTGGTCAAGGAAGAACAAAAATGATCTCCATACCATTTGTGAGCATTATGCTTGTATTTTATTGTATGCTAATGGCCGTAACTATAAGTCATGATTGAAGTGTGGGCAGTGATAGTGACACTGTTGACATCTCACCACTTCCATGACTACCAATGTTATTTTTCTAAAATCAAGAGAGCATTTACATAAATGTTTGAAAGCAGAGGCAATGGAGAGGAGTCCCAGCTAAATCTTGTCAACAAAATCTCCATACAGTTTATATATACCACTAGTCTCCCATATCCAAATGGCTAAATGTTAACAGGAGGGCACTCAGAAATCATGAACTGGATGTGGCCTGGTCCCCCTTAGAGTGTAAGAAGTTAAAGGCTGAAATACTTGTTTGAGGTGGGGTTTCTTCTCCTAAGAGTTTCTTACTGCCATATGATAGAACATACACTGTCTCATATTTCCAGCGAACTAATATCTTATTTTGATCATTGCTTTATATACATCAGTGTCATTATACCATACTTTACTTAATAAAACCCACTTCTAAAATTCCTTAGTATGTAAAATGAATTGTTATTTTGATTATTATTTTTCAGAATGTTCAACCTCATTATTAGAGATGAAATTGTTTTTTATATTTAAGTTATTTTAGGTATGTTATTACCAGATAAATGAATTCGTTTTGAAGGAATCAGGCTTAGTGATTAAGGAGATTGGCCCATAATAAAAAAGATTGTGAGTTTGATTTCTGGAAGCACATTGTGATATTTAGCAAGGCTTTTTATTTCATGCTGCATTTGTTCACTCAGCTGACAAATATGAGTTTTACCTGTAAATTCAAAGGACCAATCTTGTTACACTTGTGTCACACTAAATCTCACTGTGAACTACTATATATATATATATGCAATGTCACTGGACCGAGACCTTTGGCGGTACTCAGTAATAGAGAAGACCCGCCTTACCTAAATACAAAGTAAAACCTACTACAGTCAGTGGGCATCTCTAACAAAATACACCCCGTCCCACCACCCCCACCCCATCCACACCGCCCCTTTCAATGTAAAGTTATGTTGGTGCCACAACATCCAGGCCAAAACAAATGAGATCGTGTAGGTGTCACGTCAAAAAAACATACAGTTCATGCTGTAATGTGGCCGTGTAGGCAACACGGTAAAAACCTCCCAGCCCCACACTGTAAATGTGGTTGGTGTTAGGAAGGGCATCCAGCTGTAGAAAACCCGCCAGATAGTCCTATGCGAGCAAGATAATCACTCTTGCCTCAAGTGGGAAAACCCCCGTCAAAACCCATGCAAGCGTGGAACACGGACGTTAAACGATGATGATGATGATGATGATGATGATGCATATAAGCCATATATAAATCATTTGTATTTAACACACTTCTTCTTCAACCACTTATTCCTGCAAGAGTTGTGTGGGCCAAGTCTTCAAGCATGCCTTCTAGTAGGTCCTGTCTGAAACAATCCTCTACAATTGATCCAGCTGATTCTCCAAACAAAACCAGCTGGGGACATGGATGTTATTCAAAAGTCTTACTCAGGATCTACCCCTGGGTCTCCTGCCAGATGATTTTGCCTATAAAATCTATCGAGCGATTCTTTCCAGGTGCACTCTAAAAAATTGTCTATAGAATCAGAGCTATGACCTCTCAATTCATAGAAATAGTGTCTCTACCTAGAGCAAATCTCTGATCTCCGAGCAGTGTGTTGTGTTCTTGAGCAAAAGACTTCATTTTGCATAGTGTTTCACGATAGAAGTAGGGGTCCTCCTATCATTAAAACACCCAACAAACTGACTATGATCTATAACCTGCTTAAATTTGAGCTGTAAATGTAATTCTTCATTTCAGTGAGCTAACTCTTCAGTTGAGTTAAAGACATGGCAACTTCCCTAGCGCTGTGGTCATGATAAAATGCACCCAGCATAGTCATTAGAATGTGAGAACTTATGCAAATGAGGTGTAGCTCCCAGCCCAGCTGAGCAACCAGTAGCTCCATTTAAGCACTCTTAAGGCCATTGATAACCTGTCCAACTCTTACTAGTTGGGGAAAATGGATGATAAATGATGATAATGATAGTTGATCAAATGTTTATTAATGTCCTAAATTTTACTGATTAGGGAAGTCTAATATTTCTAATCAATTAAACAAAGAATACAAATATTAGAAGCATATCTTCTTTAATAATAGAAGTTAGTAAATAAATTAATAAAGATTTCTTTCTTTCATATAATCAGTTTCGAATTACTTTTCGAAAATTGGAAGTAAATGTTAAATATATGAATTAATTAAAAAGAAAACAAGATTGTGTAATTAAAGCTATCATTATCCAATATTTAAAATTACATTGTGACTGGGCATATAATTTGTCTGGAAATATTCTATTTGGTTGACTGAATGAAAGGTAAAACCCGCCATTAAATGTTTTATCATACATACATCCATATATACATCTATTCATGCAAATATATACACACTCTGTCTCCGTCTCTCTCTCACACACATATATATATATACATTCATACATTTTTGTCTTTGCATACATACATGTTCACATACATAGACACATGCATAGACACATGCACACACACACACATATATTGTATTTATATCTTTATTAATGTTTTTTTTTTCCTTTTCACTTAAATGAATTAAATAAATGTTAAATTAGATATAATACCCATCATTTAATTGGATAGTTGTTCGGTATTTATTTATTTATTTATTATATTTCTCTTACTGATCATACTGTGAGTGTTTATTGCATTGGTATCAAATTATGTTAAATCAAACAAACAATTTTTTGCACAGTAACATTAACCAATTGAAATTTGTATTATTTCTCAAAATGTCGTTTAATATTTATTAGATTATTTATATTTTATTATTATTATATTTATTACCATTATTCTTTTTATTATTATTATTATTATTATTATTATTATTATTATTATTATTATTATTATTTTATTATTATCTTTATCATCATCATCATCTTCATTATTGTTGCCATTGTTATTGTTGACTTTATCATTGCCATTGTTCTTTTTGATTTTTGTCATTTTCTTTTTTTAGTGAAAGCTGTTTTAAAGTAGAGTTTAGAATGTAATTGTTATTTGTGTTTTGAAAGTCATCAAAATGATATTTTCTGTATCATTTCCTGTTCTAATTGTAAAAAAAAACATCACAATTATTTAATTTTCTTCATCTGTGATTAGGAAATAATTCAGCTATATTTAATAATACAGTTGTTAGCCATAAAGGTGTTACATCTTTCTCTGAGAATACAGGGATTTATACTGATATTTATGTATAAGCATAATTCAATCTAATAAATATTTTGGTTGTTTTTTTTTTTAAGAAATTGTGAAACAATTATATATTATGAACTGGACCATGAATTCACAAGCATATATATATTGGTTCTAAAAATATTTTTAATTGATACAAGGGTTTTGGCACATAATTTATGTGATATATTATAATTGTTTCTATTTTAGGCACAAAGCCAGCAATTACCCAGTACATTACTGGTACTTTATTTTATCGACCCCGTAAGGATGAAAGACAAAGTTAACCTCGGCGTGTTATAATGGAGAGAAAGAAGTGATCAAAATAGCAGAGTTAGAAACAATTGCTGAACTAAGATAGATTTATAAAGTGAGAAAGACTGAGGAAAAAGAGAAAATGTGGTTCTTATTTAACACTTTAGCATTTACATTTCTCCATATTAACTATTATATTTTCACAGTAAAGGCTTTACCACAGATAATTATCTTACATAATATCAAATCTATGAGATCTTGATATTATTTATTTTGAGAACACTACCTGAACATTAGTATGAGCGGCCAGTTACAGCTGGTTTGAACAGAAATATGTGAAAGATTTCTGGCTGGATATGGCCAGTTGAAATGCTAAAGGGCTAACCAGCAATTGAGAAGGAACATTATCCCTTTTGGTATCCAACTGCTTAAAACTGTCACTAGTTCTATAATCCAGAGTTGTTTATTTTGAGTTTTGATATTTATCTAAACACCTCCTTACATAATTTTATGTAAGATCCTTTGTTAAGTTATGTGACAAACACCAGATTGATAATGAGAAAGTTACTTAAAGTACTTAATCTCTTCAAATTCTTGAATATTTTCAAAATCACAATAATGTTTTTTTAATATTAAAATCAAGAATATTTTACAAAAGGAAGTTATATAATGACGGAAATGTGACAAAAAAGTTAAAAACAAAATTAAGTAATGAAAGAGGGGGTGGGTAAAGAAGGGCAGATCTGGTTGTATAGGAAAGTAGAGGAAAGGAAGGGTAAAAGTAAGGATTAAAGAGAGGGGGAAAAGAAGAGGGTGACAGGTATTTCAGCCACAACATTGGGTTCAGCTTTAGGATCCCTGGTGATGACTCTCAGCAATTACCTAATTAGAAAAGTAAGAAATGTAGCAGCTGTTAAGATGATTGTTTGTTGTAACCAGAATTAGTAGTAGTAAGTGTTGACTTCATGGGTGCTCCGTGAGTCGCTCTCCCTCCTATATAAAGTACCATTAGCAATATTCAATGAACAATAACAAACATGACTACTTTAATAACTTTTATAATAATGATAATAACAATAAAATGATTGTGTACAGTGCTCAGGTGCACTACAACTCATCAAAGGTGCATGTATAGTACATAGAATAATATACAAATGTCAGGGAAGAGAATAGAGTATGAGTCATGATATACATGTGTGTGTGTGTGGAGGGGGAATATTAGGTGTAGTGTTAGCGAATCTCAGGAAGCATGGAGGTTTTAAAGGATGCAGTGTCTCGACAGCTAATAACTGATGCAGGTAGTTTGTTCCATGCTTCAGCAACTCTGAGCAAGAAAAAATGTTTCTGAAAGTCATGAGAGCTGTGCTGTTTTCTGACTTTGTTGGTATCCCTACGTGTGTTAGACACATGGAAATCAAAAAGGTACTCAGGGTTGTTGTTGGTAAGATGGTTAATAATTTTGTGGGTGTTTACCAAGTCAGTTGCCAGACGTCGGAGCATCAATGTATTCATGCCCAGGGAAGTAAGGCGTTCAGAGTATGGTAGGTGTCTGATGGAGGGTATTCGCTTGGGTGCACGTCTCTGAACAGTTTCCAGGCAGTCAATATTCTGAGCAAGTTAGGGGTTCTTGACTGGTGATGCAAATTCTAAGTGTGGCCGCACCATAGCTATAGCTTTAAGTAGATAGCTGGAGAGTGGCTGACAAAGGTCTTGCTCAGTGATGCTAAGACACCCTCGGCCTTCTTGACAATTTTAGAGACATCCTTCCTCCAATGCAAATCGCTGCTGACAATAATGCCCTGGTCCATTTCACAAGAAGACTTCTTGATGTTAGTTTTGTGTAGGGAGTATGTGGATGCTGGGTTTTTATTCCCAAAATTCATGGTTGTACACTTCTCCACAGCCAGCTTGAGTTGCCAATCCAGGATCCATTGTTGCATTGTGTCTAGGTCAGATTGCAGGCAAGATCTATAGTGTATAGGATCTGTCCTTTTTATCTTAAGGTACAACTTGATGTCATCTGCATATTTCAGTACTGTGGTATTCTTTAAGTTGGCCTCTATGTCATTAATATATGCCACAAACAAAAGCGGGCCAAGAACAGATCCCTGTGGTACACCAGATAACATCTCATACAGTGAGGAATGATGTCCTAGAACCGTGACTACCTCTCTTCTTCTGAGAATGAAGGACTTCAACCAGTTAAAAAGATTATCCTTCACACGCATTGCAGAGAGTTTTGCCATAAGTCATTTGTGTGGCACAGAATTGAAAGTTTTAGCAAAGTCAAGGTAAACAACATTCACCCATGAGCCGCCATCAGTGATCTGGGTGATGTCTTCAAGAAACTCTATAAGTTGATCACAGCAGCTGAGGTTAGGTATAAATCCAAATTGCGAGGGCCGGATAAGTCTGTGAGAGTTCCAGAAGTTCCAAAGTGCTTCTCTGACACAGGATTCCATCAGTTTGGCAATGCAGCTAGTAAAACTGACTGGACGATAGATAACAGGTGATGTGCAGTCACTCATTTTGAACAGAGGAATGACACTGGCAGTTTTAAGGCTATTTAAGCATCCATGTTAAAGTTGTTATGATAACACAGGAAAAACAACAAAGAGTCAAAATGAAATTGTGTATTATGCTTGTGTGATTGGTTTGGCCTACTCTGAAAATTGCATAGAACTAACCGCCGATTGCATCGAAGTATGACTATCTCGGTTCTCTGGCCACAAAGAGTGAGAGCCAATGGGCCAGAGTTAGTTTCTTGGCAATTACATCATTTTGATCTCTGTCATTAACTGAATCAGACTGGGCACTGTTTAGCAGGTTGTAGACTATTGATGAGAATGAATTGAAACTAAACCAATAGCCATCAATAACTGTATTCTTCCAGACATTTGTGACATGAGACCCCAAAACAAAGGAAGTAAAATACACAGGGCAAAGTGGGAAATGAAAATCCTTTATTTACAAGGACAGAGGTCAGTGTTTGTAGTCATAGAGCTAATTTTGCTAACCAGAGGAACAACAGTTCAAATATCACTGGATAGAATTTGCTACATAGTTCTCCACCAAGATCGATGTGGGAGTAATGATCGATAACAGAAGTGAGAGCGAAATTGAACTGCAAGAACATGATTTGATATAAGTGGGATTGAGATCATCATTGGCTGCCATATCTGGAGCAGTGAGTCACTGGCCGTAAATATATGGAGCAATAAGTATTTGAAGCAGTTAGTTGCTCAACAAATGTTAAGCCAAATTGTCATTCTTCCGTGATTCGGGAAACTGACAGCTAGATTAAAATTGAACTATGATGTGAATGAGTGCTATTGCAAGTAGCATGTTCATATACTATTACATTTTGAGTTAATGACCTCCGAGTCTAGGCAGTTGAAAGCCAATAGCTATACAGTTACTTCAATTAGCTTAGAAAAGAAATTTTGCAACATCCCTACATGAATCAAATTTAACACATACAGTGTTTGAGTGAAATATAATTGCAATGTTTGAGTCATGTTTGAAGCAATGTGTGCAAACAGTTAATACAAGTAAAAATATGCATGAAATGTATGAAGAAGCAATATTTTGAAGAATAAACAGTACAGTTTACATTCATATTCAAATTTTCTTTAGAAAAGAAAAAAAAGAATAACTGTCCTAAACAATTAAATGTTAAGTTTTCCTTTTTTTGTTTTCTTTTCCTTCTGTGTGTTTCTGCTTTTCATTTTGCTGAATGAGTCTGTTGCCACTGCCAGAGTTTGATGTAAAAAATGTTCTTGTGCTGTGTTTTATGTAGTGAAGATTGAATGGTACCAATATTGTGTAGAAAAAAGGTTCCATTTTGAAACATATTTCTATTGTTTTTGAAGAAAGTATGTTTCCTTGTTTGAAAGTATGTTTCCTTGTTTGAAAGTAAGTTTCCTTGAAGAAAGTATGTTTCCTTGAAGAAAGTATGTTTCCTTGAAGAAAGTATGTTTCCTTGAAGAAAGTATGTTTCCTTGTTTGAAAGAAATGTTTTTATTGTTGATGTAGCGCTGATTGTTTGTTTTTATGTTCGAATGTTGTTGCATTCATTGTTAAAAAGCTACATGTTAAAAAGTCAGGGATTACCAATTATTGCATGGCAATTGGTGATTTTGCTGCAGTTGTTTTCTTACATTATGAGAAAACTGTATGTTGCATCATCAAATGCTTGAGAAAGAAGCATGTCTGTCTGTTGGGGTCACCAAATGTAGTGGCTGTTAAAATGATTGTTTGTTGTGACCAGATGTAATTCATATTAGTGATCTGTTTGGTCAGTTGCTCACTGTAGTGAGGCAGAATTAGTAGTAGTAACTGTTGATAATAGGTGTTTTGTGTGTTGCTCTCTCCTATATAAAGCACTGTGGAAATGTTTGTGACTTGTGGCAAATTATTTGTGTGTGTCAAGATGTATGGCTGTCATAGCCAGTAGTTGAAAATTGAAAATGCCATTAGTAATATTCAATGAACAATAACAGACATCGCTACTTTAATGATTTTTCTGACTACTTATGCAACCACATAAAGGTTCTTATGATAACACGGGAAAAACAACAAAGAGTCAAATGAAATTGTGTATTACGTTTGTGTGATTAGTTTGGCAAGGATGCTGTCTGAAAGCTTGCATGGAACTAACTGTTGTTGGAATCAAACAGGAGGATGACCGTCTTGGCTTGATGGTCATAAGAGCTGAGATCCATCATGCTGGAGTGAGTCTGTTGGCAACTACATCTTTCAGATCTCTGCTGTAAATTGAACCAAACTGAAGGCTGGACAGTAGGGTGTAGACTATTTATGAAAATCCTGCTTTCATTGATACTAATCAATATGGCTCTTAAGAACCGTATTTCTCAAAACAATTTAGTGTGCTCAAAAATGAGTGCCTAAAAGAAGAAAAGTAAAATACACTGGGTAAATTACAAATGATAATAATTTATCTATAACGCCTGGGTCTGTGGTCCTATGACTAATTTTGCCAACGAAAGGAACAATAGTACAGATCTGACTTGGTAGACCTCATTACAGTAGTATATTTTATAAGAAATCTGGCAAAGAAAGTGTTAAGTAAATTAGTTGATAGTGAATCAGTGACTGTTGTATCTAAACAGAGTTCACAAATCTTGAACATTTTAAAAATATATAAGCACTACTTTTTCTTTTGTTTAAGAGTGCAAAGCCTATAGAAATGCACTGTGTACATGGTTTCAATACCTAGGTATTTTCTTTGGTCTGAAAAGATGTGAATATATTGAAGACAAGCTTTCACAGAAGAAACATTGTATCAGCTGCTAATATTTATCAGAGATGCCTTAATTATGCACACATTCAGATATATTTGATGAGCAAGCACACAAACTGGCTTGCCTCTCACTGATTTTTTTTGAATGTCATACATTGTACCTGCCTATATGTGATTGAACATATATATTCATATATGTTTTTGTTTTAGATTTTGATGTGCATGCTGTACTTAACATGAAGTTGAACATTGTTAGCAATTATTAGCAATAATGTTAGCAATTATTTTACATAATTTAATTTTATATACAATTTACAAACAGGTAATGTTTGAACTAGGAAATTATAATTTAACAAAATTATTCTTTCTTAAAATGTAATTTTTTTTATATCTTAAAAAAAAATATCATGCTTTCAGATCTGGTAAAATGTTGTTCTTTTAATGAGACTAATAATGTGAACACTTCCATCTACAAAAAAAAAGCGGAAAAAATAATATGAATAACCAGATTGTGTAAAAATGATATTCTTCCTTCAGTTTCTTTGTTCTGAATGGAAACTGGAATTTTCTATGAGTATAGCACTTCACAATTATTGGCATCACACAGAGAATCCAGAACCAAAATTTCAGAACAGCCAATGGTGATAGATAATATCAACAGAGATGTTAGAATCGCGACTTACAGAAGTTTCAAAATATGTTGCCATACTATTATTAAATGATACTATTATTAAATTAATCAAATAACTGGAACATCTATCTATCTAGGACATGTAAAATTCCCGAGATCCATGGACGAGTTCTCTCCAGCGGTCTCTGTCCTTCATCATTGCTGCCATGTCCTGCATCTCCCAGAGCCCAGTGCCTATCCTGAGGACATAAATATATGTTATCCTCGGCCTCCCACTTCTAGTGTGTCCCACAAGACCATTAAGTACAGTGTCAACTCTGAATGTTGTTGAGCATGTCAAGCTAACCTCAATCTCCTCTGTGTTACTTTTGAGCTGACTTTTGGGAGGCTCCCGTACAGCTCTGAGTTATTCATCCTCATTGTATACTGAATAATGTTCAGAGCCAACCTCAGTATTCTTTTGTAGCACCCATCCACCATCTGAGTGAGTCCTTGGTCAGCATCCAAGTCTCAGACCTATACAGCAGCACACAATCAGCAAACTATCCATTTAAATCTACTAACCCTGCCTGTGAGCGACATGATACTTCTGAATTGATAGCCCTACAAGTACAATCAGCAAAGCATACATTTCATTTCAAACCACACCTTACTTGCCCTAAAAGAATTATATCATATATTGCTATATAAAATATAGATGTGGTTATTTATCTTACATAAAATGTGGCTATCTGTCCAACCCATGCCAATATGGAAATGTACATAAAATGATGTTGATGATAATGGTGTATTTAAACAGTCTCAATAATTTTATTAACGATTTTTAGTTGCATTTAATTCAATTTATCCATTTATTTATTTTTTTAATTTGAGTCTCATATCTGAACAACCCAACAAAATGGCATTGAGCTGTTATTTAGATTTCAATCTGTTGAAAATGTTCTCAATATGTTTACAAGGAAATAATTCTTCCTTAAATCCCAATACTTATATTTGACTGAAACTGTATAAACATAAAGAATTGATGAATTATTTCATTATTTGCTAAAATTATTTATAAAAATTTAATAATTGCAAGTTGATATTATATGTGATACTATAAAATAAATCCTAAGCACCCAATGCTGATCAATGAAACGTTATTTTTAAAAAAATAGAAGAACATATTAATTGTAATGAGTGATTTTAACATTAATACGAAATGGAAAATGTATTTTGTTTCAACAAAATTTGAGTTTTTCACTAAACTTTCATTTTGTTTTTTGCCTCATATATCATTGTGATTACAAGATTGTTTTTTCAAATTTATTTTTCTTTTCTGATAAGCAATTAGTATCTTTGAACTCTTAGAAGAGAAACAACATACCCACCCTACCAAAAAGTGAATAAAATGATTTTGTTTTGCATTTTTGTCCCACCACCACATACATACATATATTCCTTTGCTTTGACATATAAAATGTATACATGTTTTGATGTAATCTATTGGGTATATTGTAAAGCGTTTGATTTTTTTTTTAATTAATTTATTTTGATTTAAAGAAAAGAAATAAAAAGTAATGTTTATTCTAAAAATGTAATATATAAAGGCTTTAGAATATAAGATCAAAGGACAACTGATAATGAAATTAAATTAATGATAAGTGTGACTTCTAGATGTTTCTATTGGTAGTTATGCAGAAAATATACATTTACAATCATTACTTTGCTTTTACAGATCTACTCTGATGCTCAAACACATACCCTTGTTATAATTAGCCATAAAACTACAATATTACATTGTTTTTATATCTGTTGCTATATGCTAAGATAACTAACAATGTTGATTTCTATAGTTAGCAATGATAGAAAAGGTGTTGTATTAGAATGCATTGTAGAATTGGCATGAGATCAAATGTTATTAAAGTTGACTTGATTTTGCATTTCCTCCTATAAGAATTGATGAAATATATATCTGACAAATACTAACATTTTTTTTATGCTGTACATTTTGGTACAATCAAGACAGTGCTAACACACTTGTTTATGTAGTGAATTACTAAATGTTAATTCATTTACATTATGCCTGTAGCAAGGAGTAAAATCGTTAGCTTAATGTTCAATTTTTACCAAGAAAGGCAAGAGAGACAAACTCAAAATCTTAAATCATATTTAAATAAAATATTATACATAGTATGTAGGAAATACAGAGAGTGTTATTTTGCTAGTATTATGGCAACAAACCTCAAAGATTATGGTTTGCTGATGAGGTATAATAATGAAACATGCAAGAAGTTGACAATGTCCTGTCATATCCAGGCTCACTCTCAACTGCATTGTATACATTGTATTTCTAATTAATGAAAATTTATTAATTTCTTTTATCTCACTACATTATGTATGCTGGCACTGATATTACCATTTGGTTGTCAATCAGAATATATTACTTAGTAATTTTCTCTGGTCTTTCTTTAGTAGATTAATGGATTAAGTGAAGTGAAATGTCACTTAAACCAATGTTTAAAAGTATTTTGACAACTTGATTCATCAGATGTTTATCTATAACCTCTGTGGAAGTCTGATCATCGGATGAAAGACAATCTACAAATATTTTAACAACTTATATATATATGTATAATATATATATATAACAAAGGAAGTGTAGTAATGCACAAGAGTATTCGATACATAGGGTAGTAGAGTGGGTAATAAGAAAAGAGTCAGGACCCTGACGGCTGAGCTCCGGCCGTTTCGACAGCCGCCGGGATCCTGACTCTTTGCATCAAATGAGACAAAACCGTCTAATCCATGCTAGCGTGGAAGATGGATGTTAAACGATGATGATGATGATGATATATATATATATAATATATATATTATATTATTGGCAGGGTCGGGCGCCATGCTTTCCAGCACGGTCTGAATTCAAATCCCGTCGAGGTTAACTTTGCCTTTCATCCTTACCGGGTCAATAAAATAAAGTACCAGTAATGTACTGGGTAATTGCTGGCCTTGTGCAAAAGTAGACACAATTATATTATATACTTTAACTTTGACTCTGATAGGTTTCGGCCAGTATTGGCCCAGGCCATGTCTAACTTAATACCACCGCCTGGCAAAGTCTTTCAAATCAGTATTTGGGCACCATGGCCCACTCAAGTAGAGAGTTATTGTTTACGGAGGCATATCCGGTATTAGGATGCTTATCTGGGATTTCTTGAAGGAATTTTTCCAAAGACTTCTTGAACTTGATGGGGTCTGTTTCTGTTTTTATGTGTTTTAGTGTATTGTTAAAGAGAGCCGGGCCAATTGAGGTGAAATAATTGTGCCGCATATATCATCATTTCATTTTTTTCATCATTTCATTTTACGTCCACTTTTCCCTGCTTGCAAGGGTGGGACGGGAACTGATGCTGGCTTGATTTCTACAGCTGGATGCCCTTCCTAACACCAACCTCATTTACAGTGAGTGCTGGGTGCTTTTTTGCCGTGGCACCTCCACGACCACTTTGCAGTGGAATCATAGGGATCCCAGTCCCTATCATCTCATTTCTACAGCTGAGTAAACTGGAGCAATGTGAAATAAAGTGTCTTGCTCAAGGAAACAACACATCACCCAGTCTGAGAATTGAACTCACAACCTTTCGATTGCAAGGCCAATGCTCTAACCACTAAGCCATGTGCCTCCATTATATATATATATGATAAACATATAATATATATATAATATATATATAATATATTTATATATATATCATCATCATCATCATCATCATCGTTTAACGTCCCTCTTCCACGCTTGCATGGGTTTGGACGGGAGTTTTCCCACTTGAGGCAAGAGTGTTGTTTTGCTCGCATAGGACTGTCTGGCGAGCTTTCTATGGCTGGATGCCCTTCCTAACACCAACCACATTTACAGTGTGGAACTGGGAGGGTTTTACCATGTTACCTACACGGCCACATTACAGCGTGGACTGTGTGTTTTTTTGTTGTGACATACCAACGTAGTCTTCTCTCGAGTAAACAACATCTGATCCCTCTTATTTCTAATTTTTCCCTTAGTTCGTTTATGCTTTGCCGTTCATGTATATTACTATTACACATCCAGCGGAGCATGCAAGCTTCGTTCCTCTCTAGTCTGCATATATCCTCTGCACACAATGCCCAGGTCTCACTGCCATGTAACATTGCTGTTCGTATGCAGGCATCATACAGCCTGCCTTTCATTTTTAGAGAGAACCCTTTAGCGGCTAATAGTGGTATAAGCTCTATGAACTTTTTCCATCCAGTTCTGACTCTAGCTATTGTACTTTCAGAGCACCCTCCACCACTGCTGATTATGTCACCCAAGTAACGGAAGGTGTCCACAATTTCTATAGAACCATCTGTGCATTGGAAAGAGCTAGTATTCTGTGGGCACTTGCTGCTACTTATTGCACCAGAGCACCGGCCACATATAAAAATATATATATATATATATATTATATATAATATATATATGATAAATATATGATATATATATAATGTATATATAATCATCATAATTGTTTAATGTCCATCTTCCATGCTTGCATGGGTTTATATACAATAAAGTATGTACATACAATCATTTGATAAAATATATACACTATTTCTTCTCCCAATCAGCATAATCAACCACACAAAAAACCAATTAAACAAGGCTATAAGATTAAAATGCACCTATGAAAAAATAATAGATAAATAAACGACAGCTATGTATCCGCGATCAGCAGCTATAGAATATTTACCCAGCATTTCTAATAGCACGTGGAAATCGATTAAATATATCGTCAACCATACACAATTAGGTATAAAATCAAAGTTAGAAGAAAAAGTGTATATAAGCATACCGAATTTATGTTTCTATGCCATGAGATTTCATTCACTTTTTGGAAATATCCAATTAAGGATAAATTCACGAGTTTCGAAATCATCAGGAAACAAACTCACTTGGACAAAGACTTTTCTTAATTGATCCCCGCCAGAAACGAATTCAAAATGGCTAAGAACTGTGACGCAGCAGTGGTTAAGTCAGAAAGAATGTGATTGGTGCCTTATGGTGAGTGGGCTGGTTGCTAGAATGCGCAGCCTAATACTGCCTAAATTGCATCTCAACCATATGGGAGATTATCAAATATAAAGATTTACATATACATTGATGTATGCTTTGTGCAAGAGATTAGATGGAGAGGAGAGTCTGCTAGAGTCCTTGTAGGAAAACGTCAGCGCTACAAATTTTTCTGGGTGGGTAATGACAATGGGATGGATGGTGTAGGTATTCTATTAGCTGACAAATGGGTAGATGAAGTAATCTCAGTGAACAGGGTAAATGCAAGAATCATTAAACTCAGACTAGTCCTGAATAAAACAATTACCACAATAATATCAGCGTACGCACCCCAATCGGGGTTGCCAGATGAACTTAAGGATAGGTTTTACGAGTCCCTAAAGCACACTACTGCTCTAACAAACGACAATGACTTCCTAATCATTGCAGGAGATTTTAACGGACACATAGGTAAACACTGTGACGGCTTCAATAGAGGCCATGGGGTTGGCACAAGAAATGAAGAAGGATTCAGACTTCTAGAATTCTGCGAAGCCAATGATATGTTGATATGTAACACAAACTTCAAAAAACCCGACAACCACCTGATCACCTATAGATCAGGGCAGCATTCTAGTCAGATAGATTTTTTCCTCATCAGAGGAGGTGACAGATGGACAGCCGTAAACACAAAAGCCTTCCCTAGTGAGGAATGTACCTCCCAACATAGCTTAGTTGTCAACGACCTCATGGTCAGAACTAGACGAACCTGGAAACAGATGCCAACCTGGAGAAGAAAGATCTGGAAGCTGAAAGACCCCTCAGCCAGTAACAGATTTAAAGATATTTTACTCAATGCCTACGACAGTAAAGAAGAACAGATAGAGACATTCAATGTAGAAGAGCACTGGGAGTTCCTAAAATATAACTTACTAGAGGCAACGGATGAGATCTGTGGCTGGAGTAAGACCACAAGCAGGAGGAGAGTGATTTGGTGGTGGAACAATAAGGTAGATGAGGCAGTTAAGGCCAAGAGACAGGCATGGAAAGAATGGAAGAACGGGGGAAGCAGGGTACATTACATAGAGACCAAGAAGGAAGCTAGGCGACAAGTATACTTAGCTAGGAGGGAAGCAGAGGATAGAAAATCCAAGGATGTTTTGCAACATGAGGACCAGAAACAGGAGGTGTTCAAGATTGCGAGGCAGTGTGTCAAAGAGAATTGTGATGTCATTGGAGAGAAGTGTATCCGGAATGATAAAGGAGAGCTTGTCCTCACAAGTGCTGAGAAGAAAGATGCATGGAAGAGCCATTATGAGAGATTACTAAATGAGGAGAATGCATGGGAAGAAGAGACCCTACCACAAGTAGACCCTATAGAGGGGCCAGCAGTACAAGTTCGCAGCACCGTATTAAGTAAGGCAATCAAAGATATGAAGATGGGGAAGGAAACCAGTCCATCGGGTATAGCTGCCGAGATGCTGAAGGAATCTGGGTCTGTAGGTCACACTATAACCACACGTATTGTTAACCAGGTAATACTAGACGGTGTCATACCAAAAGATTGGTGCAGTAGCATCATTGTCAACTGCTACAAAGGTAAAGGTGATGCACTAGATAGAGGAAACTATAGAGGTATAAAGCTGATGGACCAGGTCATGAAAGTAACAGAAAGAGTTATAGCATAGTTGATTAGGGACCAGGTGAAACTAGATGAGATGCAATTTGGGTGTGTACCAGGAAGAGGCACCACTGATGCCCTCTTCCTTGTGAGGCAGTTACAGGAAAAGTACCTAGCTAAAAGTAAGCCACTCTACCTGGCATTTATCAATCTCGAGAAAACCTTTGACAGACTTCCCCGTGCTATAATCTGGTGGGCTCTTAGAAAACTAGGATTAGATGAATCGCTTGTGAAAGCTGTACAAGCCATGTATAGGGGAGCAGTCAGCAAAGTTAGGATTAGCAATGACTATAGCGAGGAATTTAGCATACAGGTCAGTGTCCACCAGGGCTCTGTTCTTAGCCCTCTCCTGTTCATCATAGTCCTGCAGGCAATAACGGGGGAGTTTAAGACTGGATGCTCATGGGAACTCCTGTATGCAGATGACCTCGCACTTATAGCTGAATCTATGGTAGAACTAGAGAAGAAATTCCAAACTTGGAAGCAGGGACTAGAAAGAAAGGGTCACAAAGTCAACCTGACAAAGACTAGGGTCCTTGTAAGTAAACTAGAAAACAGAACCCAGATCCCCTTAGAGAAATGGCCTTGCTCAGTATGGAGGAAAGGTGTAGGTAGGAACTCCATTCTCTGCCCCAAATGCAAACAATGGGTACACAAAAGATGTAGCGGGATCACAGGAAGCTTAATTAAGAATGTAGGCTTCATATGTAGCAGCTGTGCTGGGACAGCAAGCAGCAAACAGCCACAGGAAACACGCACAACCAATCTCTGTGAGGGCTCTGTAGAAACAGTAGACAGCTTCTGCTACCTAGGTGACTGAATTAGCAGCAGAGGTGGGTGTTCAGAAAGTACAATAACTAGGGTAAAAACGGGATGGAAGAAGTTTGGGGAACTACTGCCACTGCTAGCTTCAAAAGGCTTTTCCCTCAAAATGAAAGGCAGACTGTATGATGCGTGTATCCGAACAGCGATGTTGCATGGTAGTGAGACCTGGGCTCTGAAGGTGGAAGACTTACATAGATTAGAAAGAAACAAAGCCTGTATGCTCCGATGGATGTGTAATAGTAATATACGCGAACGACAAAGCATAAATGAATTGAGAGAGTGACTGAGCATAAGAGGAATTAAATGCTGTGTGCAGGAGAGGCGGTTGCGTTGGTATGGACATGTGATGCGTATGAAGGATGACAGCTGCATAAAAAGGTGCAGAGCACTAGAAGTCAATGGAAACCGCGGAGTGGGGAGACCCAAGAAGACCTGGGATGAAGTTATAAAAGCCGACCTTACCCAATTACACCTCTCAAAGGCGATGACACATGACTGTGACCTCTGGCGTCACGCAGTAATACAGAGTACCCGACCTCCCATGGTTACAAGCTGAATCATATAGACAATAAGCTCCACACCCTCCCACTGCAAAGTGGTCGTGGAGATGCCACGGCAAAAAAGCACCCAGCCCACACTGTAAAGTGGATGTGTAGGCGCCATGGAAAAAAGCACCCAGCACTCACTGTAAATGAGGTTGGTGTTATGAAGGGCATCCAGCTGTAGAAATCAAGCCAAAATCAGTTCCTGTATGAGCAATCAGACACTGCCCACAACATTACAACCCGTCTAACCCATTCTAGCAGGGAAGAACGGACGTAAAACAGTGATGATGATAAACTAGACGAAGTCATAGCTATATATATGTGTTTTTGGCGACCATTAACGATGTGGCTTAATGACGAATTAATTAATTAAATAATCAACAATCAGAGTAATATACAATAAAGTATGTCCACAGAATCATTTGATAAAATATATACACTATTTTTTCTCCCAATCAGCATAATCAACCACACAAAAAAACAATTAATATATATATATATATATATATATAAGCAAGGAAAAGCGGACGTAAAATGAAATGATGAATACATATATATATATATATATATATATATATATATATATATATATATATATATATATAAACATACAAATAATATATATATATATATATATTTATAATATAAGATCAAAAGATGGTTAAAGGAGTTCCATGTATTTTATTATGCGCATTTCAAAAACAAACATCATCATGCAATAATATTTGTGTTTTCATCAGATAAAACAGGAGAACATGATATGAAGGGTAAAAAACACTTGTGGATAGTGCAGTTTTAAATCAACATATGTTGATATGTTGATATGTTGATTTAAAACTGCACTATCCACAAGTGTTTTTTAGCCTTCATATCATGTTCTCCTGTTTTATCTGATGAAAACACAAATATTATTGCATGATGATGTTTGTTTTTGAAATGCACATAATAAAATACATGGAACTCCTTTAACCATCTTTTGATCTTATATTATGTATACTCCAGTACTACAAACTGTAGAGTGCTTCTTATCCGATATCTGCATTGCTTTATTGTACTACAATAAAACTCACCTCCTACATATATATATTTATATATATATATATATATATCATCATCATCATCATCAACGTTTAACGTCCGTGTTCCACGCTTGCATGGGTTTGGACGGGGGTAGTCCCACTTGAGGCAAGAGTGATTGTCTTGCTCGCATAGGACTGTCTGGCAGGTTTTCTACAGTTGGATGCCCTTCCTAACACCAACCACATTTACAGTGTGGGTCTGGGAGGTTTTCACCGTGTTGCCTACACGGCCACATTACAGCGTGGACTGTGTGTTTTTTTGTCGTGACACCTACACGATCTCATTTGTTTCGGCCTCGATGGCGTGGCACCAACATAACTTTACATAGAACGGGGTGGTGTGGATGGGGTGGGGGTGGTGGTGGTGGGACGGGGTGTATTTTGTTAGAGATGCCTACTGGCTGGAGTAGGTTTTACTATATATTTAGGTAAGGCGGGTCTTCTCTGTTACTGAGTACCGCCAAAGGTCTCGGTCCAGTGACATTGTCTTGGAGAGGTGTAAGTGTGTGATGTCGGAGTTTATCAGCTCGTCCCAGGTTTTTCTAGGTCTGCCTATTCCGTGACTACCGTCTATCTTTATTGCCCTGCACTTTGTTATACAGCTATCGACTTTCATGCGCATCACGTGTCCATACCAACGTAGCCTTCTCTCGAGTAAACAACATCTGATCCCTCTTATCTCTAATTTTTTCCTTAGTTCGTTTATGCTTTGCCGTTCACGTATATTACTGTTACACATCCAGCGGAGCATGCAAGCTTCGTTCCTCTCTAGTATATATATATATATATATATATATATTTATCGTTAACTGTTATAAGGGTAAAGGAGACGCCCTAGATAGGAGTAACTATAGAGGCATTAAATTAATCGACCAGGTCATGAAGGTCACAGAAAAAGTAATAGTGCAACTAATCAGAGAGCGAATTGATCTAGATAAAATGCAGTTCGGGTTTGTGTCAGGAAAAAGTACCACAGACGCTCTTTTCATTGTACGACAACTACAGGAGAAGTACCTAGCTAAAAGTAAACCCCTATACTTAGCTTTCGTCGACTTGGAGAAGGCCTTCGACAGAGTCCCCCGTTCCATTATCTGGTGGGCTCTTAGAAAACTAGAGTCGATGAATGGCTTGTGAGAGCTATACAAGCCATGTATAAAGAAACAGTCAGCAAGGTTAGAATTAAAAACGAATATAGTGAAGAGTTTAGTGTAAAAGTTGGTGTTCATCAGGGCGCTGTTCTTAGCCCCCTACTATTTATTATTGCCCTCCAGGCTATAACAGTGGAGTTCAAGACCGGCTGCCCATGGGAACTCCTATACACAGATGATCTAACGCTCATAGCTGAATCAATGGCCGAGCTAGAGAAGAAATTCCAAACATGGAAGCACGGGCTAGAATCAAAAGGCCTTAAAATTAACCTGGCTAAGACTAAAGTTCTAGTTTGTAAGAAAGAAAATAAGGCGGCGGTCCCCTCCGGGAAGTGGCCATGCGCAGAGTGTAGGAAAGGCGTAGGTAGAAATTCCATTTTGTGTCCCAAATGCAAAGTTTGGGTTCATAAAAGATGTAGTGGGATCACAGGTAAGCTAACTAAGAACATAGATTTTACATGTGGCCGGTGTTATGGTGCAATAAGTAGCAGCAAGTGCCCACAAAATACTAGCTCTTTCAATTGCGCAGAGGGTTCTATAGAAATAGTGGACAGCTTCCGTTACCTGGGCGATAAAATCAGCAGTGGGGGAGGGTGCTCTGAGAGTACTGTAGCTAGAGTCAGAACTGGTTGGAAAAAGTTCAGAGAGCTTATACCACTATTAGCCGCTAAAGGGTTCTCCCTAAAAATGAAAGGCAGGTTGTACGATGCCTGCATACGAACAGCAATGTTGCATGGCAGTGAGACCTGGGCATTGTGTGCAGAGGATATACGCAGACTAGAGAGAAACGAAGCTTGCATGCTCCGCTGGATGTGTAATAGTAATATACGTGAACGACAAAGCATAAACGAACTAAGGAAAAAATTAGAAATAAGAGGGATCAGATGTTGTTTACTCGAGAGAAGGCTACGTTGGTATGGTCACGTGATGCGCATGAAGGACGATAGCTGTATAACAAAGTGCAGGGCAATAAAGATAGACAGTAGCCACGGAATAGGCAGACCCAGAAAAACCTGGGACGAGCTGATAAACTCCGACCTCACACACTTACACCTCACCAAGACAATGTCACTGGACCGAGACCTTTGGCGGTACTCAGTAATAGAGAAGACCCGCCTTACCTAAATACAAAGTAAAACCTACTACAGTCAGTAGGCATCTCTAACAAAATACACCCTGTCCCACCACCCACACCCCATCCACACCGCCCCCCTTCTATGTAAAGTTATGTTGGTGCCACACCATCCAGGCCGAAACAAATGAGATCGTGTAGGTGTCACGACAAAAAAACACACAGTCCACGCTGTAATGTGGCCGTGTAGGCAACACGGTAAAAACCTCCCAGACCCACACTGTAAATGTGGTTGGTGTTAGGAAGGGCATCCAACTGTAGAAAACCTGCCAGACAGTCCTATGCGAGCAAGACAATCACTCTTGCCTCAAGTGGGAAAACCCCCGTCCAAACCCATGCAAGCGTGGAACACGGATGTTAAACGATGATGATGATGATGATGATATATATATAATCAAGGTTTAGCAAATATGAAAAAGTTTCAAAATATATTAAAAAAAATTCACTGTACTTACTATGGTTACCTTTACCGAATCGGTTTCGAGTCTCAAAAATAAATGGAAAGTCCTTGCAGGCTTCCATTGTAAAGATAAACTCTCGTCAGAAGGTTCTTTTCACTCGGAGATATATAAAATTCCCGAGTTCAAATTTACGAACTGGCGCTATTTAAAATTGTTCCCGAGATGAGAATGAATGATGTGGAAGCAATTCTGTCCAGTGCTGTGTAGAACTCATTGTTCTATCCAAAGCAAGTAAAGTTAACTGAATTAACTTGTTAACCTTACTGGTACATATATTATTGTCTTTAGTTGCATGAATGGCAAAGTTGAACCAGAAATAAATTTAAAACATTCAATGGGATATCTAGAGAATGAGAGGGAACCAGCTAGACTAGCAACAAAATTAAAATGAATAAGAACTGCACACAAATATCCTTGTAATTAGAGGAGTTTATCTACTACTGAAGTTGTATAATTTAAACTAGAGTGACCAAATGAAGTACAACATATTGTACTGAAATAGAAAGTAGTTGTTTAAAGAGCTATTATTTTTAGACCTGTGAAGGTGTATACCTATGTGGTTAGAGTGTTGATCTCATAATCCCAAGGTTGTGAATTCAAATCCCAGACCAGGAGATGCATTGTGTTCTTTAGAAAATCACTTTATTTCATGTTGCTCCAGTTCCTTCAGTTGTAAAAATGAGTTGCGATGTCGCTGGTGTCAAGCTGTATCGGCTATTGCCTTTCCCTTGGACAACATCGGTGGTGGGAAGAGGGGAGCCTGGCATGCTTCAGGAAATAGACCATGCCCAGGCTTGAGCCTCAGAGGGGAACTTTCTAGGTGCAAAATCATGTTCATTTGTGACTGAATAGTGTTTATGTTCATAGTTTTTGTTTCTGTATTTAAACCAAGTAATATAAGAACATATCTTAATAGCATATGTTCTTATATAACTTGGCTTAAATACAGAAACAAATCCCATTTGTTATCAAAATAGTTCTACTAGTGATATATAATATGTACATGTCCATAAATATGACATCAGTATCAAATTGATAGAACCAAACTTAATGTGGTCCACTGAACATCCAGCATAGGATCACAGAAACATTCAGCACAACATAGTCAAGAAAGTGGCTGAGGATCATACCTTTGAATCAATGTTTCCTAATCTGTTTGGCCAAACAATCCTTTAAATCATTTTGAAACATACTATTGCATCATCTGCCCAACTTTTCCCCTAAGGCAATATAGTAGCTGTAATAAAACATAGAATAAACGTAAACAGGTTTATGATTATTTAAAGTATAATTCTCACCATGCTCAGAAAAATGTCAGGTATATAGCAAATACCTTCAGATCTTAGTGAATTATCAATTCTGTGTCAAAAACCTTCAGATGTTAGTGAATGGAATACCCTGATGTATTAATAAAAAGAATTGGAGCATGTATTCATTTTTAAACCAAGCATATAAAATACCTATTAATCTACAATAAAATCTAGCAGCAAATGCGATTGATCTTACCTTATCTTTAGTACTTCAATGATGATATTTGAATTTTCTCACTGCTCCTCTAAAGCCTATAAATGCCCCTTCCTATAATCGAGTAATATCATTTCACTGTTGTTCCATCTTATTATTCCAGAGTAAGGGTGGCACAGAGCCCCTTGGGAAACACTGCAATAGAAAAATGTGAACAACAGAGAAGTATGTGTTGATAACATTATGTTGGAGTTAAATTTTGGTTGACTGGCGGGTTGAGGGCACCCACAATATATGTAGCCAAATTAGATTTAGAAGGAAGGTCTTAGCTCTTTCGATACCAAAACTGCTCCTGGTTCTATGAAAGAAAACTATTTGTTCTAACATGTTTATATTCATCTAAAACCTTCCATAATAAATTTATATAAAGACATTTAATTTTTTTTTCTTTTTTATAAATATATGTTGTTTATTTACAGTAGTAAATTGATGTTTATAATAGTAAAAACAATTTAATATAAAAAGGAAAAAATAGATTAAGAAGAAAGAATGGGATCTAAAATAAGAAAATATTTTTAAAAAAACGGAAAATATATAAAAACAGAAGAATGGGGAGGAGGAAGGTAGATGGCCTTTGGACCTATGGTGCAGCAGTAATGGAGCTCCTCCCCATGGACAAGATTGCAAAAGCATTCTCGCAGACAATGACCAGCAACACCCACTGCAACAGCCACTCTGCCTTGTGGGGCTTCCTCCTCAGATGGGCTGCCAAAGTTTCTATCTTGTGGAGGAGTTCCAAATGCCATCTTAATAATGAGAAAGTAATTTTACTAAATCCTTCTAAATTCTTGATTATTTTTCAAACGGATTTGAAAATCAAAGCAACTATTTTCCCTAGAAATATGACCATGAAAGGATTAAGCTGATATGAGTAAGTTTTATTCAATAGATGAAATGATACATCAAGATATGTAAATGTAGTACGACCCCATTCAATATATGTCAACATAGAAAAATAGATGCTAAAACGCTTATGAAATTGTGATAGTGGTAGTAATGATAGTTGTGTTTTTGGTGGTGGTTGTAGGAAATGTTATTTCTAATATTTTCAGGAATATTAGGTATTATCAATTGAAATTGATTATTGCTCACAAAATGAATACAAAATTTAAATCATCCATTTAGCAAATAACTATATTTAAATAGAAATATTAATTTGGGAGAAAAAAAAAATCAGGTTTCTTCATAACTTCTGAATTAATTACTGGCTTCAACACAACAATGTTCATATGGAAGCACGATTATGTAGATCTCAAAAAGAGAACAAAAACAAAAACAGACTTGGATAAAGTGACAATTTCAAATATATCATCATCATCATCTTCATTTTCATAATTTTACATCCACTTTCCCTGCTGATATGGTTTGGATGAATTGTCACAATCCAAGTTCAGACAGGTCAGATTGACCTCATCTTGTTCATATGTATGGCATTTGGCATGGTTTCTACAGCAGGACCACCTCACATAATGTACAGTGTGCACTTTTTCCTGGTAACACCACAATTACTTTACATTGTTTACTGGGTGCATTTCATCATGATACAATATTAACCCTTTACATAGCATATGGAATACATTTTATAATGACACCAGCACTAGTGAGATTGTTACATGCTTGTCCAGATTCTATAAAGCTCTATATTTTCTCCATTTGATTGCCCAACCTGTAACCATAAGCTTTGTGCCAGTCAGCTCAATCCTTTGTCATCTCATTTATGAAGTTTAGCTTCCTGTGTTAATTCTTCACAACTTCATCCCTTATCATCCTAGGTATCCCTTTATCACAAGTACAGAATAAGACAACAGCTATATAACTAGAGAACTGACTAAACAAAATACAAACATGTGAGGAAATCAACCAAAAAACAAAATAAAGATAGAGTTATGAACTCACAAGATACAGTTTAAATGTGGTTGGTGTTAGGAAGGGCATCCAGCTGTAGAAAACCCGCCAGACAGTCCTATGCGAGCAAGACAATCACTCTTGCCTCAAGTGGGAAAACCCCCGTCCAAACCCATGCAAGCGTGGAACACAGACGTTAAACGTTGATGATGATGATGATGATTAGCATTAATCAATTACATTTTTCTATTAACCCTCTTGATACCAAACAATCAAAAAAACACCTTGGGTTCCATGTTGCTATGCTGTCTATTTTAAAGTGTTTATATTTATCTAAAAACTTCCATTATAGTTTTATTTAAGAACATTTGTAATGTTATATCTTGATCAACAGTTTTATTATGAGAAAATTAGTTATATTATGAAAGCTCTATAAATTCTTGATTATTTTCAAAATCGTGAAAATCACAGGCAGAGTATTTCATCAGAAATACAGTGTTGAAAGGGTTAAGGAAAATTAAAAGAATTCATTTTACTGTAGCATCAAATAAAGATAATGTTTTCAAAAGACTATCAATTATATTAATTGTGAATGATACTGATGATTATTGGAACTTAACAGATGAAGGTATGTGAGTATTGGGTGAGGTGAGGTGATGAGTGGGAAGAGAGTTAAATTGCGATGCATACATAGATTTTCAATACTGGATTTCTCTGTAAATAATATTTCACAACATCTCTTCACAAAGATTGAAACTACTCGAGATCCACCTCTAAATGACTGTCTGATAGCACTGACAGATGCAACTGACATACAACAAGTATTTTAAGTACAGACAGATTAATCTAAAGCAATGTCTAAAAATTAATTCAAACTCTGCCGAAGGGTGTTTTATTATAATTTCTCTCTTCCTCTGTGTGTGTGTGTGTGTATATATGCATGTATGTATGTATGTGTTTATATATATATATAAATATATATACGTACATACATATATATATATATATTTACATAAATATATATATATATATGTGTGTGCGTGTGTATGTGTGTATCTCACAACAAAGGCAAAACATACAATAGCTTGAGTAAAGGTTAAACTCTTGACCAATTGGCAAAGATTGGTGCTAATTTATCATGTCAACCTTTGGCTCTTTTGTTTTGTTTGGCTTTAATAAGGACATATCAAGCTTATTTCAAAGGTAAGATAAACCACCAAATTAGATGTCTACATGTCACATTGACATGATAGAACTAGCAGTAAAATCTCCCTCAGTTTAAACTTTGGATATTGTTTTTATAGGTACACCCAAAAAGACAGGTTTGGTAATCAGAATTAAGTATATATAGAAAGTGTGGTAAGAAACCAGGTGGACCATAACACACCAGAATACTTGGTACTTAGGGTAGTAGATTGGGTAATATGACCCCAATGGCTGAGCTCCGGCCATTTTGACAGCTAGATCCGAACGTTGGCTGTCGAAATGGCTGGAGTTCTGCCATCGGGGTTCTGACTCTTTTCCTATATATATATATATATATATATATAGGAACGAGTAGGACCCCGACGGCTGAGCTCAAGCCCTTTCGATGGCTATTTCTGGACCCAGAATTAGCCGTCGAAACGGCTTGAGCTCAGCCGTCGGGGTCCTACTCGTTCCTATTACCCACTCTACTACCCTAAGTATTGAGTACTTTGGTGCGTTATGGGCCACCTGGTTCCTTACCACATTTCCTCCGTTATATATATATATATATAGAAATCACATGAATCAAAGTTCTGTTCAAACCATTCATTAGCTTACAATTGTTTCGTCCAAACCGAGGTTTGGCGTCTTCGGAAAAATGTTTCAATGATTGTTTACATACATGACCTCCTTTCCAAAACAAGAGACATACAGAAACATATGTATATATCGATGCACAGTGGGGTGACATCCATTATAATATTTTTGCATGGCAATTTAAATTCAAAAATTAAAGTTAAAATATAACATCGGCAGTTTACGAAGATAATGCAAGAGGATAGTTTGTTAGTCATTTGAAGTAGTTAGTGCATGCAATAGTTACACGTGGGGCATGCACGTGTGTCTTATTTATATAAGATTATTGTGCGGCAAGGTGTTATATGCAATACAAGCACTTTAAGCGGGTAATCAAGAGTATTATGGGGGTTGTATTGGTAAAGTATTTTTTATGTATGATAAAGAAGCTTGTGTGCAGAGAAATAATTCAAATTCAGAGAAATATTAAAAATGAGAAGCAAAATAATGTTATGGTTTTTGTATACACCACCATTTTCACAATCCAGGAAACGTAATATATAGATTATATGTCCTTCACATAATTAACGATGATTTAGTATTGGATGTTTGATGTATTAGGTTAGATTATTACAGCTTGTTGCGGCTCAGTGTTCTTTAATCCAATTTTATAGAGCAGGTTGTTTTTGTTGCGAGAATTTACATCGATTTATTTTCCAGAAGTATGTGTGTGATTAAGGGGAGTTAATGCGTGAGGGGAGGTAACTAGCTGATTTCTATAACTAAATTTATTATTCCAATGTACATTAAAAGGTGTCCCAATTGAGTCCCTTATATATATGGTTATATACAGTTTACTCAATATATACAGGACTCAATTGGGACACCTTTTAATGTACATTGGAATAATAAATTTAGTTATAGATAGAAATCAGCTCACCTCCCCTCACGCATTAACTCCCCTTAATCACACACATACTTCCGGAAAATAAAACGATATAAATTCTCGCAACAAAAACAACCTGCTCTATAAAATTGGATTAAAGAACACTGAGCCGCAACAAGCTGTAATAATCTAACCTAATACATCAAACATCCAATACTGAATCATCGTTAATTATGTGAAGGACATATAATCTATATATTACGTTTAGTGGATTGTGAAAATGGTGGTGTATACAAAAACCATAACATTATTTTGCTTCTCATTTTTAATATTTCTCTGCACACAAGCTTCTTTATCATACATAAAAAATACTTTACCAATACAACCCCCATAATACTCTTGATTACTTGTATTGCATATAAAGTACTTGTATTGCATATAAAACCTTGCTGCACAATAATCTTATATAAATAAGACACACGTGCATGCCCCACGTGTAACTATTGCATGCACTAACTACTTCAAATGACTAACAAACTATCCTCTTGCATTATCTTCGTAAACTGCCGATGTTATATTTTAACTTTAATTTTGTTTTAATATGATTTTAATTTTTGAATTTAAATTGCCATGCAAAAATATCATAATGGATGTCACCCCACTGTGCATCGATATATACATATGTTTCTGTATGTCTCTTGTTTTGGAAAGGAGGTCATGTATGTAAACAATCATTGAAACATTTTTCCGAAGACGCCAAACCTCGGTTTGGACGAAACAATTGTAAGCTAATGAATGGTTTGAACAGAACTTTGATTCATGTGATTTCTATATAACTGCTCTGTAGAACAACTGATGTTATTACATTGAGCTATTTATCTTACTGGTAATAAGGTAGTAATAAATTACTGTCTTTCACTGTTTAGGGTTTAAAATATATATAACTATAAAAAGTTTTAGTATATACATAACCATAAATAGTATCCTTAATACTATATATATATATATATATATATATATATATATATATATATATATATATATATATATATATAGAGAGAGAGAGAGAGAGAGAGAGAGAGAGAGAGAGAGAGAGCGAGAGAGAGAGATTCCTTGCTTTCAACAATGTTAAACCATCTCTAGGTTTCAATGTTATGTATTTCAGTTATTTGACTAACCGAAATGTATACTCATTGAATTATAGTGATGTAACTAAGTGTTCCATAGATGCATTTATCTTTACCATAATCCTCAGACAGAATATGACACAAACATGGCACATTGAAACTATTGTATTATAGCTACAGGCCACAATGCTACAATTAACATGAGAATATACAATTGTCAGAAATGACAACAAAAATATCCACCACCTAATTGAACAAATGAAAATCTATTGGTCTAAATTCAAATACTTGCATAATATCTATGCCAATCTCATTGGTCGTGTCCTGCTTACAACATATCCACAGCAATACAATTACGTGTTCTTGAAGATCAGTCTGTAAAACTGTAGAAAGATTGATGATGATTTTAGGAACTTTACAGCTGTAAACAAACAGTAAGAAACTCAAACAGAAATATGAAAACTGCCTTGGT
This sequence comes from Eledone cirrhosa, assembly GCA_964016885.1. Lineage (NCBI taxonomy): Eukaryota > Metazoa > Mollusca > Cephalopoda > Octopoda > Eledonidae > Eledone > Eledone cirrhosa. Next base: position 123,818,136 of record OZ024740.1, read on the forward strand.
ATTAGAAATGAAAACTGAACATGAATAAAAAGTGTTTACCCATTTATATAAGAAAACTACCATCATTCGGGACACAGAAAAAAATATACATGTCTATGTCATAAGGACTTAATTCTACTTTTTGTTTTACTTTTTTTTTTTTCAAGTAGTAACCTTAATCCAAACTATACTTCTCTGGCTAAAAACGCAAGGAAAAAATGGAAATATATAAATAAATATCTATTTAACATGTTAAATGTTGCTGTTTCTAGTATATGATTATGATAATATTAAGAATATATATTCTTATTGTACCTTTTAATAAAATTAGTTTCTTTAAACTTTAGAAAATATATGTATCTTGAGAGACAAATATTTATCTTATGAATTATACAGCATAAATATATATGATTAGAATTACAGGAAATTAGCATTTTATCCCCAAGAGCATTATGGAACATATCAGAATGATAGTCTCTATGTTTAGCATTATTCTTTTAATAACTGACTTTCAAATATAGATTTACATCTATTAAGTCTTAATATACTGTAATAATTTAGCAAGAGATATCTAAAATAAGTTGCTTAATACAAATGTTTGTATATATTACTCTTAGACAATGTGTACAATCAGTGAAATAGTATTTCATAAGTTTCAAAAAATTCAGATTCAACAATTTTGTTTCTAATCTCATTTCCATCATCAATATTTTAGGCTTCTAGATATGTTGTAACAGAGATTGGTGTTAAATGAAATACTGTTAAACTAGTCTATTTAGCCACAATTTTTGTATGCATAGCAATTAAATATGTTGTCACCATATATCTAATGAATTACACTGTATTTGAATTAATTATTGAAGAATTTGAAGGGATTTACTAATATTATTCATTGTTTCATTATTAAGATGATATTTGTAACACAAGAAAAGGTTCCAAATAGGAACCCTTTGAAATATTTTTCCTTCTTGTTCAGTTTTGGGTAAGTGGGTTGGTATCAAAAGGGTTAAGGGTTACAAAACCTGGTACATCCTCAATTTGCCTTTTAAAAAATCTTTAGCATTACACAAATGTTATGAGTCATAACTTATGACCCAGACAATAAGCAACGAATGTCTAATTTACTTAGCTGTACAATGACCGAGTTCATGAGTCAATAAATGAGCCTTTGATGGTTACTTACCCTGCTAAAATTAGCAAATAATCTTTTTTAAACAACTTTATTGTCTTCAAAAAGAAGACATTGAATAATGTATTCTTTGGTACACTATTCCAGAAAAGATAATCATCATGACTTGAAAGCTTTTAATCATGTCTTTCAGTAAGAGCTGATTTGTGACAAAGCTATCAGGAACATGACTAAATACAGACGCAAAGTATAAGACTCAGAATATGTAGTATAATTCCATAGTATTTCAGCTGTAACCACCCCTTCATTATTCAATGTACCATTCTTTTTATAATGGTAAAGTATAATTGTAGAGAAATTTTACTGCTATTTCTATCATGTTGTACAACCATATAGAAGATCCCTCATTAGCAGCTGTGAGTTCAGACACTCTTGCAAGTTTTTGGACATGGACGACTTTCATTAGTTGACTAATACCAGACACTGAAGAAGAAAAAGAAATTTTAATCCATTTATTATCATGTATCTAATAAAAGATACTGCCTATGATTTTGGAATAACTTTGAAAATAATCAAGAATTTGAAAGGATTTAGTTATATAACGAACGTTTTTATTATTTTTTCTGGTGTCTGGAACATAACAAAAGTTCTTACATAAAATTATATAACAAAGTTTTCAAAGAAATATTTCTATCACAGTTCTAGTGGCAGTTTCTGCTGGGTTCATATCAAAATGGTTAAATAATATCCCAACTTGTTAAGAATCAAATATCTGTACCAACCCTCTTTATCATACTCACATGCTACTCTCAAATCAATATCACAACTGGCAAAATACAAAATAAATGAGCTAAATAAATAAATAAAGATAAAATCAAATCAATGATTGACAGAAATATGTTTAAGATGAAAAGTCTAAAATTAATTATCAACAATTAATATTCAGAATTTTGTGTTTGACTAGAGAGATAAAATTAGCAATAGTTTTCACATGTTTTTGTTTTCACACACATGGATGGTTTAGTCTGCTGAATAAATGATTCTCAAATCTATTCTTTTATCAACAAAACATTTCATTAATAATATTATTAATATATGTATTCTCTACTCTACTCTAGGTTGGGTAAAATTCCCGAGATCCATGGACGAGTTCTCTCCAGCAGTCTCTGTCCCTCATTATCGCTGCCATGTCCTGCGTCTCCAACAGACCAGTGTCTGTCCTTAGGGCATCAACATACATTAACCTTGATCTTCCTCTTCCAGTGTGTCCATGTAGGGGCTCCCACAGGAGCACTGAGTGCAATGTCAACTCTGGATGTCGGTGAGCATGTCCAGCTAAACTCAATCTCCTCTGTGTCACTTTTGAGCTGACTTTTGGGAGGCTCCCATACAGCTCTGAGTTTTTCATCCTCAGTGTATACTGATTAATGTTCAGAGCCATTCTCATCATTCTCCTGTAGCACCCATCCACCATCTGAGTGAGTTTCATGTCCAAGTCTCAGACCCGTGCAGCAGCACAGACTCCACTACAGCAATGAAGAGGCGGATTTTCAGGTCTTTACGAAGGTCGGACTTCCACACAGATCTCAAGCTGTATATATATATATATGGATTATATAGTAAGGATCAGCAGAGAAAAATTGGTCATAAGAAGAATCAGATGCAGTGTGCAATAGAGAAGTTTACATAAAATGGTGATGATGATAGTAACATTAACAATAATAATGATGATAAAAATAATGATTATAGTGGAAGCTATTTATTAAAATCATGGATAATATTATGAACCAGTTATTGTTATCAAAATTAGTGGCTCCCAAATTATATATTTGATTAATGTTATCAACTGTTCATCAACACCCCTGCTGTGGAAGATTCTGCTGGAGTATGGGATCGAGTGTCAACTTCTTGCTGCCCTGATGGCTTTATATGAATGCCAGAGTATTTGTGTTTGAATAAATGGTGCTAAATCGAAACCATTCAATGTGGGAGTTGGCCTCCGCCAAGGGTGTGTACTATCATTTCCCCTGTTCATTATTTATATGAAGAGGTTTGTCATGTGCAGCCGGGTTGGAAGTGGTATCACAACTGGTTGGATTAAAATCAGTCGGCTGGAATTTGCAGACATGTTACTTAACTCAACAGAAAGTGATCTCTGACTTGCACTCAATAGGTTTGATGCCAAGTGCTACATGGCTGGAATAAAAATCAGTGCTGCGAAAATTGAGTCTCTCATCCACTCAAGGATGCCTGTGCATTGCACTCTACATATGAATGGAGTTCCCACTGAAGCAGGAAGAGAAGTTTAAGTATACCAGCAATGGGAGGCAGGGGCTGAAATCCGTGCAAGTATTGCAGAAACTGGTGTAGTAATGCACAAACTTCAGTAATCAGAAAAGGGAGGTAGGCATAAACATCAAGCTTGCTATCTTCAATTCAGTATTCGTACCAACCCTTACCTATGATCATAAATCTTGGGTAATAACCAAAAGAATATGATCACAAATGAAAGCAGCTGAAATGGAGTTCCTCCAAAGGGTCTTTGAAGTAACATTACTTGATAGAATGCGTGGCTTGGAAACCCAGAGGCAGTTCATGTTGGGACATTCTTTTAGGAGAAGGAAAACTCTGCATTAAAACCTGCAACACGATAGCAGCCAATGATGTTGACTTATTCTTTTTTCCTTTAAAATGTTTCAAGCACCGACATCATTTCATCTAAATGACTTTCACATGTGTTGTGTGCGTATGATGTTTTTTTTTACTTTTGCTGTAGCATAGGCAGAAAGGACTCTAAGTCCTTGACAGGGTTAAAAAGTCATGTTCGTCCCACCTATATATGAGAAAAAGGTCGAGGGATCGCAATTCTCGAAACTGAGATGCAGCCATTATATGTATATATGTATGTATGTCAGGTTGCTCTTCAGCACTACCTGTGGGGTTGTCAGTTTAGTGGCTGATGACTCAACCACCTACAGGTTGTACTGGGTTACATGATTGTGGGCACCCTGCAGGATGAAAAACAAAACCCATCAATGGGCAGAGGAACACAGGAGAATCAACAGCCAACTAATATTTTTTTTCTTTTTGAGCGAGAGACTCATAGTCTTCATGAATATATCTCTCTAGGATTAGATCACTCTGATATAAAAAAAACCTGTAACTTCGTTGGCATGCAATAATTTTGGTTAAATGCATTTAAATGTTCACAGGGTGTCATTGGCCCCGTGCAGTGCAAATCCTTTCCTCTCTTAAAAATGCTTCAAGGACAGTCATTGCCTGATATGTGGCATATTTTGCAATGCATGGTATGGCTGGCCATAGGCAAATCCTTTGTAAGACTAAAATGCCACGTCTGTGATACTCATGCTTAAGTATCAAGTGATGGCATAACTAGAAATTGAGTTGCAGCCATCACGTTTGTATGTATGCCTCATGAGAGGTAGTAACAAGATGAGATTATTTCACAGTTGGCAATAATGTGGCTAACCTCTTCAATCTTTGTTTTGTGCAGCCTAAATTTATTGTCATCTAATGAGCTTTTTTGCAGAAGGTACTTGGTGGGGATTTCTTGTTTCTGGATTGCATGGAAATATATTTCAAGGTCAGATGTTGTGAAATTGTCGTCGGGCCTTTAATATATTTAATCGCCTCTATGATCTGCAATTTTTGTCTCGAGTACCCATATACAACCTTCCCGGTGAATTGGTACATTTTTTTTTTGGTGTGTCTTTCATTTTCCAATTATCCAGTGAGAGAAATTTCTATTAGGTTTTGTTTCATGTCTCTTTTCTAGATCAGTGGCTATCCTAACAATATTGTTATTTTCATGTTCATAAACCTGGAAAAGGTGACTGCTTAACTTTTTCTTCTGATAAAAATGTTGCTTCAGTGTTATTTGGGAAAAATTAACATGTGGTATTTATCGTGGTATTACCCAATTAGAAGCTGTTGGCAAGATATTTTTAAAATCTTTGCTCAACAGACTGAAGTAAGATATCTGTCCTGTAGTTATCCCAGTTCAGAAAGCTACAATCATTGCTAACTACAAAAGTATTTTTCCCTCAAAATGAGGGCAGATTGTATGATGCATGTATATGAACAACAATGGTGCCATGTAATGAGACCTGGGCACTGGGTGCAGAGGACCTACAAAGATTGGAAAGAAATGAGGCTTACATGCTTCAATGTATATGAACTGCAAAGCTATATGAACTGAGAGAGAAACTGGCATAAGAGGAATCAGTTGCGCTGCAGGAAAGGGAATTGCATAGGTATGGGCATGTGATGCATAGGACTGATGACAGCTTTATAAAAAGGTGCAGAGTGCTCAAAATTGATGACAGCTATGGATTAGGAAGATCTAGGAAGACTTGGGATGAGGCAATAAAAACCAGCCTCACACAACGACACCACAGAAATGCAGTGACACAGGATCATGATCTCTGGTGTTATGCAGTACTGCAGAAGACACACCTTCCTATGTGCATGGGTTGCAGCATAACTCCTTCCATACACCTCACACATCTTAACACTCTCCTCTTTACCTAACACCCATGTCATTACACTGCACCCTTCACCCACTTCCTAAAATTCCACCCTTCATCCACTCCAAACACCCCATCTTTCACCAGCTAAGTGCCCCACCCTAGACATACCTCTCCACCCTACATACACTCAACTCCCTCGACCCAGCCACCAGTTGACACTGTAAAGTGGTCCTTTTAGTAAAATGACAAAAATTACCCAATTCACACTGTAAAATGGTCATGTTGGCAACACAACGAAAAGCACCCAGTCCACACTCTAAAGTATTTGTGTTGGTGTTAATAAAAAAGCACCCAGTCCACACTCTAGTTGACGTTTTGATGATGATATAGTGACAAAATAGCCAATTTGCTAAGGCATTAGATAAAATATAAGGTGGTATTTTTAAGGCTTTGTGCTTTGAAATCTCACTTAGTTTAACTATATGTTCATCCCTCCATGGATTAATTGCATGGCAGTGGATTGGTATAATTGTTAGAGCATCAGAAGAGATGCCATGAGGTATTTTTTCTGGCATTTTGTATTCTAAGTTCAAATTCTGCCTAATGATTCAAATCCTACATATGATAATGGAATTGCAACTGATTATGAATGCTGCAATGAGTGGAGGGAGATTGTTATATTTGCTTGTGCAGGTTGAACAACCATGGCACTGTATATAAATCAGTCCACTTCAGTCATGACTGACTATGTGCTTGCATCAATACAGTTAACACCAGAGGCACAAGTCAAAGCAACGTGTTTAGCAGTTGCCCATGTATGCCAGTCTCCTCTCTTTTCAGCATTGATGCTGACTAAGTGAAAGTCAAAGGCCAATACAGCCTGAAACCAGTGATGTCACAAGACTTTTTTCCCAACTGCATGGAATGGAGCAATATGAAATAAAGTATCCTTCTCAAAGAAGCCATGTTCTGACCAGTCCAGCATTTGAAATCATCACTTTATAATCCAGATCCTAATACCTTAATCATTAAGCTATGCATCTTAACACAATATATATATATATATATATATATATATATATATATATATATATATATATATATATATATATATATATATATATATATATATATATATATATGTGTGTGGTTGTAGTTGTTTATATATATATATATAAACAACTACAACCACATATCTCTGACATCATGCAAATTTTTCTAATCAAATATTCATTTCTAAGAGAATCTATGTAAATTCCAAACTGTCATATATCTCTTATAAATATCATTAATGGCTAGATGTCAAAGGTTTCCTTATCAATTTCACCAATTAACATAAAACAACTGTTGTTCAATGAGCATTTCCCATGAAAATATCATATTTTTCACATAAATTGCAAATAATGACATATAGAGTACAGATACATACATTTACTTGCACACATAAACACATTTATATAAAGTGACACACAAACACATACAAACACTCACAGAAAATACACCCACACACCCAAACACACACATATTTATATATGATCATATAGGGATATATATGCAGACATATTTATACATATATCATCATCATCATCATCACCACCACCACAACCACCAACTCCACCACCACCACCACCACTTTATGCCTGCTTTACCATGCTTGAATGGGCTGGATGGGTTCTTTTCAGCAAGACATCTCTCCAATTGTATCGGTACTTTGTCATCTTCTTTTTGAGATTCTGTGATTTAAGTTTGGCCCTGCCCAGTTCTTCCTTGACCACCCTTACTGTCATAGCTCCCTTCTACTTGGATTTCTTGACACTTCGTCAACCAACACTCATCACCCATATGCATTAGTTGGCTATATGAGCACAATTTTCACTCCTCCATACTACACCTAATTCCTCTTATATCCAGCATCTATCTCAGCTCATCTACGTTTTGCCTGTCATGATTATTAACATTGCACATCCATTGAAGCATATTTGCTTCATTTCTCTCCACCCTTTGTATATCTTCTGTGTTCACTGACTATATCTCACTAAAATGCAACATCACACATTTGCATAAGCATCATACATACAGCCAGCCTTTCTTTTGTAGAAAGAAACATTTTGCTGTTAACAGAAGTAGTCTGAAAGTTTGCCATTCTGTTCTTACTCTTGTTATTATACTTTTGGAGCAGCCTCCTCTTCCACTATTTTATCACCTAGATAACAGAAACTAAAAACTATTTGTATGGAGCCTTTTGGGGATTGGAAAACTTGTATTTTACTTCTGTTCTTACTACTAACTCTCCCTGTGCATCTGCCACATACTAAAGTTACCTTTTCTGTTAGTCTGCCTATTATACTTCTAGATTTCTTGTATGCCCAAAAATGACATTGTGTCCCTTGTATATAATTACTACCTGCTCATTTTCTACATATTGAGCAATGCCACTTTGCTGATGGGATCAGGATCTTATCTTGTTTCCTGCTTACCAGAACTTTAGTTTTCCTAAGTTTCCTCTAAGATTTTGGATACTAAGTTGTTTCGAAAACCAAATTTCTTCTCTAGCTCTTCCACAGATTTATTTAGCTATTTTTACAAGCCTGTTGGCATACTTGAGTTCCCATGGGCAACCTATCTTAAACTCCTGTGGTATAGCCTGCAAAACTATAATAAACAGGAGGGAGCTGAGGGCAGAGCTCTGATGATTACCTACTTGCACATTGAATTCTTTACTGAACTCATTGCCTATTCCCACATTATTAACAGTTCCTCTGTACGTAGCTTTCACTGCTATTATGAGTCATATGTCTAGTTTTCTTAAAAATCACAGTTTGACTCCTACTTCCCAGAAATTTTCATCGTCTTAGAAACTATTTCTGATGGTCTGGCATCCTTACCACTTTTCATGTCCTTGATTACTTTCTTACCTTTATAACTGTCAATTTTGATAGCTGGTTCTTCTGTTGGGTCAGCTGGAAGTAGTCTCTCTTCCTCCCATTCATTTTTGAAAATCATCAACCAATTGTTACAGCATTTACAGGCCTTCCTCTTTTGGGTATTCATGGTGCTGGGTGCACCAGTGTCTTTTCATATGCACGTTTCTCTAACAGCATTCTGGTTATCACTGACACACTGCTGAGCATTGCGGAACACCTCATGTTTTTGATCCTCATGTCATGGGACATGGGAAAGCCTCCTGCTTCCAGCTTCTCTGTATGCTATGTATCATCTAGCTTCTATTCTGGCTAAATTATATCAATCATTACTGCCCCCATCTCTGCCAGCCTCTTTTCTTTAACAGCTCTACCAATAGTGTTCTTCCACCACCCGTTCACTATCTGTCTGTCTGGAGCTTTACTCCAGCAACACGTCTTCTCAGTACACTGTAGTATGTCGCCTCGTAGAATCTTCCAATTGCCCTCTTTGTCATATATATCTGAATCCTCCCTCTTGTCATATGCATCATGTAGAGCTTTCCTGAACCTATATTTAACAGTCAGGTACGTTATCACCCATACTCTCCATATTTTTCAAACATATCTTGTACCATCTCATGCTTATTCTGATGTTGTGTGGTGCATTCTTCTCTGGGGATGGGCTTAGCTTTCAAAATCATCTGCCTGTCATGTTTGTTCATGAGTAAAAAATCAATCTGGCTTGTGTGTTTGTCTTATTGGCAGGTGATCAGGCTGGTCAGTTTCTTATAATTAGTGTAGTAATTAGTTCATATGCATCACAGAATTCTAAGAGCTTCAAGTTTTCATTTTTCAAGCAATAACCATATCCACTGTAAGTTCAAGTGTATCCATCCTGGTGCTATCCAACGTGCAGGTTGTAGTCACCAGCTAAGCTGATGAGGTCTCTGTCATCTGTAATGGAGACTATCTGTAAACGTTGTTCATAGAAGTGTTCCTTTTGTTTCTCACTTGCTTGTGCCATCATTACTCTGACTACTTTGATTACCTTATCTATCTACTCAGCTAGTAGAATTGCTTCACCACCTATGCTACCATCTTTCATAACCCAGCAAAGCTTGTATCTTTGTAATTTGTCTGTGTGTAGTCATGCAGAGGTACCTCACTGTCTTATCTCTTGAAAACAAATGAATGGCAGCTTTGAGATGCGTTACCTGACAGTGGTGGTTAGGTTGTCTTCTCAATAATTTCTCTTTCTACCTGAGAGGGTATATGGGTATGCAATTGCTTTATATGCACATGGTTAGTTTAGCCACTATTCTACTATGGATAGTAGTAACATGAGTAGTGTTAGTCATCTTTACACAGTTGGTATGAATCATAAATTCTGTGCAGGTCATGGTTCTTTGGCAAAGTTTTCTAGTTGGATGCCCCACTAACCAATTAACTGCATGGACTAGGTGCATTCTTCATAGCACCGGCAATAGAGAGGTTGTCTAAATTGACTGAGTCATATCTACCCTATGCATTCAAATTTGTTTGTAGTGACTACTCTTCTTGATAGGCTGCTTTCTCTGCATGATTATAAATATAATTACATACTGATTCAAATAAAATAATTCTTTTATTATTTTAATAGTTTTTGTCATTAGACTATGGCCATGCTTAGGTACTGACTTAAAGGGATTTATTATTTCAAATTGACCTCAGTATTTAATTTCTTCATCTCTGTCACATATTTTGTTAATCAAGTTTTGCTAAAACACTAAGCTATGAGATATAAGCATAAGCACATACATAACCCTTTTCCACACGTATATATATATATATATATATATATATAATTATCAACACATATATTTTTATTGTTTGACCCGAATTACTTGGTCGTTTGTTTTGGCTGTGCGGATGATCTGTTTAACCATCATCTCAGTGTGTTTGGCCCTTAAAGTATGTTGTAGCTCTGATTCACAGGAATCATCGAGCGCTTGCCACACATATCGGACGTTGATTTTCGTTAATTCCTGAGCTGAAATACGATTCTCGCTAATTTATATTTGTATATATATATATATATATAATATATATATATATATATATATATATATATATATATATATATATATATATATATATATATATATATATATATATATATATTTATATATATATATAAATATTTATATATAGGCTCCTGCAATTCCCATCTACCAAATCTTACTGACAACTCACTGCTCAAACAGAATGTATAGTAAGAAAGACCTACATGTGTTAACAGGAAGAGGAATTCATCCTGAAAAAGATGATTGTTCTTATCCACACAGCCATACTTGCTTTTATATATATTCTATTAGCTGCAAAGCTATATCAGGCAGTAAAGAGCCAAGAGATTCATATTTATACAGAATTTTAAGTACAAAATATTTGGATATTTAGTGTCTGGTAGATCTTTGTGACTGTATTAAAATATACATTACTTTATCCATGTACTGATTTTTGTTTTTCCTGTTTGTAGAGCCAAGCCTATAACAACCTAACACCATCATCGTTTAACATCCATTTTTCATGCTAGTATGTATCAGATGAGTTGTCTCATTTTGAGACAGGACAGATCAGTTGACCATGTTTGCTCATGGATATATATATATATATATATATATGTGTGTGTGTGGGGGGGGGGTGTAATAGTAATGTGCGTGAATGGCGAAGCATAAACGAATTGATAGAGAGACTAAGCATAAGATGTATCAAATGCTGTGTTCTGGAGAAGAAATTGCATTGGTATGGACATGTGATGTATATGAAGGATGACAGCTGTATAAAAATGTGCAGGACAATGAAAATTGATGGAAGCTACAGAGTGGGTAGACCAACAAAAACCTGGGGCGAGGTGATAAAAACTGACCTTGCTCACTTACACCTCTCTAAGACAATGACACTTGATCGAGATCTTTGGTGCCATGCAGTTGTACAGAAAACCCGACTGCCATATCCACCTAACATTCACTCTTTGACATTAGAGATAGAACAGATTCTCTATACCATTTCCTGCAGCATGACTTAGCAAGCTATTTAGAACCATGGTTTAACCACTTTACTTCCCTCCGAAGAAGAGATATTATCTAAAAAATTAAGGATATTTAAATAAATTTAAGGTAAAAGACTAATTGTCAACAATATCTTTTGCATTTGCATTTATATTCTATATCCATACCTGCATTGTTTAGGCTTTACAAATACAAACGTTTATACCTCATTAAACAATGCTTCAAGTAAACTATAACTTCTTCCTTTCCTTACGCCTGAGCCAGGCCCAGTTCACAACTGTAAAGAAACTCTTCCAGCTATCTAAAAAGCGCGCCAAAGCCGGCTGCCAAATAAACTTCCTCAAACGATGCCTGAATAACAACAGCATCCCCCAAACTATCAAAAACTTGCATCTACCAACATGCTTCAAACCACCAGCCCTCAAACCATCACTTAGCTACATACAAAAATTCTGCCTAAGAAAACTCATACACCTATACCGCACGCTACAACAACACATACGGACTATTTCCAGCTTTGTACCACAACTCGCTGAAACCCCTGAACCTCTGCCCAGAGTTATCCCCGCCGCTATAGACATGTCATACCACCATCGCCGAGACTACGAGAAAATACACCTAACGCAAAAATTTCTCAAACTCAGCACGACTAACCGTCTTAACAACAACCCAACTCTAAGCACCAACAGAGGCGAACAAGACGGTACTAACACCGAACCTAGCAACCTAGCGGCGCCCCGACCAACAACACACCTAATTCAAAACACCTCGTCACAGACTTGACAGGAACCCTCTCCCGAGAGGAATTAGACCTCCTCAGCCTGGGTCCCAAGTTCATATTGAAACAGAGACTGGACGACAAATTATGGCTCGACATAGAAACGAATTTCTGTCGGGCTGCCTACCAACAAAAAATGGATATCGACTCTCGGCAACAACACCACGGAATCTAACAAACCCAGATTCCCGATATACCAACTGGATCACCCACTCTGTCCACCGCCTGCCAACCGCGAGCTTGAAGAAAAACTCTCGAGGCTAAAACATTCCGTATTTAGCATCTTACGGAAACAGAAGAAGATAGCCCCAAACCTCTCCAGGACACAACAACTCGCCCTGAAGAACCTACGGAATAGGGAACTTATATACTTACCATCCGACAAAGGTAAAGAGTTTTGTGTCATCTCTCGAGCCCCATACAACAACCTAGCCTTTGAACACCTAAGCGACAATGATATACAGAGATCCCGGACATGACTGCAGCCCTGATCGAAAAACAGGCCAACCCCATCTGGTTAGACATCTGTAGGAGAAGACAACTCCCAAATAAAGTTATACTCAACTACACCACTAGAAATATCAGACTGCCCACTTTCTACCACCTCATCAAGACCCACAAGATTAGTATTAAGACACAAATAAGACCCATCGTCTCTAGCATAGAAGGATCCCTATACAAAATCTCCTGACTCCTCTCCCAGGTCCTCAAGCTTCTACTCTCCATCTTCCCCGGGCATGTCAGTAGCTCCGACGAAGTCATACATAGACTACACCAACTCCAGCCAGAACAACTTAAACTAAATAGATACGCCTTTAGCCTCGACGTTGTCTCCATCTACACTACAGTCCCTGCTCATCCAGCTGTCGATTTATTGACGGACTGCGTGGTTGCAGAGGACATCCACTGCTACGGCCTCCATCCGACGGACATACACCAGCTTTTGTCCTTCACAGTGGACAACACGTACTTCACCTTCCACCACCACACATACATACAGACAACAGGATTACCCATGGGATCCAGCCTATCGGGCTTGCTGTCCATCACCCATATGAACCAGCTAGAATGCTGACACATCAACACCTGCTATTCCCATACCTTCTTCACCCGATATGTAGATGACATACTCATCCTTATGTCATCCCGTGAGGAGGCGGATAAAATATACACAACATTCTCCAGCATGGACACCAGTATAATGTTCAGCATGGAACACCCCGATGACCGCGGATCCCTACTGGATACCTACTGGACTTCCAACTCAGGGTAACATAGGAAGGCAACATGCACACCTGCTTCTATAAAAAAGCCGCCAGCAGGCACCTGTTTGTAGAATTTCAGATCGGCCCTCCCAGCGGGCGCTAAGTTCGGATACATAAGGAATGAACTAACACGTATCCGGAACAAATGCACTGATGCTAAAGACCAAGACACACACACCACACATTTCCTGGAAGTACTCAAACTGAACGGAACCCGACGTCCACCACGAACCGTGCAAGAAAGAACAGAGGACACCACACCCGAAGCACTAACACCTGCTTCCTGAAGCTCCCACACTTCAGTGAGGAAACAACAACAGCCATCCGCAGAGCTATCAGACGAGAGGGACAAGATATTCAACTAGCCCACTCAGGGCCTTCTCTACGCGGACGGCTAACCAAAAGACACTCTACCAGACATGACAGCCACTGCAGGCTAGCCAACTGCCCCATCAACGACACAGACCTATGCCACCAGACTTACGTCGTATACAGATTAGAGTGCGACAAATGCAGCAACTTCTACGTAGGTAGCACCACCAGACCACTTCACATAAGAATAAAAGAACACCTCAATACTAACGCTTCCTCATTTAAGAAACACCTAGTGAAATGCAAAAACACAGACAAAAACATAACTGTTAGGATAGACACTAAGGAAAGAAACCTCGGCAATCTTAGAATTAAGGAAGCCCTGATTATAGAGAAAACACAACCACCAATCAATAATAGACTAGAACTCAACACCTAATTTATAACTTGATAGAGCACCTAGCCCCATACTTACACCCCCCTCTTACACACACTCACACGCTTACATCTCCACTTATTCTCTCTCTCACACACCCACATACACACACAAAGACCAGTTTTAACACGATAGAGCATCTATCCCCCATATTTACGTATAGACATCTTCTCACACACATACTTACACCTTCACGTATTCTCCGACACACTTAAACATACATGTACAAAACCCCTTTTAAAGGGAGACTACTCTTTATCCACCTTCACTCTTTTGACATTAGAGATAGAACAGATTCACTTTACCATTTCCTGTCAGCATGACTTGGCAAGCTATTTAGAATGCTGGTTTAACCACTTTAGCCTCCGAAGAAGAGATATTATCTCGAAAATTAAGGATATTTAAATAAATTTAAGGTAAAAGACTAATTGTCAACAATATCTTTTGCATTTGCATTTATATTCTATATCCTTACCTGCATTGTTTTGGCTTTACAAATACAAACGTTTATATATATATATATATATCATCATCACCGTTTTACGTCCGTTCTTCCACGCTAGCATGGGTTAGATATGTATGTATATATAGAGAGATAGAACACTGGAAGGTAATATCCGTAGTGGTAGAGCACTCAGTCCATGGGACGAGTTTGGTAGAAGTAATAACACAACAGTTAGTTCACCATACCGAGAACTGAAGATCCGTATAAGGTGAAACAATTGTTCTTGGTATGGTGAACTAACTGTTGTGTTACTACTTAAATATATATATATATATATATTAGAGCATTGGCCTTGTAATCGAAAGGTTGTGAGTTCAATTCTCACACAGGGTGATGTGTTGTTTCCCTGAGCAAGACACTTTATTTCACATTGCTCCAGTTTACTCAGCTGTAGAAATGAGATGATAGGGACTGGGGTCCCTATCAATCCACTGTAAAGTGGACGTGTAGGCACCACAGAAAAAAGCACCCAGCACTCACTGTAAATGAGGTTGGTGTTAGGAAGTGCATCCAGCTGTAGAAATCATGCCAGAATCAGTTCCCGTCCCACCCTTGCAAGCAGGGAAAATCGGACGTAAAATGAAATGATGATGAAATGAATGAGGATATATATATATATATATACACACATATAAGAATGAGATTTTACTAGTTAATCATCATCATCAGCGTTTTATGTACGTTCTCCTATGCTAGCATTCAATTTAGTATTCCATACTTAAGTATAGTAAAGTGTAGATGCTATTAGAGGACAGAATGCCTGGTGGTCAAGCTTAAACTGCTTGGTTAGCAAAATGGGAAGTTAATCAAATATTTTTATTAACTTCCAATTTTGGCATTGAAATGGTTTAAACTAGATTATCAGTGATTCTATCTCATAATAGATGATTATTGTGCACACATGTCTCAGTGTAAAGAATAAACAATGATGAAAATTCACACAAATATGATTTCAACTCTTTGGAGATTTCTTGTTTTTCACTGTAGAAAGAAACAAATTAACCATGCTATTGGATATCCAGCATAAGAATTTCAATTTTTCTAACTGTTATAATGTCCACTCTCTCAGGGATTCATTACATAATTCCATTCACAAGCAATTGGTCAAGCTAAGACTATAGGTGAAGCAGACTCCAAAGTCCTATAACATGAGAATGAACAGGCAGTCGCTTGATTTTGAATTAAATCTCTCAACCACTAAGCCATGCTTTTTCCTTCACACAAACACACATGCATGCGTGTGTTTATCTGTGCAACAAAGAGCTGGATATATAGACATGGGTTTTTGATATATATATATATATATAGAGAGAGAGAGAGATAGATAGTTAGTTAGATGGGTGTGTGTGTGATACTTGAGATAATTATATATTTATATATACATATATATGTATATATATATATATATAGAGAGAGAGAGAGAGAGAATGACATAGATCATATAGAAGAAATTAAGCCAGAAAGAAATATGATGAGAAAATTGATCGAGGGAGAAAAAAGCTGAAATTATGTATATATGTCTGAAAATAATAGAGAAGAAAATGCAAACACAAAAGTCAACTTGAATCGGAGACATCTTTTACATTACAAGTAATTTTTGCACTATAGAAGACAAGTTATTTATATGTTTTGTTCTTCGAGTTAATTCTATTTCGTGTCTATTATATTTTCTATTGTCTTCCGGAAGAAATTTTGTGATTAGCTGCAAAAATATTTTTCCTCTCATCTATGTATAAAAAGGAAGAAAAGAGGTAAAGAAGAAGGAAAATGAACAAACAAAAAAAAAACTGAGATATAGCTGATAATCTAACATTTTGAAGAAGTCTATGTATATGTTTATACACATATATATGTGTGTGCATGTATATATGTATATATGTATATATTTTATATATATATATATATATATGTATGTATGTTATGTATATGTACATACCCACATATATATCTAATTATATATATATATATATAGAGAGAGAGAGAGAGAGAGAGATAGATAGAGATAGACGTGTGTGTTTGTGTGATACAAATATCTATATGTACATATATAAGAAATTAAATATAAACAAGCACATCTGAATTTATGCAGACAGATATTCAAGTATGTAATCCATATGTATATACAATTATACTGTCATATATAAATATGCAACATACAAGCATACATCTACATGTATGCACATGCATGTATATTATAAGTGTATATTAAAGTGCATGATTTGAAAAATAAAAGCAGAAAATATTTTTCACATTCAGGAAATTGCTAATTAATCTGTGCTTTAGGTCCGTGCTGTTCCTTTCCTGTCTACTCATTGCACAGTTTAACATCATACTTTGGCAGTAATCAATGTGCTAAAGAAAATTGCAGTTCTCTGAAGCCATAGGAATTCAAAAAAGCTTATTTTAGCAGTTAGCTGTCTAAGACATCCAGCAGTTTGATTAAATGTGAGCAACAATGCATTAATGCTCTCTCTCTCTCTCTATCTATCTATCTATCTATTACGCACACAAACATAAATTTAGACACACTCACACATGCATATATATATAGTAATAATTATTTCTGCTTTTGGCACAAAGCCAGTAATTATCCCAGTGCATTACTGGTACTTTATTTTATCGACCCCATAAAGATGAAAGGTAAAGTTAACCTGAGCAGGATTTGAACTCAGATCATAAAGAGCCGTAACTCTATACTGCAAAGCATGGCGTCCGACCCTGTACCGATACTGCCAATCCACCTATATACAATATATAGTAATAATAATTGTTTCTACTTTTGGCACAAGGCCAGTAAATACCCAGTACATTACTGGTACTTTATTTTATTGACCCCGTATGCATGAAAGGCAAAGTTAACCTCGGCGGGATTTAATAAATGCAAAGACTAAAATACAAAAAGGGCTCGATAAGGATAAATATATATCAAATATATAAGAACCCTAGAGCAAATATTTATTAAAATATTTTTTTAAAGTTTCAGAAGATCCCGTGAAGGGTGAAAGCAGCGATTCTTTGCTTAAACTTTAATCTGTTATTTTAATAAATATTTGCTCTACTTATATATCTGATATATATTTATCCTCATCGAGCCCTCTTTGGATTTTAGTCTTCAAATTTATTATTATTACTATCTCTAACAAAATACACCCCGTCCCACCACCATCACCCCCACCCCATCCACACCACCCCGTTCTATGTAAAGTTATGTTGGTGCCGCGCTATCCAGGCCGAAACAAATGAGATCATGTAGGTGTCACGACAAAAAAACACACAGTCCACGCTGTAATGTGGCCGTGTAGGCAACACGGTAAAAACCTCCCAGACCCACACTGTAAATGTGGTTGGTGTTAGGAAGGGCATCCAACTGTAGAAAACCTGCCAGACAGTCCTATGCGAGCAAGACAATCACTCTTGCCTCAAGTGGGACTACCCCCGTCCAAACCCATGCAAGCGTGGAACACGGACGTTAAACGTTGATGATGATGATGATGATATATATTTTTCTTATCGATTGACTTTCGTCAAATCGGACCGAGGGAACAATGTTTCCGTTGGTCTTTCAAATTGCTAATACTATCTATCGGTCGCAACTCCAGGTAGAAGGAGCAACGTGAAATAAAGTGTCTTGCTCAAGGACATAACGCATCGCCTGGTCCAGGAATCGAACTCACAACCTTACGATTGCGAATCCAATTCTCTAACCACTCAGCCACACGCCTTCACTATATATATATATATATAAATATATATGCATATATGTAAACATTTACATATTTATATATATGGACATGTATATATATATATATATATATGTATAATGAAGGTGTTCACTGAAACAGTTGTATACATATAAGTATCTGTATTTTGTATATCTAATGATATATGGTATGTTTACGATTAAACATTTGAAAGCCTTTGGTAGAATATGAGACTCGCCTGTCTGGGAGGTCAGTCACCTTGCTGTTATCCAATGCGCAAAAAAGAACAATATGCCACTATCTGTAGATAAATTTGAGTTAATTTACTTTGAAAAAAGGAATGCACTAAAGTTACCATATTCTCTTCTCTCAGGTGAAAACCTCCCTCTTCTATGCCCACTACAATCAATGACCTCGCATCTCATAATATCATTACATATAGTGTGAATTTGACTGGTTAAAGGGAGGTAATTAGAAGTGACACTAAAATAGAATGGTTCCTCATAGGGATGTGTATGAAAATGAGAATATCTAGCCAATGTTTCATATGAAAAACTATATCGAATTAACCTATTTTGTCTCACTAAGATAGCTGTGACATGATCATAGCTTATAAAAAAATTGAGAGCAAGACTCTCTTATTTGCTTTCATATACACCCCTATATACACAACCCCTGCTATAACCAATTAACAGCTTTAATGTATTTTAGCATATTTATGAATAACACCCATGAATTTATTTTTGCATGTCCAAAATGGTATGTTCACAAGCTTATGCTTTTGCTTCTGTACTATTAATTATTTTTAATATATTTCCCGAAGAGATACAGCTTAGAGTAAAGCACCTATAATGGAGTTACTTAACTGATATGTTTTTTCTCCACAATTGATGAAATATTCTAGTTGCATTGAAACATCGTTAGATGTATAAATAAATAATAATAATATTAATCCATGGTCTTACTGAATTTTGAATTATGTATATATATATATTTATACATCCAGCTGTAGAAATCAAGCCAGAATCAGTTCTCGTCCCACCCTTGCAAGCAGGGAAAAAGCGGACGTAAAATGAAATGATGATGATTATATATATATATATATATATGCACACACATATACTTATATATACTTATGTTATAATCTTGACTCTCTTGTATGCCAGTGAGACCTGGGTACTCAAGCGAAGAGATGTTCGCAAACTTCAACAATTCTATTGACTAAAACTTCATTAAATCCTACAGATTTCATGGCAGGACTGAATCATGAGCAATGAAGTTCTTCACCATGCAAAGATGGAGAGCCTAGAAACCTTAATGACTTGTCATTGACTTCGATGGGCTGGACACCTTGCCTGAATGGCAGACATGCACCTACCCCAAAAAATCCTCTTCTTAGAGCTTGCATTTGGCAAAAGACCATGTGGAGCTCCCCATCATCAATTCAAGGATCAACTCAAAAACATCTTGCTGCGGACAGAAATCAAATAATCAATTGGGAGTTGGAAGCTGCAGAAAGAACCAATTGGAGAAGAACAATCCATGAAAATACAAACACCACAAGTCAAATAGAACAGAGGAAGAGAGCCCAAAGAAAATCCAGAGCTTTCTACCCACTGAACCATCCTACCCTACCCTACCATGCAGTGGCTATGGACATCTTTTCAGATACAATATAGGAATCATGTCACGAGTGAAACCACATGTGACAGACAGCACATAGTGGCATGAGTGGTTTCACTCATTCTCTTACTATACCACGTGCGATATTTAGTTACCTGAATTATCTCTAGGAGTGCTGTTCATACAATTTTTACTCCTGTTTAGAAGCCCTGAGATTCTATGACACAGTTACTAATTTTCTGCGAAAAAAAATTTTATCTGTAGTTTGTCCCGGACTTTAATAATTATTGAAGTGGTTAGTATGTTTTAATTCACTTTTTCCGATTATTATGTATTTTCCGTTTTTTCATAGATTATCGGTATTGCGCCAGAGTGGTTTTCACCCCATGTCATTCAAAACACACTTCTTTCTGTGTTCATTTATATATATTATATATATATATATATATATATATATTGCTTTCATTTCCTCCTTTAGGAAATTTCAGCAATATATTATTACCATGGATTTTCCTTAGTATTATTTATGTTTTGAAGTTCTAGAGGTGACCGAAGTTAATTCCAGGAGTCATCTTCATCCCCACTGTTTTACATTTATTTCCCATGATTGTATGGGTTAGATGGGTTATCAATCTCTGAAATTAGCAGATTGTGTCTTGCTCATTTGCTCCATTTTGGCCTGAGTTCTACAGCTGTTATTTACACTAACCACTTCACACCATAATCCACATGGATTATTTTCTCATGGCATTAACACCACCATTACCACCTCACATGGTGGACTTTTTGCTTTCTTTCTAACACCAGCACTACCACTTTACAGAGTGTACTGTGTGCATTTCATCATGACACCAACAATTCCACATTCTAATGTGGGTTGAGCACCGAGCAGATTTTATTGCTGTGCAAGTGCCACATTTCAACACTAGAATTATTGCATCTTTGGCTTGGCTAGGATGATAGTGATAGGGAGTCGGGGAGGGAAGAGAGCAGAGTTTGTGCTGCCTATTACTAGCCATGGAGGCAGGCAGAGTTGGAAAAGCCTTAGGGTAGGTGAGTGATATCATCCCATATTTTTGTGTGAGTCCAGCTTTCCATATTGACATAGTTGATCAAGAGTGGGGAATTCAGGTATAAATTTGTCAGTGTGAGCTGTGGGGGAGAAGGGGGAAGGGACAGCAAAAGGTTGGACCTGCATCTGGGTAGGTGGTTGGGGGGAAAAGACTATGGTGTGGAAGGGGTAAATGAAGTGTTTGAGATGGATGATTAGGTGAGGGGGATAGATAATCAGATGTAGTGTTACATATTTTTGCCCTTGATAACCATCCATCCCATGCAAGCTTCATCTCACTTATGTAGGGGCATGAGTCTTTTGTAATATAGCATATCATCAAAAACATCATTATCAACATTATTATTAATGTTTCTATTTTGGAAATACTCAGCTATATATATTATTTTCATTCAGAAATTACTGATCTTTTTCATTTTATATTGCTCTTCTTTTCTTTTCTTCTTTAAGTTCTTCTTTAAGTTTAACTCGGTTATTCAAAAGCTGTAAAATAATTCTATTATGAGAATATATTTATAATTGTGCTATTGGACTGAACTATGAAATTTATATTTTTGAAAATAAATCCTAACAAAGACTAAGGAGAATTTTTTTGAGCTCTACAGTGAAAGTAAAATAAATATTTCTTCATATCCCAGTGGAATATTATACAGGTGGTTCCCAAATATCTTTGTTGTGGAATGTTTATACTAATTTTCACTAAATTGTAGAAACTATATCTATATTTCATGTTGAATCCTACCACCATAATTCTAATACATCATTAACTGAAGCAAAAATCTTTTTTGAGAAACTATTTATTTCTATATAAAAAAAATATTAAATTTTTATTAAAGTCTCACACAAGGCACCATTTCTATTATAGAGTTATTTGGTTCATTGGAAACCACTTGGAAAAACACTGAATTAGAGTATTAGTAAAGTCTTTATCCAACTTAGTACATGCCATCTGGAAGTGATCATTCTTTTGATTGTTACCCTATTCTGTAAGTATATTTCTAGTGAAATACATTCTATTTCAATTAATGAAAACTGCTGAGTGATTTACTAAAATTGTTAATTATTTTAGAACATGCAGTTTTATATAAAATTATATTGGAACATTTTAATTTAAATAGGAACCCATTAAAATAGGTAGTTTTGTTTTAAAGAACCAGAGCCAGGTTTGGCCAGGTTGATATCTAATTCCAGTATTTATCTAGAAAAGGCACGTGGCTTAGTAGTAAGAGAATTGGATTTGCAATCATGATGTTGTGAGTTTGATTACTGAACTGGGAAATGCATTATGTCCTTGAGCAAGATACATTATATCATGCTGCTACATCTGCCAGGAATTGTGACTGGTAGATAGTCTCGCCAATGAAAAGACCAATGGAAACATTGTTGCTTTGCTTCGATTTGATGAGTTCTACTCAGTAAGTGAATGAAGTCTTGGATCTTATTGTTTTGTTCTCATCCCCAATACATACAATTATCTAATAAAACATATGGGAAATGTCATGACATTCATTGGTTCTACCAGACTGTTAACATAAATGCAGATGATGTTCTACTTAAACATCTATAACGGCAGCGAATATTCGAAAACGAATCTGAGCTTCCTGCCTGTGGGACTAGCCGGGGTTAGTTGTTTACGCCCGACAGACCAACCCCTTGGGAGATGCTAAACACAGGTCAGATGTTGTTTACGCCTGGTAAAAAAAGAGGTCAGATATATCCATCCTTCTAACTTCAATCCTTATAAATACAAGAGTTGTTTACACCCCGGCAGAAAAAGTGGACTACAGACAAGACAGGTCGCATTTACGCGCTCCCGTTTTGAAAAACGTCTGTCTACTAATTTCTCACACGCCATTCCCGCTGGGCTGAGTGATTATTACTACTGCTAAAACAAAAAAGTATACTAATACGCACACATGCATACATAGTAAGTTCACACTGTTTTCATTTCACACGCACCATTTCTGTTTGTCAGATTGTATCTTTCAGATACAATATAATTATATTATAATCGTATTCTGTGATACTTGTATTTACATAGCTCGAAGAGCCACCTACTTATTGTACGAATATTTCATGTTATAGATTTTACCATTCAATATTCAAATTGAATATTGTTATAATAAAATAAACTTTGTAACAACACAATCCTGGTATTATTCTTTGCATTGAAACCATCATACAAACTATTCCATCTATTCACTTATCCGTTACAACTGGAATATTTGCTACACATCTGTAGTTAAAACTAAGGCAAGAAAAAATCTAGTGAATTACTGGAAAAATTCTTGAATGTGGTGTATGAAATTAGACACACTAAGAAAAATGTGTACAGAAGGGACTGAATAATCTATTGTGACTGGTAGTAGATGGGGGTATAATTTGCCAGTTTAGGGGAAAAGAAGCTGCTGTAATCACAGTAAACAAAACAGAAATAGGAAACTGTATATATGAAATAGTGGTGATATATGCATGCATGGTCCTCTGACTCCTGAGAGAGTTGTAAGGCTGCCATATTGACATACAGCATGTTTAGAGCATTTTTAAACATGGCAGAGCCCATTTCTTCTCCAGATTAGAATACAACAGATTTCTTCCAGAGAAGGATAGAGAGTGAGAAAATATATAGAGGAAGAGTTGACTCTAGTACTTGAATGGTATTTTTTTTATTGACCTGAAATTGATGAAAGGCAAAGTTGACCATGGCAGGATTTGAACTCAGGAAGCATGGAGCCAATATGAATAATGTAAAGCATGATAGCCAATGTTCTAATTACTCTGCAAATTAGCCACCTTTTTTGGTATATATATATAAATGAGTATACCTGATGCCCTTCCTGGCATTAATGTTTTTAGTCACTTTTTATGACATGCAGAAATATGGATACCTATTCCAAACGAGATGTAATATATATTTTATACTTATTAATGTATTTTCGTGATGGCAGCAGGAGTTGATGTACCTCAGTTTTCCCAATCAACATTCCATAATACAGGAAATTGATTAATTGTTTCAGCATGGCAATTAATTTTTCAATTTTGCAAGGACTGTAACAGAAAGTATAGACAATCTGTTAATCTCATATAGAACACAATAATATTATATACATATAAGTTACGGCATAGAGTTACCGCCCTTGCCATTCTGAGTTCAAATCCCGCCGAGGTTAACTTTGCCTTTCATCCTTATGGGGTCGATAAAATAAAGTACCAGTAATGCACTGGGTAATTGCTGGCCTTGTGCCAAAAAGTAGAAACAATTATATACATATAAGAAAGTATTTGTTATTTTAAGTACTTGGTATTAAAGACATGACTTTAATGCATTTTATGAAGTTTTGCTAACTTTCATGTTTTATGTTCCATTATGCTATTAAAAAAACTGCAAAATATTCAATTTAACAGAAACAGTATGAAGCACAGTAAGAGCGTGATTAAAATTCCTTTAAATCCATTTTTTTTCTTGGTATTCATGATGTCACTATCACATTACATTTAGGAGACTGAAAAATTGAAATATTCTGTATTTAGCAGCAACTTATCTAGAGACTCAACAATTGTATTTTATTTATTGATTGTCTATTGTGCACACTCTTCGTTATTTATATTATGAAGGGCGGTCGATTGGCATTATTGGTAGAGCGTCGGACAATATGCTTTGTGACACAGAGTTGAGGTCATTTGCGCTCTGAGTTCAAATCCAGCCAAGGTTAGCTTTGCCTTTCATCTTTACAAGATCTATAAAATAAAGTACCAATAATGCACTGGGGTCGATTTCATCAAGTTCCCCCTCCCCCAAAATTGTTGGCTGTGTGCCTAAATCAGAAAACATATATATTATGAATTCCACAAAACACTAGACAGCCAAATTGAACACTATCACTGCTAAGAAGAGTGATCATATTTACATATGCAAGGTTTATTAATTAATATATAATTATTATGAGGATTATAATTACTAACAAAAGAATGAGGCAACAAATTTTAGAAAAGAAAAGAGTCCATGAAATTGACCACAGTAGTCAGCTCTGTGCCAAAGTCAGAAATATCATAGGCTGTTGAGCAGAGGAAGAAGATTAATGCTTAGCAGTAAAGAGTGATAAATATAAACAAATATGGGTGATTAAGATAAGTGAGAAAGAGATAAAGGGGAGATATGTATAATACGTGTGTGTGTGTTAGTATATATATATATATATATATATATATATATTCTTTCTTTATCCAAAACCAGGTAAGGTAGGTCTGTGGCCTGAGAGTCCAGAAGTTTCCCCAGAAGGAAGGCTTATGTTTGTTTTCTGTTAGCAGTTATAATTTCCATTGCCAGCTTGCTAACCCTCTCATGACTAATGCCTTCGATGTTGTCCAAGGGAAGGGCAAGGAGCGACAAAGTTTGAAAACAGTGATGTTGCAATTCATTTCTACAGCTGATTGAACTGGTGCAATGTGAAATAAAATGTCTTGATGAACAACATAATGCATTTCCCAGTCTGAAAATCGAACACATAACCTCACGCTAGTTAATCCAACTCTTTAACCACTAAGCAACGTGCCTTTACTAAAATGAAAAATAAGCATGACAACCTTGATCCCACCCCCACATCAAGAACTGAAATATCTTGTTCCCACTACCACCATTGCCATCATGTTCATTTCCATTGCTGGTGCCATCGCCATCATTTTCTTTTTCCTCATCATTGCCATCATTACCAGCCTTGAGAAAGAGCTAAACAAATTAATTCAGTTATCCAATAGCAGTCAAAAGAAGCAAGAGCCCAGGTGTCAGGCAGTAAATCTTTGCAATACCTATACTTTACTATTCTAAGTATTGAGAACTTAGTTGAACAATGCTCTTGCTAGTTTAAACCAATACCTCCCAATCTATCTGTCTCTCTCTTACTCTCTCTCTCTCTCTATATATATATATAAATGAAAAGTATAGAAATTGTTGTAGCGAGAAGTTAACAGTATTCCATAACATATAAGTGACTATAGCGTCAAAATGGGAAAATAGTTAACATAAGATATGGGAAAAATAATTCAGACTCAATTCAAAAGGAATCAGGATATAGATTTATTCAACAGAATTTAGAGAAATCCAGGGAAAAATCAATAGAGCCTTAACTCATGATAAAAAAAAGTCTAAAGTACTGAACCTTCTATTTGGGACAACTTCAAATGCTCTGTATAGTCTTGAAAAGACTATTTCACAAAAACTTTCAGTGGGGACGGTTACGGTTGAATTTCGTTCATCAGCAGAGCTCAACATGGTAACCAAGGTCTCACTGGTAATATGCCAAAAAGGGAATTTAAAAGCAGGCTATTTTAACATCATGCGTGATTATTAAAATAAACGCACATGTGGAAAAACAGGGCTGGTGACGTCAGAATGAGACAAATGTTTGTTTACATGAAACAACAGTCAAAAACATTCCGAAATAAATTATTTCATTTATATTTCATTTATATATATATAAATGAAATAACAGGAGGCTGGACTGGTGTAAATACTTCAAAGGTTTATTATACTATGATCATTTCAATGACCGGATTCCATATGAATCCGGTGATATCATTAGGTATTGGAATATAACAAAGGAATATGTAAAAAGCCATGAGTCCGAAAAACCATGGGTCCTGAAACGAAAGACAGAGAAGACGGCTGACAAAAGAATAATAAATCTTTCAAGGATTTACACCAGTCCAGCCTCCTGTTATTTTATTTATAATTAACTCCGTATTCGCACCACCAACTACACAAACGAAGATGGGTGAACTGCACTGCGTTGAGTACTCTTCACAATATTACACCAGGATTGACCATACGGAATGACCAGTTCTATCCAGTGGTGAACCAACAAACCTACAAACCTAAAGAAATATATATATATATATATAGATATATATCATCATCATCATCATCATTTCATTTTACGTCCCCTTTTCCCTGCTTGCAAGGGTGGGACGGGAACTGATTCTGGCTTGATTTCTACAGCTGGATGCCCTTTCTAACACCAACCTCATTTACAGTGAGTGCTGGGTGCTTTATTGCAGTGGAATGATATGGACCCCAGTCCCTATCATCTCATTTCTACAGCTGAGTAAACTAGAGCAATGTGAAATAAAGTGTCTTGCTCAAGGAAACAATACATCACCCGGTTTGAGAAATTGAACTCACAACCTTTCAATTGCAAGGCCAATGCTCCAACCACTAAGCCATGTGCGTCCATATATATACAATATATTAATAAATGGAAACTATATTTATAAAACCATAAATTATTTTATTATATATATTTCCAGGGCGACCAAGGTAAATTATGGTGCGCTTTCATCAGATAAAATACAGATTTATCTGATGAAAGCGCACCATAATTGACCTTGGTCGCCCTGGAAATATATATAATAAAATAATTTATGGTTTTATAAATATAGTTTCCATTTATTAATATATTGTATATTTACTCCACTAAATTGTTGAGTGCTTTATATCAGTTATAAAAATGTTTAAGCTTGTTGAATCCCAACAAATTAAATGTAACCTCTGCATATATATATACAGATATATATATATATATATATTTCTTTAGAAATACGAAATTTCTATACAAATCTGTATACAGCTATGCTTGAAGCTAATTCTTATTTCTATATGTGGAGGCACATGGCTTAGTGGTTAAAACATTGGCCTTGCAATCGAAAGGTTGTGAGTTCAATTCTCAGACCCGGTGATGTGTTGTTCCCATTAGCAAGACACTTTATTTCACATTGCTCCAGTTTACTCAGTTGTAGAAATGAGATGATGGGGACTGGGGTCCATATCATTCCACTGGAAAGTGGTCGTGCAGGTGCCACGTCAAAAAAGCACCAAGAACTCACTGTAAATGAGGTTGGTCTTAGGAAGGGCATCCAGCTGTAGAAATCAAGCCAGAATTATTTCCCGTCCCATCCTTGCAAGCAGGGAAAAGCGGACGGAAAATGATGATGATGATGATGATTCTATTATATGTTGAGCCAACTGATGCAGCTTCATATGCAAATGAAATTACACAGACAAGAAAACTATATATTCTCGACTGTTCTCAAGTCCAGCAGCCACAAGCGAGGTAGGGATTGTCCTGATGAAGACCAGTTAGTCTGAAATGCATCGATGATTGTCCCCCTTGCTTCTGCTGGACACTACCAGAAGACGTTAGCCGGGGTGTTTTTTGCATAGCTATGGCTTCCTAAATGTTTACCCTGTAAACATACTGTGTTTCTTTAGAAATACTAAATTTCTATACATATCAGTATACAGCTATGCTTGAAGCTAAATCCTATTTCTATTATATATATATAACTATGACTTACTAAAGTAAACAAACCACTATCCTAATGGCCTCCAAAAGCAACGGTCAATTTTTAAAGGGGTACGTCAATGTCTATTTATAAAACTGTTATATATTGTATTTTGTCTGATGAAGGCATACCATAATGTAACTTGGTAACCTTGAAATACATATAATGAAATAAATAAGGTTTTATAAATATAGTTTCCATTTATTAATATCGTATATATATATATATATATATATATATATATATATATATATATATATATATATATATATATATATATTAGTTTTGCGAGGATTTTTATATGAAATCGTGTGTCGAAACAAATATTGTTATACTTGGGGAGGGTCATATTTGTGTAATATTGCCAGAATTAATAACAGAACACACTCACTGTTTGGTTGGTTTTCGCTTCTCGCTTCTGTGTCTTTTATATCGGTAATCTAATATACTCGGACCTCAATGTTGCCATTGACTGATCGGCGGTCAAAAATAATACAGATACAATATAGACACAAACACATATATATAGTTTATCATAAATCTTTCGTTGCACATCTGCAACATTGTCAGTGGTGCTATATTTTCCTCCTGTTGTATTGTATGTCTACGCCATTTTTATTCAGTCTGTCTATATATTTATTTATTTATTTGCTTGTTTGTTTATTTTATTTTGTCTTCTTTGCGCATGCGTTTGCGTGTGTGTATAGTGTTTTGTTTGCTGTGTGATGGGTGACTAGTGTGTGTTTATGTGCTTGTTGTTATTGTGCTTGTGTATGTATTTATTTATTTATTTATTTATTTATTTATTTATTTATATTATTTTATTTACTTATTTATACTTATCTTAGGTCAGTGTTGTTTGTTTGGGTGTTGTTGTTATTCCATTCATTCTTTCTGTTTAGCCTTGGTCTTCTAATTTCTATTTCACTGGCCTCTCTGATTTGCCTATCTGCTGGGTCATTTCTATGTTTAGATATTATTCTAATTTCTATGTTGTCTATGTTACCGTCATGTTGTTGTCTAGCATGTTCGTATAGTACTGACCCGTTTTTTCGTCCTTTTAGTTCTCCCCAGTGTTGGTCTATCCTTTCACCTATGCTACGAGCTGTCTCACCCATGTATGTTGTTGTCATGTTTCTGCAAGTACCCTCTGTACATCTTATGCTATAGACTACGTTTCTAGTTTTACAGTTTATCCGGGGGTTCACCTTACATATTATAGATTTCCTATTGGTACAGTGGGTTTTCTTAAAAGGGTAGGTTTTGCTGATCAGGGATTTTATGGTGGTTCCTGGCTTTTCTACCACCTTTATTTTTAAGTGGGTATTTCTCAGGGCCTTTCTACACTGGTTAGCTAATTTTCCTCCAGGGCTAGCGTCCACAATCATGACACTCTGGTATCTCTGGTTGTCGTACCATGAGGTGGCTTTCCCTAACATATGTCTAGCCCTATCTAAGCTATTCCATGATTTGCTCCTGTATAATGGGCAAATTCCTTTCATGTCCAGTTCTATGAGGGTCTTATACTTCTCCATGGCTCCTTCGTATACTCTGATTCTGTCTCTTTGGTTATAGCCAGAGAACTGCATGCGGTTGATGAAGTGTTGAATGTGTCTTTCCATTTCTGTTGGTTCGCACATGCGGGACACATTCTTCATCACTCGTACCAAATCTGCGATCAGAATATTAAACTTAGCACTACTGGACATTGCTGAGTTTTTGAGTATCAGGTATTTGGAGGCCATGGGTTTAACATAGTGTGAGTGGAGAATTTGGGCTCTCTCGTCTATAGTGTTAATCCAGAGTTCTGTGTCTAATACAGGTAGTCTATTGTTAGGGTGTTTGGAAGGGAGGTCGATAGTTACAGTTATACTCTGGTGTATGGAATTAGCTATCTGTTGGATGCTTTCCATCGTGCTACGTTCTAAATCAAACTTGTTAGTGCTCTCTAGTGGGGGTTTTCTTATAACTATATTGATATCGTCTACATAACGAGAGTACATGATGAGGTCTATGGAGCTCTCATTAAGGAGATCTTTAAGTCTCCTTTCCCACCATACCATGAAAAGGTTGGCAACATCACCAGCTATGCTGACGCCGATGGCTGCTCCCTCATTTTGGGTGTAGATCTTCTCGTTGAACTTAATTATGTGGCCCTTTAGGGTAGTTTTGATACTAGCCCCTATTGCATGTGCGACCATTTTTCTTACCTGATCATTGTTTTGGGGGTCCGTATAGCTTTGGTCCAACCCAATCCACCTTCCCATGGGAGTCTTTTTTGCCATTGAGGTTATGGTGGGGGGTCTACCTCTTATAGGTCTACTAGGGCAGAAACGTTTAAGTCAAGGCTGTCTAGGTAGTCAGTGTCGTAGGTAAGTCTAAGTAGGAGGCCCAGTTCGTCTGTGTCGACGTCGCAGAACTCCACCTCACTCTCAATTATCATCTCCACACATCTTTTCACAGCAAAATCAATGTTAATGGATGGGCACAGTGACACCACATCCATGCTGCCTATTATGCAGTTGGATAGGTTCCTGTTTTTGTTGCACTCACTGATTCTGCTGAGGAGGTCCTCTGTACTGTCACATACATCTGGGGACATCTTGATTATGGGGCGTATAACCATTGAGAGGAAGTAGGAGATCCTGTAGTTGCTAGCTATATTAGCTCCGCATACGGGTCTTGTTGGTGGTCCTGTTGACGGGTCGTCGACTGTCTTGTGGTCTTTGCGGAGCCCATACAAGTGTAGTATGCCATTGTTAGACGCCTGGAAGTTGTTGGCAGTGCGTCTGCTTGGCTTTAGGATGTCAGTCCACATCATCATGTGAGCATTGAGGATTTTCTCTCTCCCATCGTGTATCCGTGGGTAGACATACTACCTCACCATCCCTTGTGCGCTGCTTGAGGCTAACCAAGCCTTCTACAGGTTTCCTCCCAAGTTGTTGGGCCTCTGGTCTGCTCTGTATCTTAGTATACCTGTCTACTATTTGTCTAATCTTATTTCTAGCTATGGTGAACTGTGCCTCTCTCTCGTCATCTATTTGTTGTGGTATGCAAACTTTTTTTATTAAAGGGTAACCTCGTAGGATAGATATTACCCATCTTATATGTTTTGTCAGCTGGGTTGAAAAATAGTTTCTCTAAGGGGTTGTCATTATATCTATCGTCATAGTTGTGTGTGTTGCTATTATTGTTATCATGGTGGTTGTTGTTGTTTCTATCATTAGCATTATTATTATTGTTATGATTGCTAGATGTATTGTTGTTTACTTCACCGTTATTGTTGTTGTTACTGTTATTTCTACCATTGTGGTCGTTACTTTTATTATGTTTCTTGTTTTTGTTGTTGTTGTGTCTATCATTGATGTTGCTGCATGTACTATTTCCATTATTACCACTGTGGTTATTGTTGTTGTTGTTCGTATTGTTACCGTTATTACTACTGTGGTCGCTGCTGCTGTGTCTGTGGTTAATGTTTCTATTATTATTATTATTGTGGTTGTTGTTGTTCTGTCTATCGATTGTATTATTACCATTATCACTATTTCTCACTTTCCTGCTATTGTTATTGTTATGACTGTTATTTCTATACTCAGAGTTATTGTTTATATTACTACTACCGTTATTAATGTTGTTGTTGTTGTTGTTTACCTTTGCATTCCAACGTATTTTTGTGAAACACTTTTCCAGGTCCGTTTTGCACTCCATAGGGTTAATCTTTTTGTAGATGGCAAATTTTGGTGGTAGCCGCAGGATTTGTTGTTCTTGTTCACTGATTAAAGTGTTCCCATAAATATTTACTGTGTGGTCATTGGTAAATTCTTCCGGTAGTTTTACATCAGTCATACGGATATTGTCGATGTTATCTGGGTATTTTTAAGAATATTCAATTTTCCTTTCTTGTAGTTTTTTCTTATTCATCCATTCTAATTTCTTATTGAAATGCCTATTGCATTCGTTTCGGGCGTATTTCGTTTCACGTCGGATGACGCTCATGAAGTTATCCCTCTCGTTTGCCGTGGTGAGATTTCTGGTCATGTTTCTGCAAGTACCCTCTGTACATCTTATGCTATAGACTACGTTTCTAGTTTTACAGTTTATCCGGGGGTTCACCTTACACATGATACATTTCCTATTGGTACAGTGGCTACAACCAAAGAGACAGAATCAGAGTATACGAAGGAGCCATGGAGAAGTATAAGACCCTCATAGAACAGGACATGAAAGGAATTTGCCCATTATACAGGAGCAAATCATGGAATAGCATAGATAGGGCTAGACATAAGATAGGGAAAGCCACCTCATGGTACGACAACCAGAGATACCAGAGTGTCATGTTTGTGGACGCTAGCCCTGGAGGGAAATTAGCTAACCAGTGTAGAAAGGCCCTGAGAAAGACCCACTTAAAAATAAAGGTGGTAGAAAAGCCAGGAACCACCATAAAATCCCTGATCAGCAAAACCTACCCTTTTAAGAAAACCCACTGTACCAATAGGAAATGTATAATATGTAAGGTGAACCCCCGGATAAACTGTAAAACTAGAAACGTAGTCTATAGCATAAGATGTACAGAGGGTACTTGCAGAAACATGACAACAACATACATAGGTGAGACAGCTCGTAGCATAGGTGAAAGGATAGACCAACTCTGGGGGAACTAAAAGGACGAAAAAACGGATCAGTACTATACGAACATGCTAGACAACAACATGACGGTAATATAGACAACATAGAAATTAGAATAATATCTAAACATAGAAATGACCCAGCAGATAGGCAAATCAGAGAGGCCAGTGAAATAGAAATTAGAAGACCAAGGCTAAACAGATAGAATGAATGGAATAACAACAACACCCAAACAAACAACACTGACCTAAGAGAAGTATAAATAAGTAAATAAAATAAAATAAATAAATAAATAAATAAATAAATAAATACATACACAAGCACAATAACAACAAGCACATACACACACACTACTCACCCATCACAAAGCAAACAAAACACTATACACACACGCAAACGCATGCGCAAAGAAGACAAAATAAAATAAACAAACAAGCAAATAAATAAATAAATATATAGACAGACTGAATAAAAATGGCGTAGACATACAATACAACAGGAGGAAAATATAGCACCACTGACAATGTTGCAGATGTGCAACGAAAGATTTATGATAAACTATATATATGTGTTTGTGTCTATATTGTATCTGTATTATTTTTGACCGCCGATCAGTCAATGGCAACATTGAGGACCGAATATATTAGATTACCGATATAAAAGACACAGAAGCGAGAAGCGAAAACCAACCAAACAGTGTGTGTGTTCTGTTATTAATTCTGGCAATATTACACAAATATGACCCTCCCCAAGTATAACAATATATATATATATATATATATTTCCTTTCTGGCAACATGACCCTCCCAAAGTATAACAATATATATATATATATATATATATATTTCTTTATTTAATGAAATATATACAAAGGAGATTAATCATTTTAAAAGGTATCTATATTTGAAGTTCTAGTTAAACTTTAATTAGTTACCTACCTAGCTGTGTGTGCTTACACACTTTACAAATTATTCCCTGTGATTGCTTCCAATGTTTATTTTATATATATATATATATGTCAATCAATTTCTAGTTGATATAAAATGTTCGGATTTAATCATTGGAATCTTTGAGCATATTGTGCAGTGGATATGGCACATGTCTCTCACACATGACACCTTTAATTTAATTTTGGATATATATGGCTCCTTAATTGTAGAGCTAACTCAGTTGAATGGACTCAGCTGCTATTTATAGCTGTCGATAATCCATTCACGCCCTGGGATGACGCTGGTATGCTGTGTATTTTTTTTTTAAATGCAACACATGCTACGATCATTCACAGATTTACATTTGCTGTGTAAACACAGGTAGTAGGATCTTCTCCTTTGGTGAACATCCGGGATTTGACTACTGTGATTTACTGATTGATGGTGAAATATATTTCTTTATTTAATTGTTTCTACTTTTGGCACAAGGCCAGCAATTACCCAGTGTATTACTGGTACTTTATTTTATCAACCCCATAAGGATGAAAGGCAAAGTTAACCTCAGCGGGATTTGAACTCAGAATGGCAAGGGCCTTAACTCTATATGTCAAAGCATGGTGTCTGACCCTCTACCGATACTGCCAATCCACCGCCCTTTCTTTATTTAATGAAATATATACAATAGAGATTAATCGTTTTAAAGGTATCTATATTTGAAGTTCTAGTTAAACTGTAATTAGTTACCTACCTAGCTATGTGTGCTTACACACTTTACAAATTATTCCCTTTGATTGTTTCATATGTTTATTTTATATATATATATATATATATATATATCATCATCATCACTGTTTAATGTCTATTTTTAGCATGGGTTAGATGAATTGTTCTGTTGTGAGACAAGTCAGATCAGGCGACTGTTGCTTGCTCATATAGAACTGATTCTGGTCAATTTTCTAGGGCTGGATACCGTTCGTAATGCAAAGCATATTTATAGTGTGTCCGGGGTGCTTTTTGTCATGACACTTAGATGACACCTTTGCAGTGTGGGCTGGGCAATTTTGGCATAGCATTAAATGACCACTTTATAGTGCAGTCTGGAGACTTTGGTGCAGGAGATGCATTGGAATTGGGGAGGTAGATCTAGGGACATGGATGAGGGAAGGGTGTTTGAGCATGGGAAGTTTGTTAGGACTTGGGAGATGAAGTTGGTGTATACTAGATGTATGTTTCAACAGTTGATGATTGAATTGCTAAATAATCATGAATCCTTACTCCGGAAATCCTTGAGGACTCTGAAGAATGTGTTGTGGTTGAGCATATTCACAAATATTCAAATGGCTTATAACAAACAGGAATCAAAAATAATATACAATTTTTTAAGCCTTTACTATTTAAATTGGCCGTATCTGGCCAGAATTTGCTTACTTCTTTCTGTTCAAACCATTGACACAGTGAATTGAAATTTGGAGTGAACACCTAGTATTGTCAATATGTTTGTTTTATTTCACACATCTATGAGGGCCTACTTCAACTTTAACCATGTTCTGTCAGAACCAATCCTTATTGGCGATAATGTCAAGCAGAGGTAAACTGTTTAATCTGAATCATTTGGAAGCTAAATCAAAGACTTTCATAGATCAAGTCTTCAATTTGTTGTATGTGGATTATTGTGATCTTATAGCAAACTCAGAACAAGATGTTCGGAAAGAAATGGATCTCTTTGCCTGATATGAGGCCTGAAGTAAACTAAGGTGAGGTTTACACCTGTTCAATTGGAGCTATATGTGGAACCAAATATTCTTCATTAAG
Organism: Eledone cirrhosa; assembly: GCA_964016885.1. NCBI lineage: Eukaryota > Metazoa > Mollusca > Cephalopoda > Octopoda > Eledonidae > Eledone > Eledone cirrhosa. The sequence goes on from OZ024740.1 coordinate 123,854,081, forward strand.
GAACCAGACTTGATAGAGTTAATTCTTTTTTTGTACCCTGGCAGCTCTATCAGAAAGGAATAACTCCTAGATTCTAATATCAACTTAAGAGGCCTCAATCACATTTGGGACACATGGAAAAAGAGTCTGTGCCTGTCCTGTCTCAATTCTTGAAATGTTCCGCAACAGGCATTTAGGGTGCATATTAATCATCAGTTGAATAAATATTTTACACACAGATAATCTCTAATAAGCAAGCTATCTCAATATTAAAACTTACATTCTCAACTTATCAACTTTCATATATGAGTTGATTATCTATCATGAGGATAACAGGTTATCAAAACAATTACTTTATAGTGAATTAATACATTGTAAGTGTCCCGAGTACAAAAGAAGAAAAGATATTTGATAATTTCCTGCCCTTCAACTTTAGCACTGTCATCCGAGACCCTATAGAAGTAAATCTGACATATCAGATATAGACAAACTTCTACAATAAGAAAGTAGTTTTTCTCAAAAGTGAGTTGACAATCTCCACAATGCACACTCACACATATATATGTATATATAAATCTGTATTACTGCGTGACCTCTAGCATCACACAGTAATACAGAAAACCTGACTTCCCACGGGAACAAGTCGAAGCTGAAGCCTATAGACAATATGCCCCTACCACTGCAAAGTGGTCGTGGAGGTGTAATCACAAAAAAGCAGCCAACCCACACTGTAAAGTGGCCATGTAGGCGCCACGGGAAAAAAGCTCCCAGAACTCACTGTAAATGAGGTTGATGTTAGGAAGGGCATCCAGCTGTAGATATCAATCCAAAATCAGTTCCCATATGAGCAAGACAAGTTCACCCGACCTAGCATTGCCCACAACAGGACAACCCCTCTAACCCATACTAGTGTGGAAGAATGGACGTAAAATGGTGATGATGATGATGACTTCTAATATCAACTTAAGTTTTGTGTATGTGTGTAAATACATCATCATTAACATACAATAGTAGTGGTGGTGGTAGTGGTAGTAGTAGTAGTAGTAGTAGAATTAACAGTAATTTATAATTTCACTTTTTCTTGTTTTTCTGCATAGTATCTATATATGTGCTGATATATCTTGAAACTAAAGTAGAAAGAGAAAAGCATAAAAAAAGAGCCAAACAAGGAAGAGAAAGATAATGAAAAAGGCGGAAGAGAGCTAATAACAGAATTTAATTTATTCTCATATATAAAAAGAAAAATGTGTGAATTTTTAGAGGAACGATTAAGTAATTTAAAGAGATAGATGATGATATAGCCACAAAAATAACTTTAGGGTTATATGTTTTTTATGAACCAATTATATTTTTTGTTGGTCGAGAAGATTTTAAAACCTTAGTTTTAAAGTCTTAGTTATTTCTCAGTCAATATGAAATCCTACACACTACTTCAATGAAGCCTAGTTAGTTGAATCTGAAATTTTCAGGATAATATATACTAATTCCATTTTTCATTACTCAGTTTTGTTTTTTCTACATTTCTGAAAATAGTTATAAAACGCTTGTAAAGTTGTCTTGTGTGGGAGGAAATACAAGTCCCTTTTTACTTTCTATTAGTTTTTACTTAGAGTTAGTATATTCTGAGGTGGGTAGACTGTGCTGTGGCTGGCCAAATCCATGTCTTGCTTGAATGTTTCATTTTGGAAAGTTTACTTCAGCTGGATGCTTCTGTCATCATTCAGGTCATGTAGTGCACTGTGTATGTATGTACATACATCATCATCGACATCATCACCATTTAACATCTATTTCCCATGCTTGTATGTCTTAGATATACCACCACATTCTGAGGCTAAACAGGTCAGGGGAGCACATCTTGCTATTATGTTCCATTTCGTCGTTGGTTTATAAAGCTAGATGCCCTGTATAATTGTTTCTACTTTTAGCACAAGGCCAGCAATTATCCCAGTGTATTACTGGTACTTTATTTCATCGACTCTATAAGGATGAAAGGCAAAGCTAATCTCGGTTTGATTTGAACACAGATCATAAAAGGCCGTAACTCTATGCTGCAAAGCATGGCGTCCGACCATCTAGCGATACTGCCTATTTTGCCGTGTGTACTAGGTGATCATCATGGAACAAGCAGTAATAATTTACAAGTCATACTGATTGATTTTTATCATAGCACCAGCACTACTACCAGTCACCACCAGCTACCAAATATCCTTCTGAACTAATGAAGATCACTCCAAAAAGATTGTTTTCATCACTGGAATACAGCATTTCCCAACTCAATGTCTGAAATCCATGTATATCTCTTTTCATTTGGTACATCCACAGCTCGGCACACACAAATACATACATGCCTATACATACACAAACACATGCCTATACATACACACACACATGCGTGTGCATTAATAATCCACACGCATACCAAAACAGGCTCAGACATACATTCTCCCATTGACAATATACAAAAATTGCACACATAACCTGAATCACACACATACACACACACTTACACATATGTTCTCACAAGATCACAAACAAAATATACATCATTCCAATACACTCACACACACAAACAAACAATGAAACAACATTCACACTGAAGAAATGCAGCTCATGCACACACACACACACACACACACATTTCCTCATCTCACTGGCATTAATATTTTTTTTATAATTATAGTTTTGAATCCTCTTGAATGGATTCTACCTGTAATTAAAGAAGCCAGTTGTTTCACACACTATTTCAAGTTGAATCTCCCTGAGAATTATATTAAGGGTAACAATCTGTGGAATGCTCAGTCACCTACATGTTAATTTCATGAGCAGGCTGTTCTGTTTATTGAACAACTGAAACATTCAGTATTGAAACCAATGAAGTACTATCAGAATGATCTCTACAGAAGACTTAACAGCAGGTCATTAATGATATAATAGGCTTGATATGGCATGGTCCCATACAGAGTCATACAAGTGCTATATTGACATACAGCATTTCTAGGGCATTTTAAAATGTGGCAGAGCCCAATTCTCTCCAGGTCTTAAAAAGGTAGATTTCTTCCAGAGAAGGATAAAGAGTGAGAGAATGGAAATGAGAAAGTGATATAAAGAAAAAAAAAACAACCCCAGTACTTTATTTATCGACCTGGAACAGATAAAAGGCAATGTTGACCATGGTAGGATTTGAACTCAGAAAGGCAAATAATTCTATCTGACCTTCTAACAAATCTGCCAATGTGTTGCCTTGATTTATTAGAGATGTGATCAATTACCAGTTCTTGCAGTGTTTGATGGATACTGCAATATATATTTGAAACAGGCCCTCTCTACATAAATTCTGAACATGTTCATTGTTACCTCACACAAAATATGATGTGGTATGACTGCTTTTATTGCATCTAATCATATTGTGGTATTTTGGCGATCTTATTCTTACCAGTCACCAATTTGTTACTTTTGTCAGACCTGTGAAGTCTTATTCATGGAATTACTAATTTGGTACATATTTTCAGACCCACAAATTGATTTGATTAATGTATTGACTCTTTTTATTCTGTGCTAGATGTTTGTGTTAAGAGAAGGAAATTTGACAGCTTATTTAGGAGTAGCACTATTTACTGAGCAATCTAGATAGAATAACGGTAAGCAGCAAAGGCATGTGGATTTGTGGTTAGGTTGCTGGGCTCAAGATCATAATGTCATGAATTTGATTCCCGGACCTGGCGACAATTCACATTTTGAGCAAGACACTATTTCACATGATTTCAGTGCAATCAACTGGAAAAATATGAATTAGGGCTAAGCTGCTTTAACTCTTGACATTCTCTTGGTCAACGTATGTCATGGAGAGAGGAGACTTGCATAAATGTGTGACTTGGTCTTTCACAAAGCATCTCACCCAGGCTTGTGCCTCAGAGAAATAAATCCATGGTCTGTAAATGATGGATGCATAACCCGTTGTCAGTCATGACTGAAAGGGAACCTTTCTTTCATTTTTGGTAGAAAAGCTTTGGCTGTGATTAACAAATTATCTTTAGACTAGGTATAATTAAACACTCAAAATCAAGTTCTCAATATATATAAGTATTTTTTCTCATTTACTGCTTTTGCTTCAAAATGTAAATTAGTATTATTAACCTTCAAACAGTGAAAGAATTATGTGACATCACTGCACACATTGCTTCATGGCATGGAATAAATAAATAAGAAGAAAAAGTAAAAAAATCAAATCATTTGTTATGAAAATGTTTTGCTAGACTAATCTATATAAATATCTTTTTCAATAAGGAATTTAACTGATGCTTATTCCTCTGGGATTTGTTTTCTATAGGAAACTAAAAATGTAATTTCTGGAATTTGAAAGCAGGAATTTGATGAAATAATTAATCCATTATGAGTGCAATTTCAAAGATATACTAAACTCCAATAAATCAGCGACATAGAGAATAAATTGCTGGAGAATTACCAATTTTTGCTTGTTTGTGAGTTTCTTGTTATTATTAATATCATCATCATCATCACCATCATCATTATTATTATTGTTGTTGTCATTATTATTATTATTATTATTATTATTATTATTATTATTATTATTATTATTATTTATAATTTGTGTCAGTCTGAAGAAGTCATAAGAAAAAAGTAGAAAAAAAGAAAAGAACATATTTCATAACACACAGCTAACTAGTCAAAGTTTCTAAAAAGTTTGTCAATACAATTTCTGTATAATGATTTAAGGTTGAATGCCTTATATTCCATTCTTAACAGTGCAGCGATGGCAAGGCTATTGATATAAATTTCTAATCTGTCTTATTGTCATATATTTTGCTACTTGATAGGCACATTTTGTTTTCTGTTTGATTTTTTCCTTTTAAAATTTCTTTTTTCTTGATTTTATCATTGTTATTTTTTATATATATACTTGATCAGATTTAGCTGTTATCATTTATAAGAATACTACAGGGAAATACTCTTGATTAGTGTCCAAGAAAGAAGAAAAGTACAAGAAAAGGAAAAGTTTCCTATAATGACTCACCAGTTGAAGTTTGGTAGATAAATGGCTGGTTTGAGAGATGCTATATGGGGAAACTTCTAATACTGCAATGGTATATATTTTTCTTTGAGGTTTTACCGTTTTGTGTAGTAATATTATGTGATAATAAATAAATCACACAACTTGTATGTATTTCTTTACACTGGGTAGGGCTACATTTCTGTTATTTATTAAGTGTTGCTATCTAAAGATGTGTTAACACACACCAACTTTCAATAACATTTCTATAACAACATTTCTGCAGTGACAAAATCTTATCTAGAATATCAAATGTTCATGTTGACTTAAATATTTATGATTCTCATTTCTTGTACTTCATTTCCCCTACTAACATCATCATCATCATCATCAACGTTTAACGTCCGTGTTCCACGCTTGCATGGGTTTGGATGGGGGTTTTCCCACTTGAGGCAAGAGTGATTGTCTTGCTCGCATAGGACTGTCTGGCAGGTTTTCTACAGTTGGATGCCCTTCCTAACACCAACCACATTTACAGTGTGGGTCTGGGAGGTTTTTACCGTGTTGCCTACACGGCCACATTACAGCGTGGACTGTGTGTTTTTTTGTCGTGACACCTACACGATCTCATTTGTTTCGGCCTGGATGGTGTGGCACCAACATAACTTTACATAGAACGGGGTGGTGTGGATGGGGTGGGGGTGGCGAGACGGGGGGTATTTTGTTAGAGATGCCTACTGGCTGTAGTAGGTTTTACTATGTATTTAGGTAAGGCGGGTCTTCTCTGTTACTGAGTACCGCCAAAGGTCTCGGTCCAGTGACATTGTCTTGGAGAGGTGTAAGTGTGTGAGGTCGGAGTTTATCAGCTCGTCCCAGGTTTTTCTAGGTCTGCCTATTCCGTGGCTACCGTCTATCTTCATTGCCCTGCACTTTGTTATACAGCTATCGACTTTCATGCGCATCACGTGTCCATACCAACATAGCCTTCTCTCGAGTAAACAACATCTGATCCCTCTTATTTCTAATTTTTTCCTTAGTTCGTTTATGCTTTGCCGTTCACGTATATTACTGTTACACATCCAGCGGAGCATGCAAGCTTCGTTCCTCTCTAGTCTGCGTATATCCTCTGCACACAATGCCCAGGTCTCACTGCCATGCAACATTGCTGTTCGTATGCAGGCATCGTACAACCTGCCTTTCATTTTTAGGGAGAACCCTTTAGCAGCTAATAGTGGTATAAGCTCTCTGAACTTTTTCCAACCAGTTCTGACTCTAGCTACTGTACTTTCAGAGCACCCTCCCCCACTGCTGATTTTATCACCCAGGTAACGGAAACTGTCCACTATTTCTATAGAACCCTCTGCGCAATTGAAAGAGCTAGTATTTTGTGGGCACTTGCTGCTACTTATTGCACCAGAGCACCGGCCACATGTAAAATCTATCATACATAATAAAGTTGTATAACTGAGATATGTACATGGATATATTACTCACTTGACCAAATGATTACTAGATTGTTAATCCAGTGATTAAAATGATTAGCAGTGTACAAACTTCACACAACATACTTAGGAAAATATATCTAACTATATCTAACAGCGTGAAGTTTTCGTAAACTCTATACGAGAAAAATACATTCTCTACTCTGAAGTAAGCTTACAATATGAGTGGACAATGTATTAATATTACTGCTTGTTCACTAATGAATTTGTGAAGCGAGTAACACACACCTTAACTGTTTTTATACCAACCTGTCCAAAACTGCTATGAGACAAAACTATTAATTTAAAAGGAATATTTTAAAATAATCTTCCAACATAATTTTATTAAAAAATAATTTCGTAAGATATGTTACGAATACTATCTTAACAATGAAACAATTAAATTTTTAGTAAGTCTCCGCAAATTCCTCATAAAGTAAACAAAATACAGTGTTATAATGGGAAAGATTATCATGAGAGGGTTACCCCCTGACCTATGCATAAAAAACCTTGAGTAAATCATTATGATAGAAGCCATCCATCTTCAAGCTATATCAACAAGAAGAATTACAATCAACATTATAAGATAATAAATAACCTGTCGGTGATACAGAGCTATTGTTGCTCAGGCTTCGAACAGTAAATTGTTTATTTCCTGTAGTATTCACTTTAGTAAGTTAGACTGAGCCATTTCAAGTTAAGTACCTTGTAGCCTACGATACAGTAGTGGAGGTATATTTTCTAGTGGCAAGGATGTTGGAATAACTATCATAATGTGATGGGTTTGATTCCATTTGATTTGGACTGGGTTGTGTGCTGTGTTCTTGAGCAAAACACCACATTTCACATTGCTCCAGTATACTCAGTTGAAAAGGAATACCAGCAACAGCTAGTGCTTTAAACCTGTGATGGTCTGGCACCCTGTTCAAGAAGGAGTCTTGTACTCTTACCCTCTTCATGCCATGGAAACCAGGATAAGTACCAGCCTAATGAGCCTCCGAGTTAAGGACAGACTTTAGACTAAGGTACAACAAAATGTAAGGAAATATATATGAACCACAGATTATCTGTGCTCTTAATTGAAGCTCAGTATCAGAGGCAAAATATTATTAATGAAAATATACTAAATTATATTGTGATGGTACATCCCTCCCCCTAAAAAATATTACACCAATTGATTTATCATCTCAAACCAAAGAGAAACTTTATTGGACACTGCAACTGGACACTTCTAAATGAGTGAGCTTCATTAAAGGCATCCAAGATCCATGTGGTGTTATTATCACAAGTGACATTAAGTCTATGACCCCAAAGCAAGAAGGATATCTCTAAGCATTTCCACACAGTTTTCCATCTTGCAAATTTCACACATATCTCTATTTTGTAAGACAGCAGAGTGTGATTTGAGGGTAATTTAACTGCTATTTCTTGTAGTTTGAGTAGCAGCATAGATACCCTCTCAGTTTCACAACTGGCTCTGTGAGTAATGAATATAGTATTTATTAGTGATAAATGTAACTCATTAGTGACCTTGCTATTTTTTGTTCATTTGCTTTTTTTTTTTCTAAATTTTTTTACTGCATCAAGTTGATTTCTCTCCAGGTCGATGATGGAAAAGCTAGTTAACAGAGTTTCCAAAATATATTTATTCGCCTATATCAGTATTAACTAGACATATATTGCTACTTAATTTTGGATCATTAAACAGAGAGAACAGTTTCTACAGTAAATTTGTTCTTATTTTAGAATGAATTTTAGTTATTAATTATCATTTTTACACAAAATGTCAAATAAAACACAGAGCCACCAGAAATAAGAATAACAAATCTAACATCACCATTATTACAACTCTCATTGGCCCTATTTTCATCACTATCACCATTACATATAAAACATCACTATCACTACCACTACATTCCCCATTACTGACACTACCATGTCATCCTTACTATTAATATCAGTATCAACAGCACTATCACCACAACCACTACCACTGGTAATAAAACTATCATCAGCACTATAACCCCTAGACCCATCAACCAGCCAAGAACAACACACCATTGTCCCCAACATCATAAAGTTTACTGCTGTTTTCATCTTTATCTTATAGTTTATTTCCATCCTTGCTTGTTTTCAAGTTGCTCAGCTTGACATAGGTTCAGCAGGTTAACCTTATAACCACCTTCCACTAATTAAAATAAAATAAAGATTTGTTAATGTGGAACCCAATCAACTCTTTTAATTTATTTATTGTTGCTTTACTATTTCAAATTCATTACAATAAAATCAAAGTAAGGAGATTAAAACACCATTTATTGACACAAAAGGAAATTAAAAGCTGTCATTATCATCTACAAGCAAATATTTTTTACTTTTTACTATGCTATTTTCACTCACAAACAGCGTTATTAGTATATTATATGATTTATTATTTTTAGCAGGTGATTAAAATACTTTTTTATTCCCTAGTTAACAAAAAAAAAAATTATATATATATATATAAGCTTTATTAGTGCTAACTGTTCACAAAGAAAGATAAAATTAGATTATCTTCACATAAGAGCCATGTAACAAAAATCTTATTCTTTTAATTAGTAAACTTTAAATAAAGAATCTATCAAATCCCTTCATGGGTATGCTCATTAGACAAATTGATATTTATATGACAAGAAAAGTTTAATAGACAGTTTTACTTATGCACAATGCTGCATCATTATTGTGGATTGGCAGTATCGGTAGACGGTCAGATGCCATGCTTTGACGCATAGAGTTACGGCCCTTGCCATTCTGAGTTCAAATCCCGCCGAGGTTAACTTTGCCTTTCATCCTTATGGGGTCGATAAAATAAAGTACCAGTAACGCACTGGGTAATTGCTGGCTTTGTGCCAAAAGTAGAAACAACTATTATCATTATTCTTCTACCTACTTTTCCATGCCAGTTTCATTTAGATGAGGCTCTTTAATAAGGTTTTTATGATGGGATACCATTCCTAAAGCCAGCTCATACTTTCTATTATAAATATGGTGTATATCAATCATCTACAGTATTTTCACAGGATATAACAATATAACATGGAGGCATATGGCTTAGTGGTTAGAGCATTGACCTTGCAATCGAAAGGTTGTGAGTTCAATTCTCAGACCGGGTGATGTGTTGTTTCCTTGAGCAAGACACTTTATTTCACATTGCTCCAGTTTATTCAACTGTAGAAATGAGATGATAGGGACTGGGGTCCCTATCATTCCACTGCAAAGTGGTCGTGGAGGTGCCATGGCAAAAAAGCACCCAGCACTCACTGTAAATGAGGTTGGTGTTAGGAAGGTAATCCAGCTGTAGAAATCTTGCCAGAATCAGTTCCCGTCCCACCCTTGTAAGCAGGGAAAAGCAGACGTAAAATGAAATGATGAAAAATGAAATGATGATAACAAATGTCTCCAGCTGCTTTAAACATAGTCAGTATGAAAGCACATAATGTATGCTGACACATGCACACATGAACATACTGAAGCATGGTATAGTCCCGTAACTCCTTATGGTGTTGTATGGGTGCAGTAGTGGCATAAAGCATTTCTTGGGTGTTTTAAGCATGGCCGAACCTATCCCTTACCGGGTCTAAACACAGCAGATTTCTTCCAGAGAAGGATAGAAAGTGAGAAAGAGATATAGAGGAAGAATCAACCCTAATACTAGACTATACATATATAGTCTAGCTTTGTAGATGTATAAAAAGGTGCAGAGCACTCAAAGTTGTCAGTAGCCAAGGATTGGGCAGGCCTAGGAAACTTGGGATTAGGTAATAAAAGCTAACATTGCACAATTACATCTTGCTAATGAGATGACAGGAATTTGTTCTCTGGCGCTATGCAGTTATACAGGAGACCCTCACTCACATATGCTCGAGCTGAAGCATATATCTAGTAGGCAGCACTTTCCCCTACCATCTCTCCTGACATTCACCCCCCTTGCTGTAATCATCCCCACTCTATACGTACATCCTCATTTCTGCAAGCATAATCACCCCCAGACATGTTCCCAACACACAACCTAAAGTGGTCCCCCTGGAGCCACAACAAAAATGACTAGCCCACACTGTAAAGTGATCATGTAGGTGTCACAACAAAGAGTGCCAAGTCGACAATGTAAAGAGGTCCTGTTGGCGACACAACAAAAAGTGCCCAGCCACACTGTAAAGTGGTTGAATAGGTGTCATGACAAAAAGCACCCAGCACACACTGTAAATATGGTTCACTTTAGGAAGGGCATCCAGCCGTAGAAACCAGGCTAAAATTGGTTTTATGTGAGTGAACCATGGGCCACCGACCTGATCTCTCACGAAGGGACAATCCGTCCTACCCATGCTAGGGTGGATAATGGAGGTTAAATGATGATGACGATGATAATGATGATTATGGTGGTGGTGGTGGTGATGATGATGGATAGATAGATAGATAGATAATATGGGTAATCTTATTGTTTTTCTCAACTGAATTCACTCACAAAGTATTAGCCATCTAGGTTAGCATAGAAGACACTTGTTCAGGGTGTTAGGCAATGGAATGGCGCTTAAAAGATTGAAGGTGTGTAACAAACTTCTTAAACATACAGCAATACTTACACCTTTATATGAATGTAATTAGTGTTGCTTCTAAATCATTTTCAAAATTAAAACTTAGCTAAGGACAGAACATTTTAGATTAGCAAGCAGAAAATTATAATTTTCATCGCTTATCAGTTACAATGCAATTGAAGTTTACTACTGACTTGTTTTAAGTACATAAATATCTGAGACTTCTTGATTTTAGATTACATGACACAGGCTTTGACATAATCCATTTTGTATAAATAATCATACTTGTCTTGCTATGAAGATATTTTAGGGTTAACATCCAAGTTAATGTGTTCTCTCACATTGAAATTACTATACCTTACTAAGACACTGTTAAGCACAGTATATAGGGTTGATTTATCTCTAAGCAACCTAGGTTAATTATACATCACACCATTATGATATAATCCGTTTATGTATATGCAAACATATTGAAACTTAGCTGTGGAGATTTATACAAAATTCGGCCAGAGATGGGGTGGTAGAGAAGCAGACTTAACTCTTAACCTCCACACCCGCATAAAATTGCATTAGCAAGGCAATTTTGAAAAGTAGAAATCAGCACCATGACTGCATGACTTTCAAAATTGAATTCTTTACTTTGGCTTACAGCAAATTTTCAGAACAATCTGTCTGCTTGTAAAGATATTATATACATTTGAATTAACAAACCTGTTTATAGATATTGCTGCTAAATCATTACAGCAAATTAAGCTTGGAATGAAAATTAAAGGAGGCACCATTTAGCATTTGAAGTATTAAAAAGAAATAAGGCGAGCATTTTATGCTGGCTTTGTAATGAAAGAGCACAGTTGAACTGAAGAGATAAATGAGTACAAGGAATCAGTTGTAATATACAAGAAATAAAAACTGCACTGGTTTGGACATGTGATGCATATGAAGTGTATAAAGAAGTAACAAGTTCTTGAAGCTGATGGAACATGTGGAAAAGGTAGATCTTGTACAACCAAAGATGGAGTGATGAAACTGACAAAGAACTCAACCTCATGACAGATATGGCAAATAACCTTGATGATTAGCAACTTACAGGGCTGGGAAAGACCCTATACAATCCAGTTAAGACCCTTCTATTAATCTGTTAACTTTTCACTCTCTTACCCTTTTCTCATCTGGTTCATTCTCTCTCACTTTCTCACAATTCTCTGTATTACAATGTTCACAAATCTAGGAAGAATTTTTAATCAGGAAGCCTCCTGTTGACCTCAGATGCTCATCAACCCATTCCTGTGTTCAAAGCAAAGCTGCTTACAATAAGAGGGCGACCCATAATCCTATAGATAAATAATCTGCCCTGCCTCATATCTTATAACTGTATTAACCCCCAACAACATTTCTTCTGACTAACTAGCCATCACACCATCACCAAACAGCCCTTCTCACAACATTAACTACACAACACTTATTCTAGCTCACCCTATCTCTTCTCTTCCAGGTTCTCTTTCTCTGTAATAATCATGCAACTATTATTCTTCTCCCTCATATTCTTAGTCTTCAATCATACTCTCACTGACCAACTCCAATTACTCTCTCTTTTTGTACTTCCAAGATTACAATGACATCTGTAGTGGTAATGCCATCTGTAAATGGTAATGTAGTTACCATAATAAAATGCACCCAATATGCTCCATAAAGTATTAGTGCTGGTGCCATGCACTCTAAACAGTCTGTAAATTAAGTTGGTGTTAGGAAAGTCATCTAACTGTAGAAATCACTCTAAAATGGAGTGTATGACCAAGATATAGTCCTCTAACCTCAAATCTAATTAATTGTGGACAATGATAACCTATCGAACCCATTCCAGCATGAAACGCCGACATAAGATGATGATGATGATGATGAGTTAGCCATTCACTTGGTAAAAGCTCGAGTACCAGTTAACCAAAATACAACCTTACAACATGCATTAAGTCAACCCATCAGTATATGTCTATCTATTTATCTATCTATCTATCTATCTATCTTTAAATATATAAATATATATATATATATATCATCATCATAACCCTTTAACATCCATTTTCCATGCTAGCATGGGTTAGACAAGCTGTCATATTGTGAGGCAAGCCAGATCAGATGACTTACTCATAAATAACTGATTTGGGCTTGAATTCTATGGCTGGATGACCTTCCTAACACCAACCAAATTTAGAGTGAGTACTGGCTGCTTTTTGTTGTGACACCTACATGAACACTTTACAGTGTGGGCCAGGCACTTTTTTCATGACACCTACACAACAATGTTACTGTGTGGATTGGGTGCTTCTTATTGTGGCACCAAAACGACCACTTTACAATGTGGGCTGAAGACTTGAATGGAAGAGGTGCATGAGGATTGGGGAGGTAGATCTAGAGTCATAGGTAAGGGGTGAGGTGTTACAACATGTGTGGGGTGTTACAATGTGGGAGATGTATGGAATAGGTGATGGAGGGGTAGGTGGTGCATATGAGATATTATACATGTGAGAGCACATGTATGCATGAAAATGCATGTCTATCATGTTTAAATCTTAATTATTCATCATCTCTGTCCATGTGTCTATTTACATACAACAATTATCTATCTGGAGAACCACGAGTTATCTCCCTTTATTAAAAAAAATATTTGATAAATTCCTATGCAAATTTTCCACCACAATATTAGCTCTGCTACACGAAATATAACTTTCTACTTTTGGGAGTGAGATCAGACCTAGAGATATCAACTTACCTTTTTCTTATTTTTATCTCACGTCTGAATGAAGAGCCAGTTTAAAAGTGTCTCCTCTATTATACAGTGGTGGCCATAAGTGGAACCTGAAACCAATGGTAGCACAAACATTTTAAGTTTATTAAATTTTGTGTATACTATACATATATTTATATAAAGGTGTGTAAGCATATTTAGGGTAAAGAACCCCTTCGGTCATAAATTACCATCGGATTTGTACCTAGAAAACTCCCCTCTGAGGCACAAGTCCGGAAATGGTGTTTGTGGAAGACCAGCAGTTGCCCATGCATACCAGTCTCCCCTCTCCACACCACCAATGGTGTCCAAGAGAAAGGCAATAGCCGATACAGCTTGGCACCAGTCACATCGCAACACATTTCTACAGCTGAGTGAACTGGAGCAACATGAAATCAAATATTTTGCTCAAGAATACAATGCAAAGCCAGGTCCGAGAATCAAACTCACAAACTCAGGATTGCAAGCCTGACACTCTAACCACTAAGCCATGCACCTTCACATATATACACACACACATATACATACACAAATACATATATATATATGAATTCCTAGGTGTCTTTATAACAGCAACATTTAAAGTATTTGATGTTAATTGTTTAGGCGATTACTTAAAAGGAAATTATATAACAAAAGAACTAGGAGTGTTTTCAGGTATTTTGATACCTAAAGGGTTATAAAGACATCTTGACAGCTGCCTCATTAGAAAAGTTATAGTTTCTATCAAGATGTTTGATAATAACAAAGTAAAAATCACTGCTTACTTATGTATAAAGAAAAGTAATATTTATTGGAGATCAGGAATTACAGATTAACAGTTGTCATGAGTTTCTTAACTGTCAACAGATTCGAATATTGCAGTGAACGGATCCTTGCCATACTGTGAGTCTCCATAAATGTCAGAATGATTTTAGTGTTGTTTACAGTCTACATTATATTTCGAGATTACTGGCAACATGAAAGCCAAAATAATCAAGAAATATTATACATATTTTATTATATTCTTATTACCTATACACACACGTGTGTGTGTATACTACAAATATTATAGAAAGTCACTTTATGCTAAGGTAAATATATAAGATGCACTCACACACACATATATATATATATAATATACATAACACACACACACACACATATATATATATATATATATACATATATATACTAGCTAAACTACCCGTCCTTTGGATGGTCCAAGGAGCTTTCGATGTAGCTCATTAAACTAAACAAAGTAAATTTGAATATATAGAAAAAAAAATGTATGTATGTAAACATGAAAACCTTAGGCACTATTCCAGCGAAATAATTAATATGTGAGTTCGGTGTCTTTTTTGACAATAGTAAAAGCGCATCATGAAATAGAGAAGTGAAGTGAATAATAGACACTATTATGTACAAAGCATAATATTGTAAAAGTTATGACATCACTTAATGTATGAACATCAGCTTGAAACGATAAATTATACAATGTCAAATCTATAACTTAACTTAGTAATCTGTTAGAAATTGCTGGTTGTGAAATATACAAAATGATATTGTTAGTCTCAAGGAAGCGTACCTTTTGTTTCAAGTACAAAGAGTAAATTAAAATCCGAATGAGCCGAATTACAAATAACTCTTGTCTTACTTAATCACGAAAATTCACACAAATAACCGAAATTTTTTAAGGTTTCTAAAGGCCCCCAAATCGATTTTTGAAAGCCTTTGTAAATCAGGTACAAGTTTTGTGCAAGGAGAAGCTCTGTAAAAAATTTCAAAGAAATCGCATGAATGGTTTAGAATTTATGAGCCCTCATTAAAAATTGTCCACACACACATACAGACTTCATCTATATATATATATATATATACAGATATATTCGAAGAATCACCTGTTAATTTTTGGATCGACCTCGTCAAGAGCTGAAACGAATAACGCAAATATTTGATTTCTGACAGTTTCACGAATTCATTACCTACATACAGACACACACAGAGACACGCACACACATATATATATATAAGTTTATACCGGGTTCAATCAGGTGTAAACACAGGAAGTAAGGTACTCAATACATAGTAGCGTATAAATGTTTAATGTAGAAATGGCTTTTACAGGACTAGAACCGTTTCATTCGAGAGAAATCATATATCTATATGCATTGTTGGTGCAATAGTTGCTTATATATCCATATATACATACATATATATATTATGAAATACTGTTGGCTTCTTGCTCACATTAATTTCTCTATTTTCATTTATATATATATATATATATAACGAAGGAAATGTGGTAAGGAACCAGGTGGACCATAACGCACCAAAGTACTCAATACTTAGGGTAGTAGAGTGGGTAATAGGAACAAGTAAGACACCGACGGCTGAGCTCAAGCCGTTTCGACGGCTAATTCTGTACTGAATGAAAATTTATTCTGGTATTTAAATAGCCGAACTTATCAAGGGGTAATTCCATATATGGTCAAAGAGATACTCACCAGGATTGGTCACATCACAAGTTAGTAGTAAATATGTGATGGCAAGTTGGTGGGGGTAGGGGTAGCTAAACCTGCCGGTAGGAGAAAAACGGAGAGGGGGTGGAGTAGACCCATTCATGCGTTGGTAGTGCCAGCTACAGCTGGGTGTGAGGTCAAAGAGGATACTGGGGAGGGGGAGGGGGAAGAGGTCGAAACGGTAAGTAGAACAATGAAAGGTAAAACTATAAAAGGTACTGAGAGAGAAAAAAAAAAAGCAAAATCTGGTTACTAAGACTTAAGTCTCTCGCTATTGCTAGGCTAAAGAAATACATAAATAAATAAATAAACAAATAAGTGAATAAAAGAATAGATAAATACATTTTTAAAAAAATCTATATATATATATAATGTAGAATAAAAAAATAAATAATAGTAATAGAAATAAACTAGGTGGGACGGAAATAAAGGGACCCTTATACGAGGTATAAGTGCGGGTGTCGTACGGTGACGGGTCAACAAAGGGGAAGCCAGAATACTAAAGAGACTACCACGAAAATAATAAAGGTTTCTACCCCAAACACAGGGCCAGCAACCACCCAGTGCAAGAAAGTAAACTAGCACGAGAATATAATTCAGGGTCCCGCAAAAAAATACTAGTGCTAACTCTAAGAGTACCGCCACGAAACAAAACGTCTTATACAAGCTACATGAAAGATCGTACGAGGTAAAAGTAAAGAACGGAAAATTAATGCAGGAACACCACCCCCCAAAAAGAAGGGGAAAAAGAAAAAAGAGATGCTGGTCTTGTAGGGCACAGGTTGCTAAGGTCATATGTGTCTAGATAAGTATTACTATAGGTAAGTTTAAGTACGAGTCCCAGCTCACTGGTATCAATCCCACGGAATTCAACATTGCTCTCACTGATCATTTCTACGCATTTTTCCACAGCAAAATCCACGTCAATAGATTGATGCAGGGACACAACATCCATACTAGCTATTATGCAGTTTGTTAGGTCCCTAGATCGGTTACTCTCGCCGATTCTGCTGAGGAGGTCCTCCGTGCTGTCACACACATCTGGGGACATTTCAATGATGGGGCGTATCATCAGGGAGAGGAAGTAGGACAGTCTGTAGTTACTAGTAATGTTAGCCCCACAGACTGGCCGTGTTGGTGGTCCCGTGACAGGGTCACTGCTCGTTTTATTGCTAGTAACTACAGACTGTTCTACTTCCTCTCCCTGATCATACGCCCCATCATTGAAATGTCCCCAGATGTATGTGACAGCACGGAGGACCTCCTTAGCAGAATCGGCGAGAGTAACCGAAATAGGGACCTAACAAACTGCGTAATAGGTAGTATGGATGTTGTGTCCCTGTATCCATCTATTGGCGGGATTTTGCTGTGGAAAAAATGCGTAGAAATGATCAGTGAGAGCAATGTTGAATTCCATGGGATTGATACCAGTGAGCTGGGACTCGTACTTAAACTTACCTATAGTAATACTTATCTAGACACATATGACCTTAGCAACCTGTGCCCTACAAGACCAGCAAGAGGCAGACCACCTACCATTACCTAAATGGCCAAGAAAACCCACACAGATAGATGGAACGGGTGGACCAGAGCCATACGGACCCCCGAAAACCACGATGAACTAAAGAAAATGATTGCACATGCGGTGGGGGCCAGCATAAAATTAACCCTTAAGGAACATATGTTCAAATTTAATGGAAAAACATATGCCCAAGAGGCGGGAGCAGCCATTGGTGTTAGCATTGCAGGCGACATAGCTAACTTATTCATGGTATGGTGTGACAGTAGACTTAAACTTAAACTTAAAGAACAATTAGAAGACCCCTTAACCCTGATAATGTACTCCCGCTACGTTGATGATATAAACATCGTAGTTAAAACACGCCCACTAGAGAACAGTCAGGAATTAGAGAAAAACACAATGGAAAGCATCCAGCAGAGTATTAGAGTTACTATAGACTACCCAAACAAACACCCCAACCATCAATTACCTGTACTAGACACAGAGCTCTGGTTAGAAACCATTAATAACAAAAAACAAATCCTCCATTCCCATTATGCCAAACCCATGACTTCCAAATATCTGATCCACCGAAACTCAGCTGTTTTGGACCATACCAAAATCAACATACTGATTGCGGATTTGGTATGGGTGATGAGAAATGTGTCCTGCATGTGCAACACCGAAGAACTAGAGAGACACATACAACTCTTCATTCACCGTACGCAGTTCTCTGGTTACAATCAGAGAGATAAAATCAGAGTGTATAGAGCAGCCAGAACCAAATGGGAAAAAATGTAAATAATGACACAAATGGGACCTGCCCCTTGTATAGGAGCAAATTTTGGAATATAATTGAAAGAACTAGGAATAAGGCTAATAGAATAAACTCATGGTATGATAGCAATAAATACCAGAGTGTAATGTTCATCGATACAACACCTAGAGGTGAATTAGCTTACACATTTAGAAGGACCCTAGATAAACATAAACTCAATATTAAGATAGTAGAAAGAGCAGGTACCTCCATAAATACACTTATTAGCAACACATACCCTTTTCAAAGACCTCTCTGTATAGATAAGAAATGTATAATCTGTAAATTAAGCCCCCATATTAACTGTAAAACTAGAAATGTAGTATATAGCCTAAGATGTACTGAAGGACAATGTAGAGATAAAAATATAGTGTACATAGGTGAGACAGCTCGTAGTATAAGGGAACGGATAAATGAACACTAGCGAGACCTTCAAGCTAGTAAAGAATCATCTGTACTCTATCAACATGCTAAAATAGAACATAAGGGTAAATTAGAGAACATAGAAATAAAAATAGAATCTACACACAGAAAAGACGCAATGTTTAGACAAATCACAGAGGCAATAAACATGAATGAATTACAACCAAAATTAAATAGAAAACATGAGTAGAATAGCAACATCACAACTTACAATTAAGGACAAAATGAAAACATACACGCACATAGAACAAACAACCAACCAGTAACATGTAAATAAACAAATAAATAAACGAATATAAACACAGACAGACACCCGGATGTAACACATGCGCCAACTAAGCACACCACACACACACACAAACAAGATGGCGTAGGACAGAACAAATGAGAGGCACAAAAAACAAAGAAAAGAACCCCCAGTCACTGAAGAGGTCACAGAATCTGTGACGAAAGAACTTTGACAATATATAAACAACCATCTGGTTGTGGAACCAACCAACCAACTGGAAATTTATAAATTCCTAAATTTATAAATTTATTATAATAAATTGATGTGAAAGCAACTGGTGCGTGTGTTTCTTATTGGCAACATGACCCTCCCAAAGTATAACAATATGTATATATATATATAGCCTTTGTAGATCATATGCAGGTTTTGTGAAAGGAGAAGCTCTGTAAAAGAGTTCAAAGAAATCGCATGAATGGTTTAGAATATATGATCCCTCATTAAAAATTATCCACACACACACATACAGAAAACTTCTTTTTTTATATATATATACAGATATATATATACATGATAGCTGCAACTCGATTTCAAGTAATGCCATTGCTTGATACTTAAGCATGAGTATCACATACGTGGCTTTGTAGTCCTGTTCGGACTACGAGCAATACAATGCATCACAAAAAATGTCACATATCAAGCAATGCCTATGCTTGAAGCTTGTTTAAGTGAGGAAGGCTTTGCACATAGCCAATCCCACTCTCTGAACATCAAACATATTTGCTCCCAAAAAAGAACTGGTCTACATCATTGGATGCAAACGATGTCACATGTTTAATATCAGAGTTACCTTCTCCTAGAGAGATGTGTAAATGAAGACTAAGAATCTCTCGCTCCACATAAAAAAAAAACTCTATTGTATGGCTGTGGCTATTGACTCTCCTGAGTTTCTCTGCCCTTTGACAGATTTTGGTTTTTATCCCACAGGGTGTCCGAAATCACCCTCCTCATCAAGCAAACTTGGTGGAGTTGCCGGTGTAGCTGCCGATGACCCGACCATGCACAGGTTGTACTGGGTTACATGTTACCAGTAGCACTGAAGAGCGACCTTAAAGATATATACATAGCTACATATATACTCATATTCAGAAAGCAGCAGCCAAGCACTGTCCTGATGAGAGCCATTAGCTTAAAATGTGCATAGACAGTTGTCTATCACTACTTCTGCTGGAATCCACTAGATGGCACAGGCCATCACCCTTTATTCATTGCTGGGCTTTCAAATTGTTTATTTACTAAACATACCATATATATATTTATATATGAAATTCACATATATGTATACAGCTATGTTGAAGCTAAATTTTAATATATATATAATAATTTTATATATAATAATAATTTTATATATAAACATGGAAGATAATATATAGAGAAAATAGAAAATTGAAAATTCGATTCGGCTGTCTTCAAATTGGATGAATGAGCCGGGCCATTGAAATATCATCAGCATCATCATCATCACCACTTTTACGTCTGTTCTTCCATGCTAGCATGGGTTAGACGGGTTGTCCTGCTGTGGGCAATGTCCAGTCGGGTGATCTTGTCTTGCTCATACAGGAACTGATTCTGGCTTGATTTCTACAGCTGGATGCTCTTCCTAACACCAGCCTCATTTACAGTAAGGGCTGCATGCTTTTTTTCCGTGGCGCCTACACATCCATTTTACAGAGTGGGCTGGGTGTTTTTTTGCCACCATGGCACCTTCACAACCACTTTACAGTGTATGTGTTGGGGGGGGGGGGGGGGGGCATATTGTCTATATGCTTCAGCTTTGGCTTGTACCAATGTCAGGTCTTCTGTATTACTGCGTGACATATGTATAGTGATTTCGCAGAATTAAAATTCTAAAGCATATTTTCCAGTCTGGCCTTCTGTTGTTGTTTTATTGACCCAATTGTATCTCTCAATGGCGATGACACAGGACCGTGACCTCTGGCATCACACAGTAATACAGAAGACCCGACTTCCCATGGGAACAAGCCGAAGCTCAAGCATATAGACAATATGCCCCATCCCCTCCCACATCAAAGTGGTCGTGGAGGTGTCATGACAAAAAAGCACCTAGCCCACACTGTAAAGTGGTTGTGTAGGCGCCATGAAAAAAAGCACCCATCACTCACTGTGAATGAGGTTGGTGTTAGGAAGGGCATCCAGCTGTAGATATCAAGCAGAATCAGTTCCCATATGAGCAAGACAAGTTCACCGACATAACATTGCCCACAACAGGACAACCCCTCTAACCCATGCTAGCGTGGAAGAATGGACATAAAACGGTGATGATGATGATATATATATATATATTACAATTAAGTGAGAAAAAACTCTAATTATAGTATTATAAACAAAATAGACAATAAAGATATTCTACCTAACCTCACTTATATACAGATCTCCCTACCATGGTTTCATATGGGGAATAATTTTTATTGGAACCACCAATATATATATATATATATATATATATATATATATATATGTGTATGTATGTATAAATATAGACACACACACACACATACATATATATATATATAGCATAAACGAACTAAGGAAAAAATTAGAAATAAGAGGGATCAGATGTTGTTTACTCGAGAGACGGCTACGTTGGTATGGTCACGTGATGCGCATGAAGGACGATAGCTGTATAACAAAGTGCAGGGCAATAAAGATAGACGGTAGCCACGGAATAGGCATCCCAGAAAAACCTGGGACGAGCTGATAAACTCCGACCTCACACACTTACACCTCACCAAGACAATGTCACTGGACCGAGATCTTTGGCGGTACTCAGTAATAGAGAAGACCCGCCTTACCTAAATACAAAGTAAAACCTACTACAGTCAGTAGGCATCTCTAACAAAATACACCCCGTCCCACCACCCCCACCCCATCCATACCGCCCCCTTCTATGTAAAGTTATGTTGGCGCCACACCATCCAGGCCGAAACAAATGAGATCGTGTAGGTGTCACGACAAAAAAACACACAGTCCACGCTGTAATGTGGCCGTGTAGGCAACACGGTAAAAACCTCCCAGACCCACACTGTAAATGTGGTTGGTGTTAGGAAGGGCATCCAACTGTAGAAAACCTGCCAGACAGTCCTATGCGAGCAAGACAATCACTCTTGCCTCAAGTGGGAAAACCCCCGTCCAAACCCATGCAAGCGTGGAACACGGACGTTAAACGTTGATGATGATGATGATGATATATATATATATATATATATATATATATGTATAGATATAGATATCTATATTCACTCTTCTTCCAATTCTGCCTCAACATCGGATTTACCCTAGAGCAGTGGAAAACTGCCAGTGTTATTGCTCTATTCAATGTTAAAAAAAGGTGATCACATGTCACTTGTCAACTATTGTCCTGTCAGTCTTACTAGCTGCATCACCAAACTGAAGGAGTCCTGTGTCAGAGAAACACTCTGCAACTTCTGATACTCTCACAGCCTTATCCGGCTCTCACAATTTGGATTTAACTCTAATTCCAGCTGCTGTGGCCAAATGGGTACATTATTCTATGTATCGTACATACACCTTTGATGTGTTGTATTGCACCTAGCCACTG
This sequence comes from Eledone cirrhosa, assembly GCA_964016885.1. Lineage (NCBI taxonomy): Eukaryota > Metazoa > Mollusca > Cephalopoda > Octopoda > Eledonidae > Eledone > Eledone cirrhosa. The sequence goes on from OZ024740.1 coordinate 123,877,010, forward strand.
TATACAATAATTTTCATTATCATTATCATTGATGACAAGTTTGGTCTTATTTAACATGCTGATATGCAGTGAGAAATGGGTGACCTGACCTCGGATAGCACAAGGAGGGTGTGAATGTGGTGATGATTAGAATGCCTAAGTAGAGTTACTGGTGGGGAGAGGGTGGTGTGATCAATAATGCAGAGATGGGTGGCACTTATCAGTGTGTCAGGAAGGAGGGTAACTAGTGATGGAGACAACAGATAAGGAGTGATAGTGGAGGAGGAATAGGTGTGGTGCCCAGATGTGGAGAGAGTAGCCACTAAGCTGCAATAGCGATGGTATCTAAGGTTTTTAAAGTATTTTCCATGTTAAAGTGGGAGTTAGCCCCTTGCACACCTTACGATACAATTTTCCTCATCGTTCTTTCTTTTTTCAGGTAGTGTTATATGGCATCATTATCTTTCTCTTTCCAATCCATTTTGTAGCAATTTAGGGAATAATGTAAGTGAAATTTTTCTTCTGTTTCTAGCAGCACAAATGACACCACCAACGTTCCACTCCTTTATTGCTTATAGAAGTGTCTTCATTTGCTTGGAGAAAACTTCTGCTCATATCATAGGTATTATTTAAAGTCTAATGCCTGTCTTGTGCCTGGAGGATCATCGGGTTGGTGCTTATCCTGATTTCTATGGCATCTAGCAACTGAGAGTACCAGACACCCCTGACAAAGATGCTAATCCATCACAGGTTTAAACCCCCAGCCATTGCTAATACTCATTTTCAGTTGAGTATAATGGAGCAATGTAAAATAAAGAGGTTTGCTTAAGAACACAACACACATTCAGGTCCAGAAATTGAACCCACAACATTATGATCATAACTATAATATCTTTAAACAAGTGGCAGCACTGAAAAAGTCCTGCATGTTCTGTTATTCTGTAAGGTTGTGCTTAAATCTTTACAAGAAGAACAAACTAGCAAAGTTATTGGAGCATAAGATTAAATTCTATTGTATTTTTCTGCATCCGTACTCTGAGATTAAATCCCATTGAGGTTAACTTTGCCTTTCATCTTTTGTGGTCAATAAAGTAAAGGTGTGTGGCTGAGTTGTTAGAGAATTGGAATCGCAATCGTGAGGTTTGAGTTTGATTCCTGGACCGGGCGATGCGTTATGTCCTTGAGCAACGCACTTTATTTCATGTTGCTCCTTCTTCCTAGAGTTGTGACTAGTAGATAGTATCAGCAATGGAAACATAAATGGAAACATAGCTTCCTTTGTTTGATCTGATGGTTGGCTCCTTTCTTTTCTAAGGAGGATACTCTCTGCTAAGTTAACTTGCCCCAAATATTCTACTTGAAGGAAAGCTGCTAATGGAGTTTCAATGATCCTAATTGTATGGTAACAATGACACAAGCAACCACTACTACCACCACTACCACCATCATCATTGCCATCATCATCATCACCATCATCATCATTATCGTTATCATCATCATCATCATCTTCACACTCATTGCACACAAACATATTTATCTTTATATTATAATCAGAAATTCCTCATTAAAAAATATATTGGTTTGCATTTCATACTTTTCAAATAATTAAAACACACAATTATTTTAACCATGTTAAATAATTTGTATAATTAAAATTGAAAACACTGCAATGATTATCTTAATTATGATATTTCATAACGTAATTTACAACCACAGGGTAGCATTCAGATAATTAAAGAATGTGTTAAAATTCATGTGTATATGTGTGTGTATGTGAATATATAAACGTGTGTGAGTGTGTGCACACATGTGTGCATGTCATCATAATCATTATTTTACATCTATTGTCCATGCTGGCATTGGCTGCACATGCTGTCACCTTCTAAAACTAGATGAGTCAGAGAACGACAGCTTACCCATATGTTTGCTTTTGACATGTTTTCTATAGCTGTATGTTCTTTCTAAACCCAACCACTTCACTGAGTGTATAGTGTGAAGTTAATCCTGGCACCATATGTAGAAATAAAACAGTGAATATACATATATACATGGCAGTATTTAAAAAAAAGGCTTACATTGCGTTAGTCACTAAGTTAGTGAACAAGAGCAATTTCAAAAGACCATATGTATATATCTATATAAATACTGTTCCAGGTTCCCAAAATATGCTTCCAATGTGAGACGGTTTCAGCATGGCCGACTGGTCTGTCCCTCTTCATAGAGGGGCCACCCAGTTCCACACAGTAAATGTGGTTATGGCAGTGAAACTGTGGTTCCACTGTGAGAGGTGTTCATCATGGGCCACTGGCCTGTCTCTTCTCATAACAGTGCCATCCAGTTCCACACTGTAAATGTGGTTGGTGTTAGGAAGAGCATCCAGATGTAAAAACCTTGGCCAAATTTACAGTCCCATCTGAGCAAGGTATGGTATGGCCAATCCTGGCCAGACTTGTCTCTCAATGTGGACAGCCCATCTGACTGATGCAAGCATGGAAAAATGGACATTAAACAGTGATGATGATGATATGCAAAAAGTAAACAAAAAAAAGCACTACAAATGAAGAATTGCAATGAAGATATATATTAGTTTTGTGCTTAATATAGTAGGAACAATCTTAATGTTTTGGATGGTAATCCTTTAACAGAAAATAGAATGAGAACTTAAAGAAGAAATTTTAAAAAAAGAGTGAACAGTGGTAGAAATGAAAAGAAATTCTTTGAGAAAGAAAGAGCAGGTCTGTTCATTTAGCTATCTCTTGGAAAAATGGGTTTACCCTGACCCTATGTGAACCTCCACTTGGACACTCCTTTGGATCACTGAACCTTTCATTGCATTTCGTATGTGAGTATATATCATCATCATCTTTTCCCTGCTCGCAAGGGTGGGATGGGTCCTATTCAGCACAGCATCTCTCCACTTGTCACGGTCCTTCGTCATCTCCTCTGTGAGTTTCAGTGATCTGAGGTCTGCTTTCACCACCTCCGCCCATGTTTATCATGGTCTACCTCTATTGCGTCTTCCTTCTACTGGGATTTCTTCGCACTTCTTTACCCAGCGGTCATCCTCCATGCACATCACATGTCCAGACCATGTCAGTCTTCTCTCCTGCACACCACAACTTATCCCTCTTATACCCAGTTTCTTTCTTAACTCGTCTGTACTTGGTCGTTCGCGCACATTGACATTGCACATCCAACGGAGCATGCTTGCTTCATTTCTCTCCAGCCGCTGCATATCCTCTGCAGTTGCTGCCCATGTCTCACTACCATGCAGCATTGCGCATCTCACACAGGCATCATATAACCGTACTTTTGTATGCAGGGAGAAACTCTTCTTTGTCAACAGAGGAATCAGCTCCCTAAACTTCTTCCAACCCATCCTTATTCTAGATACTATGGCCTCAGCACACCCTCCTCCCATGCTAATCCGATCACCTAGGTACCGGAAGCTATCAACCACTTCTATAGAACCCACTTGCATTTGAAAAATATGTCTATCACTGTGATTACTACTGCCAACTTTCCCTGTACATCTACTGCATACATAGTTTTCCCTACCTGTTAGTTTGCCTGCTATCCCAATACATCTCTTGTGTATCCAAGATCTGCATTGCGTACATTTTATGGAATTTATGCCAGTTCCTTTCCTGCAAATCGAACATGGCCATTTCCCTGATGGAATCAGAGTATTGTCCTCTCTTCTACTTATCAACACTTTTGTCTTAGCTATGTTCACTCTCAGTCGGAAGTAAAAACTCACAATGATCCCCTATGATACAATGAACTCAAGGAAGAAAAACCAAACTCTTTATAAATCATATTGGGAATTTTTTATTTGATATATATGACTCTTAATTTGATATATATGACTTTTGATTTGATATATATGACTCCTAATTCATTAATTAATATTTGTAGAGTCTTTTTATTATTTGACGGGCTCTAGACTGCGATTTTTAGTGACCTAATAGCTTCTTCAAGCAGCCTTGGACTATTTGATTCATGCTGCTCTTATTTTGATACCCTGTGCATCTCAGATGTTAGTTATCTGTTCTCTCTTTCATATGTGAAGTTTATAATTTGCAGTTACGACCATTGAAAAGATCCTGATAATGATTTCATTGCATTTTATAACGAAATATAAATATGTTTATATCTGTGTGTATATTGTTATAATGGAAGGTTTATACACTTTGATTTATTCTTTTAATTAATTTGTATATACTGCTCCATCCATAGTTTTTATGTTCTTTACCAGGGTGGTATTTTATTCCCTATTACCTGACATAATTTATTATGTGTCTATCTCTCATTACTATGATTTATTTTGACATGTATGTATATACACATATATATATGAGGAGGGACCGTCCTGATGAAGACCAGTCAAGTCTGAAATGCATAGACGGTTGTCCCCCTTGCTTCTGCTAGACACCACCAGAGGCCATTAGCCCTAGTGTTTGCATAGCTATGGCTTCCTAAATGTTTCCTGTAAACACACCATGTTTCTTTAGAAATACAAAATTTCTATACATGTCTGTATAAAGCTATGCTTGAAGCTAATTGCTATATATATATATATATATATATATATATATGTCCCAAGGCTCTGATACCATCAACACTATAAATACAGAGCTGGCATATCTAAGAACTGACTAACTGCCTGATGAGGTCATAACCATTCAATGGCTATCATCGAAATATATATAGCTGAAAATAAAGGATTATGAGTTCATGCAATTGACTTATGTTTCGTCACTATATATATATATGGTGGCTGCCAACTCGTTTTCGAGAGAGAGAAAAGGAGGGATAGGTGATACATGTAGTTATTTGCCAAATAGCGTATGCAGAGGGTGCTCAATACTATTGCCGGCAGTGTTAGATATTAGAAGTGCTAATATCTAGTGGGCGAGAGAAATAGCAGAGCGTAAGCACGTGAAGAAGTAAAATACAGGAGAACAGACCGTTAAAACATATTTATTTAAAATAGCACCTACGTACGTTTTGCCCGAATGGGCTTCTCAAGGGCATAACTACTCCTAACCTAGCTGACATCATAGTAACAACAAATCACAGTAAGATCACTAAGACACAGCACCTTAGCACAGACGCACCTACACCTGACAACAACTATATTGGCCTTAACGACTCCTTAGCAGCATCCACTAGTGCTGGCAACAGCCTCTACAGACGCAACCAACATAACCGCGACATTACTGGGGAACATGCAGGTGACCCGCATGGGTCACCTGGCGGCAACGGAAGACGCTGCTGCGTGTGGATTAATAATGGTACTACCCCGCGCACAGTGGGTTACAATGGTGCTAATGACAGATGTGGGAGCGTAGGTAACAACGTAGATAGCAATAATAATAGCCTTACCGTGGGAGCTCGAGGGGACTGCGACCGAAATTGCAACTGCCGAGACAGGGAACGCTGCACCCTTAGGGGAAACTGCTTGACTGATAGAGTTATATATAGGTGCACCGTAACTAGCCATAATAGCGTTAAACATTATATAGGGGATACCTCTGGCCCGTTCAAAATTAGATTTCGAACACATCTACACTCTTTCGCAAATAAGAAATTAAGACACTCGACTTCGCTCGTGAACTACATCACAGCATTAAAAGACTTAAACATCAGCTTCTCCACACACTGGGAAATTGTCGGCAGGGCTGCACCGTACAACTTCAAGAGGAAGACTGCCCTAACACCGGCCAGAGTTATCTCCCTTGACCTACAGCAAAATCAAAACATGTTTTTTTACAAAGAATAAACTCTGACGTGAACTTATCTCTAAAAACCCATTCCGGGTCATGTAAGTAACGCTTTTTAGTTATTATGCCCTTGAGAAGCCCATTCGGGCGAAACGTACATAGATGCTATTTTAAATAAACATGTTTTAACGGTCTGTTCAACTGTATTTTACTTCTCCACGTATATATATATAAATATATATATCACGAAGGAAATGTGGTAAGGAACCAGGTGGACCATAACGCACCAAATTATATATATATATGGGGAGGGTCATATTTGTGTAATATTGCCAGAATTAATAACAGAACACACTCACTGTTTGGTTGGTTTTCGCTTTTCGCTTCTGTGTCTTTTATATCGGTAATCTAATTTATTCGGTCCTCAGTGTTGACATTGACTGACCAACGGTCAAAAATAATACAGATACAATATAGACACAAACACATATATATAGTTTATCAAAGTTCTTTCGTTGCACATCTGCAACATCGTCAGTGGCGCTATAGATTCCTCCCGTTGCATTGTAGTTCTACGCCATCTTTATTTAGTCTATTTATTTATTTATACTTCTCTTAGGTCAGTGTTGTTTGTTTGGGTGTTGTTGTTATTCCATTCATTCTTTCTGTTTAGTCTTGGCCTTCTAAGTTCTATTTCACTGGCCTCTCTGATTTGCCTATCTGCTGGGTCATTTCTATGTTTAGATATTATTCTAATTTCTATGTTGTCTATGTTACCGTCGTGTTGTTGTCTGGCATGTTCGTATAGTACTGACCCGTTTTATCGTCCTTTTAGTTCCCCCCAGTGTTGGTCTATCCTTTCACCTATGCTACGAGCTGTTTCGCCTATGTATGTTGTTGTCATGTTTCTGCAAGTACCTTCTGTACATCTTATGCTATAGACTACGTTTCTAGTTTTACAGTTTATCCGGGGTTTACCTTACATATGATATATTTCCTATTAGTACAGTGAGTTTTCTTAAAAGGGTAGGTTTTGCTGATCAGGGATTTTATGGTGGTTCCTGGCTTTTCTACCACCTTAATCTTTAAGTGGGTCTTTCTCAGGGCCTTTCTACACTGGTTAGCTAATTTTCCTCCAGGGGTAGCATCCACAAACATGACACTCTGGTTGTCGTAACATGAGATGGCTTTCCCTATCTTATGTCTAGCCCTATCTAAGCTGTTCCAGGATTTGCTCCTGTATAATGGGCAAATTCCTTTCATGTCCAGTTCTATGAGGGACTTATACTTCTCCATGACTCCTTCGTATACTCCGACTCTGTCTCTTTGGTTGTAGCCAGAGAACTGCATGCGGTAGTAATGGAAATAATACATGTAGCAACATTAATGATAGACACAACAAAAACAAGAAACATAATAAAAGTAACAACCACAATGGTAGAAATAACAGTAACAACAACAATAACGGTGAAGTAAACAACAATACATCTAGCAATCATAAGAATAATAATAATGCTAATGATAGGAACAACAGCAACCACCATAATAACAATAATAGCAACACACACAACTATGACGATAGATATAATGACAACCCCTTAGATAAACTATTTTTCAACCCAGCTGACAAAACATATAAGATGGGTAATATCTATCCTACGAGGTTACCCTTTAATAAAAGAGTTTGCATACCACAACAAATAGATGACGAGACAGAGGCACAGTTCACCATAGCTAGAAATAAGATTAGACAAATAGTAGACAGGTATACTAAGAGACAGAGCAGACTAGAGGCCCAACAACTTGGAAGGAAACCTGTAGAAGGCTTGGTTAGCCTCAAGCAACGCGCAAGGGAGGGAGAGGTAGTATGTCTACCCACGCATAAGTCGGGTAGGATGTCAATAGATAGCATGCCGAACTACATCAAGGCTAACACGAGCGAAATTGCACAGCAAACACATGATGGGAGAGAGAAAATCCTCAACGCTCACATGATGATGTGGACTGACATCCTAAAGCCAAACAGATGCACTGCCAACAACTTCCAGGCGTCTAAGAATGCCATACTACACTTGTATGGGCTCCGCAAAGACCACAACACAGTCGACGACCCGACAACAGGACCACCAACAAGACCCGTATGCGGAGCTAATATAGCCAGCAACTACAGGATCTCCTACTTCCTCTCAATGGTTATACGCCCCATAATCAAGATGTCCCCAGATGTATGTGACAGTACAGAGGACCTCCTCAGCAGAATCAGTGAGTGCAACAAAAACAGGAACCTATCCAACTGCATAATAGGCAGCATGGATGTGGTATCACTGTCCCCATCCATTAACATTGATTTTGCTGTGGGAAAATGTATGGAGATGATCATTGAGAGTGAGGTGGAGTTCTGCGACGTCGACCCAGACGAACTGGGCCTCCTACTTAGACTTACCTACGACACTGACTACCTAGACAACCATGACCTTAGACGTTTCTGCCTTAGTAGACCCATAAGAGGTAGGTATACCCCCACCATAACCTCCATGGCAAAAAAGACTCCCATGGGAAGGTGGATTGGTTGGACCAAAGCTATACGGACCCCCCAAAACAATGATCAGGTAAGAAAAATGGTCGCACATGCAATAGGGGCTTGTATCAAAACTACCATAAAGGGCCACATATTCAAGTTCAACGAGAAGATCTACACCCAAAATGAGGGAGCAGCCATTGGCGTCAGCATAGCTGGTGATGTTGCCAACCTTTTTATGGTATTTTGGGAAAGGAGACTTAAAGATCTCCTTGATAAGAGCTCCATAGACCTCGTGTACTCTCGTTACGTAGACGATATCAATATAGTTATAAGAACATCCCCACTAGAGAGCACTAACAAGTTTGATTTAGAACGTAGCACAATGGAAAGCATCCAGCAGATAGCTAATTCCATACACCAGAGTATAACTGTAACTATCGATTACCCTTCCAAAGACCCTAACAATAGACTACCTGAATTAGACACGGAATTCTGGATTAACACTATAGACGAGAGAGCCCAAATTTTCCACTCACACTATGCTAAACCCATGCCCCTCAAATACCTGATACTCAAAAGCTCAGCAATGTACAGTAGTGCTACGTCTAATATTCTGATCGCAGATTTGGTACGAGTGATGAAGAATGTGTCCCACATGTGCGACCCAACAGAAATGGAAAGGCACATCCAACACTTCATCAACCGCATGCAGTTCTCTGGTTACAACCAAAGAGACAGAGTCAGGGTATGCTAAGGAGCCATGGAGAACCATAAGACCCTCATAGAACTGGACATGAAAGGAATTTGCCCATTATACAGGAGCAAATCCTGGAATAGCTTAGATAGGGCTAAACATAAGATAGGGAAAGCCATCTCATGGTACGACAACCAGAGATACCAGAGTGTCATGTTTGTGGATGCTACCCCTGGAGGAAAATTAGCTAACCAGTGTAGAAAGGCCCTGAGAAAGATCCACTTAAAAATTAAGGTGGTAGAAAAGCCAGGAACCACCATAAAATCCCTGATTAGCAAAACCTACCCTTTTAAGAAAACCCACTGTACTAATAGGAAATGTATCATGTAAGGTAAACCCCCAGATAAACTGTAAAACTAGAAACGTAGTCTATAGCATAAGATGTACAGAAGGTACTTGCAGAAACATGACAACAACATACATAGGCGAAACAGCTCGTAGCATAGGTGAAAGGATAGACCAATACTGGGGGGAACTAAAAGGACGATAAAACGGGTCAGTACTATACGAACATGCCAGACAACAACACGACGGTAACATAGACAACATATAAGTTAGAATAATATCTAAACATAGAAATGACCCAGCAGATAGGCAAATCAGAGAGGCCAGTGAAAGAATGAATGGAATAACAACAACACCCAAACAAACAACACTGACCTAAGAGAAGTATAAATAAATAAATAGATAAATAAAGAAATACATACACAAGCACAATAACAACAAACACATATAAACACACACTAGTAAACATAGAATACATTAACCAATACACAGTCACCCAATCACGAACACACATCAAACAAAACACTATACACACACGCAAACGCATGCGCAAAGAAGTCAAAATAAAATAAACAAACAAACAAATAAATAAATAAATATCTAAACAGACTAAATAAAGATGGCGTAGAAGTACAAGTCAACGGGAGGAATCTATAGCACCACTGACGATGTTGCAGATGTGCAACGAAAGAATTTTGATAAACTATATATATGTGTTTATGTCTATATTGTATCTGTATTATTATTGACCGTTGGTCAGTCAATGGCAACATTGAGGACCGAATAAATTAGATTACCGATATAAAAGACACCGAAGCGAAAAGCGAAAACCAACCAAACAGTGAGTGTGTTCTGTTACTAATTCTGGCAATATTACCCAAATATGACCCTCCCCAAGTATAACAATATTTGTTTCGACACACGATTTCATATAAAAAACCTCGCCAAACTAATTCATTGCTGTTATATATCCCGCCGAGGTTAACTTTGCCTTTCATCCTTACGGGGTCGATAAAAAATAAAGTACCAGTCATGTACTGGGTAATTGCTGGCCTTGTGCCAAAAGTAGAAACAGTTTTATATATATATATATATATAAAATATATAAAATATCATCAGACTCTGCCCCGAAGGAACATAGAGTGCTCAAGTGGCATACCGCCTATGGACGCATCCTAGCAACCATATGACATATATATATATATATGCAGAGGTTATATTTAATTTGTTGGGATTCAACAAACTTAAACATTTTTATAACTGATATAAAGCACTCAACAGTTTAGTGGAGTAAATACACAATATATTAATAAATGGAAACTATATTTATAAAACCATATTTATTTTATTATACATATTTCAAGGGCAACCAAGGCAAATTATGGTTAAGGTTGTCTTTTTTTCCGGGTATGTCAATATTTATTTATAAAACAAATCTGTATTTTATCTGATGAAAGCGCCCCATAATTTGCCTTGGTTGCCCTTGAAATATGTATAATAAAATAAATATGGTTTTATAAATATAGTTTCCATTTATTAATATATTGTATATATATATGTACACACATAGAGAATGAGAGAGAGTTAGTTCTACAACAAATTAACAAATCACACATAAGGACATCTGATTCACCTGAAGGATTATTTAATTCAAGTATGGTTATAGCGAGAATGGAAGTTATATTTATATATATATGTATATCATCATCATCCTCCTCACCATTTAACATCTATTTTTCTTTCCCATGTTAGCATGGGTTAGATGGGTTGCCCCGTTTTAGGCAAGTTAGTTCAGGTGACCCTGACTTATATACGCATAACTGTTTCTGTCTTGGTTTCTATGCTAGGATGCTCTTGTTAATACCAACCACATTTACAGTGTGTGCTGGGTGATTTTATCATAACTCCTACAAAACCACTTTACAGTGTGGGCTGGGTGCTTTTTGTCGGGACACCTACAGGACCACTTTGCAGTGTGGGCTAGGTGCTTTTTGCCGTGTCACCATCACAATCACTTTACAGTGTGGGCTAGGTGCTTTTTGCCGTGTCACCATCACAATCACTTTACAGTGTGGGCTGGAGGCTTCATTATATGTATGTTACATGAGAGAGGTATGGGAGGGTGGGGCAGGGTGTCGGTGGTGCATACTATATGTGTGCTTCGGCTTCAGCCTGTGCCCATCGATGCACACACCAGCAACAACAAAGGTACAAATGTGTATATATATATGTGTATACAGAGAAGAAGGTATTTTGAGAGAGAGAGAAACATGGTCTTTTCTAGAAGATTTGAAAGATCAGGAATAAACATAAGGAGAGATAAAACACTGAATCTATAACATTACTGTTTTGCATCCATTCTTCCACACTAGCATGGGTTATGTATACACATATATATATTTTTTTTTGTGCTTAGACTGGGGAGACCACTAATCATGGGAGTACTCAATTCATGGGGAAATGCAGAATGGATATAGATATATGTATAATTCCAATTACTTGTGTGTTTAGAAAGCTATAGGTTTGCTGAACTCATGAGACAAAACCACTTAGCACTGCAGTCAGGATTTTACATATATCTATATACACATATATATTAACATTTATGGCCTATTTTTGCTGGCAATTTTCACCATAGAATGCCTACCTTTCCAATGTTTTACCCCATGTTAGACCATGTCTCTCCCATGCCTCATCTCCCATTACTTATTCCCCCTTGACCCATTCCCATTAATCATCAATCATCCCTGAGGTGGTTTCCAGGGTAATTGGTCTGGGCAATGCTAAATATAGTCTCTTGCTCAAGGAAACAATGTGCCACCTGGAATCAAACTCACAACCATATGATCATGAGCCAAATACACTAAGCACTAAACCATGCAGTGACAAAAAGTCATATACACACATTAACAATAGAAAATTGAAAGTGGGCCAGAAGAAAAGAACATTGCTATGAAAGATGAAAATAATGTGCCACCAGGAATAAAACTCCCAATCTTATGATCGTGAACCAAATACCCAAACCAATAAGTCACCCTGTGAGAAAAAGTCATATACACATTCACTATATGGAATTGAAAGATGGACAGAAGAAAAAAGTGTTTCGATGGATGATGATGAAAAAAAAAAAAGTATGAGTCAGTGAAGTCCATTCACTAATCTGATTGGCTATCTTACACCTTTTCACTCCATGCATTAATGGATATTTTCATTGTTAGAAATGACATGAATGTATGTTATTGTGTTTGGTTTTCTTTTATTCTCCCCAGCAGGAAGAAAGTCTTTGTGCCCTAAATCCGTCTTCTTAGGACACAGATTTCGGAAACCAAATCCGTTTTTCTCTGGGATGCACCATTTTGGAGACTTTTAGATACCTACTACATATATATACACATACACTCTTAAATGTATAGTAGATGTATATGGCAATATTTGAAATAAAAGGCTTACTGTAGGGTAGTCATTGTGTGTTTGTCTAAGTCAGCAACCTGTCTACCCACAGCATACAACAGCCATCTGATCCATGCAAGTATGAAAACTAGACGTCAAATAATGATGATGACGATGATATATATATATATATAGTAGTGAAAAACCGAAGGTTTATAATTAATGTTAGTAGAGCACTCAGTCCAAAGAACTGCGAAGAATCCATCCAGCTCTGTTCTCACTACAGCCATACGCGGGATGAAATTCCTATTTTAGTATGGTTTAGTAATTATTGTGGATTAACTCTCACATCACATTCCTAATAACATGGGAAAATTATTACTGTCATAAATTCCCTTTCTTTTCATGTAATTACACAAAAACCATTAGTTATATAGATTTACAAAGGCCATCCTCTCCAATAGTACATTTCAATAACTGCAATAGAATTAGTTAAACACAAAATCCGTATCTAAAGACGTTTAATTAGCTATCATAAAGTTCTAGATTCAATTACATTGCAATTCACTTTGAGCAAGTTTCATTAACCATAGCCCAAGCTTAACACAAGCTTTTTGAATGAGGCTGGATGAAAGGATATTTTTTGGAAAATTGCTGGATGGAGTGTAGACAAAATGCATCTTTGCAACACACTATGTCATGTTGAATCTCTGTGATAATTATGTTAGAGTACAAGTGCTTGTGAAATGCTCAGTCATTTGCCTGATAATTTCATGTGTATACTGGTCCATTTATCAAACAATTAGAACAATCTTCTCTTAAACCAAAAGAGTTTCATTCCTTTCAAGAAATTATATAAAAAAATTACAAACGGATGTATACTTTACTAAAGATTTCTCTTTTGTCTATTGTAGAATTTTAATGGAATAGCAATTATTCAATTAACGTGAACAGAATTGTATAACATTTCTCAAAGATATCATAATGAGTAATTATCTATCAGTATATACTTTCTACCTGGAGGGAATGCCTTAAAAATATAATATAAAGTTCTTTAATTTACTGGCTTTATTATACTATATATATATATATATATATATATATATATATATATATATATATATTAAAACTAATTTAATTTACTTCCTTAATTTCCTTAATGAATATATAGGTTTTTAAGTGGTACTTGTTTTGGAAATTTGGAATTGTAACACATTTAGAGAAAAGCTTTCATAGCATGATTGTATTTACCACAGACTTTTGTTATGAAAGGGTCCACTATAGTTGCATTTCACTGAAAAAAGGCATCAAATCTAAACCAATATGATTTGTTTAGAGATAATGGCTAGGTGGTTGGGTTTGAAAACAATAATAAGATAAAAAGATAAGTAATCGATTGAAGAATGTTCCAGTTGTTCAGTCAATTAAATGGGCAGCTCATGAAATTAATGCATCAGTGGCAGAATATTCCGAAGATGCATATAACCTCAATGTAATCTTCAGTGTGAGAGTGAGTGACAAGGCTGCAATACAATCCATCCTATGACTTTACAAACAGTCTCTGACAACCCAATTTTACTCAAATGTGTGGGTCAACCCAAAGCAGTGCTAAAACACACTTGCCCAAGATGGCATGCAGTAGAACGAAACCAAGAATCTCATGATTGTTAAGCAATTTTCTTAATTATTCACCCATGCAGCTCCTAATAATATTTCTATTCTATGTTATTATTGTTGCATTAATAAACTCCTCCATTTATTGCAATGTTTATTATTGAATTATCAACAAGGGCGGTGGATTGGCAATATTGATAAATCATCTGACAGCATGTTTCATGGAATATAGTTACATCCATTTAAGTTCTGTGTTCAAATTATGTCAATTTTAGCTTTATCTTTCATTTTTACAGGGTCGATAACATAAAGTACCAATAGCCCACTGGGGTCGATTTAATCGACTTTCCATTCCCTCAAAATTGTTGGGCTTGTGCCTAAATCAGAAACCATTATTGAATTATTAATAAACACTTATTTTCTCCCCATGAGTCTCAGAGTAGAAACAAGAATGTATTGACTCAATAAGAGAGCCTCTATGTAATTGATCAAACTACTAGAAACAGCTGATAAATGTCTTCAAACCACACCCTACAATCTATATATGTAAACTTTTTTGTTTCTCTGTCTGTCTGTCTTTTCCTATTGCATTCTCAAATGGTTCGACTAAGTCAAATTTTACAAAACACAAAAAAAATCATTGAGTGTTTCAATCATTCACAGTAATGGAAATAGAATGAATGCTTCCAGTGTTTAACTACACATTGCTTATTAAATGTTTTGCTTCACAAATATGTAATTTCATGTTTGATGGCACTTTGTGGTACCTTGGGTAAGTACCTTCTATGATAGCCTTGGGCAAACTGCTTGATGGAAAATGTGCAGAAGTCTATGATAGGTGTGTGTATGTGTGTTGGTGCCATGATAAAATGCATTCAGTATACTCAGCATTGTGGGTGGCATTAAAAAGATCATTAGCCCAAAACAATGCCAAAATGCTTTGCATTATGACTGCCTATGTAGCCAGTTACATTTGATTAAATCCCACATAAACATTATGTCTTGCAGCTCTGTGGTTTGATGTTTGTACCCTTATCATCCTCATCATAATCAATATTTTATGTCCATTCCTCCATGCTTGCAAGAAGGGATGGTATCAGGAAGGGCACCAGTCCATGGAATATTGCTTCAAAAAAGTTTCACCAAATTCTTGCCAGCATGGAAAACCAGGCATAAACATATTGATATATATGATGTTGAAAATGATATACTAAAACCAAAATGTAATTTTGAAGTTTGATTTTAGGGAAATGTAGCTGCTATTTCTATCACGTTTTATGACAACAAAGATGCTACGTGCAGCAACCATCTTTTATATTAACAAATGTTGTCTAGTTTCTTAACAGCTTTAACTCTGTCTTATTCACTACTTACAAAGAATGATCTGATTCTTCAACATATCTAAGTAAACCAAATAAGTGATGGCATACACCCAATCAATGCTTTGTCTGTAAGCCAGCAGCCTACTAACTGGTCTAGCTGCATTTTAGTTTCAAATATAAACTTTATTATATATTTATCTTTTGCATTTCTGCTGCAGCTTAAAAGCTTTTACTTCTAATTATGGAAATTACATTATCTTAATCCATACTGCTAGTTTTTAATCTTGCTAATATATTGATTGTTTTATTTTACATGTTAGATTACTGGTAATTATTTCATGAAATCCTGTCACTATTGAGTACATGAAAGTTGCTGAGTAAAGAGAAAATGGAAAACATCAAAATAAATGTTTTGATGTTCTATGTTCTTAGGTTTCAAATCTCTCAAGATCAACTGTAATTTTATTCCCTTTTAGACCCAGTAAAATAAGCAATATAGGCCTTACATTATCATCATCATTTTATGTTCGTATTCCTTGCTGGAATAGGTTGGAACAAGTAGGAACTACTAATTAGTTATTCAGTAAGAAACAAAAGTGAAGATAGCAGAATATTTCTTTCAGCAAATGTATACAAAAAAAGAAATGCAAGCCAGAGTGTTGTTGAGGGAATATTTAGAAGGGAGGACAAAATGGAAAATCTTGTCATGGAACCTGCAAAGCTATCCCTTACTTTAGCAGAGAAAATGGCCTCAGTACACTTATGTTGTGCATTCCATTCATATAAACATTTTAGTAACGCCCAAATCATTAACGATATACTAACTCATGACATTAGATTTAAGACTGCAATACGCTGATCATCTCAGATAATATAACTAATCAATCTACTAATCTACTTCTTTTAGTAAATTTTTAGCGATAAAAATTTGCTAAATATTATCAATTTTAGAAATATGTTTCTTAATCTGGTTTGATAGTTCACACTTTATCTTGCAATGTACCATTAATCATTAAACTAATAAGAAAATTTCCTGGCAAATTGGAATCTAAATATCTTTTGTAGATACTTAAAAAGGTCACAACACCTCACAGAAGTGATTATTTTGTATGAATTCTGCAGTAATAAGTGAGTGAGAAATATTCAATTCAAACTTATGAAATCGAAAATAAAACACAGTGGTTAATATTCTCCTCAACAGTCCTAGTTACTCACAATAATCTGATAGTTAATTTCTACCAATAATTCATCTTACTCGAAAGAATTTGATCTTGATATTTTTAAACTAACAAACAAGATTTTCTTTTGTTTAATCGTTATTCCTGCTTCTAGTAGAGTACAAATTCTCATCGACAAATCAGAGTCAATAAAGAGATAAATTACTGAATTCTGTTACTGATTTCCCTGATGTATCTTTGTGCTGGAAAAAGGTGTTCATAATAGACAGACTCTTATTACAACAGAAGTCTAATAAGGCCTCTCTATTCACATTTAGATCAGGGTTGCCATTCCTTTCAATCACTACTTTCATCAGTGCCACTATGTGCATTGAAGTTTTCCTTTAGGATATATGACTCAGTTTTTAACTACATCTATTGCTGCAGTGACTTTATCAAGTGACTTTATTTGTGATAGAGTTGCTTTTGATTTTATTAGTCATTGGTTATTGGATGTGTTGTGTAATTTCTCCAAACAAACCGCATTTTGATTTCTAAACTGTTTTTGCATTCTAATACCAAACCATTCTATATCTTTATTTACCTGACTCTCTGCTAAGCAAAGCAAGAAATATTTACCTCCTTTCCTCAGACAACAATATGGTATCTGTAATATATTAACAAAGAATTACCCAAAATGTCAGCATGATATTGTTGTTTAACTTCAAGTCTGCATGAGATGATCAAACCTATGACCTAAGGCATTCCAGCTGTAATAGCACTATAGTATTCAACGTGTCTTTTCTTCTATTTAAGATGGGAAGGCTTTATTTTAGGGAGATTTGATTGCTATGTCTAGCGGTTCTAGCAATCTGACTGATCTCTAGTATGTTATCTCTGCAGGTCTTCTATATAAACAAGCAGACTTAAATGTCAATTAAAGATCATATCATAAGCTCTTCTTAAATATTAAAATCACTAACTCAATATATTCTAATTATTAATAGAAAGTAGGAGTTAATATCTTTAGATAATTTCACTAAGAATTGAAAATAATTTCAAAATATATTCTGAATGCAAACAAAATCACAATGACAACATTAAAACATAGATTTCTTTGTTATTTAAATGTAAAACTCCCTATATATTGATCTATTATCTCTTTTTCAGATTATTGAACTTATGTTTAGATATGAAATATTTATTAATATTTGCATTGACATTATCTTTCGACTGCTTTGATCTGTGATTGTATCAGAAATCTTATTCCTAGGTATGAACATAGTATCAGATTGCATGGGAACTATGTACATATATAAGAATGAAACACATGATGACCATTGGAGATCAAAGTGATCAAAAACATTGTACAGATGTAAATATAAAAACAATATGTCATCTCTAAGGAAGAGGTCAATTTCTGAAAAATAATGATTTACTAAAAATAACTCCTCAGAGATCTATACATTTAATTATCTCTACATATTTTGTGTGAAATAAAGTTTAATTATTTTTATTGCTGGTATTGGTAGATATCAAACTATAATAACAATTTTCATGTGAAAATATCTTTGGTTTTATATTTACACATCTGTACTATATTTTACTAGAAAATTGGTGGCACATTTTCCTCAATACCTAGATTATCACTTATAATGCAAGGACGCCGAGGTTAACTTTGCCTTTCATCCTTACAGGGTCGATAAAATAAAGTACCAGTAATGTACTGGGTAATTTCTAGCCTTGTGCCAAAAGTAGAAACAATTATTAATTACTATTTGAAAATACAGTCGTTACAGTGCAAATAACTGTGATAGTAGTTGAATAAATAAGGTAAAGTACATCTGGAGAAAGAAAAATTTCACAGAAATGTTTTACGGACCCTGAGAGTGTAACATCTCTGTCTACTTTTTCTATCTTCAAAGATCCTAGACCGAATTTATTCAAGACTGCTAATAACGGTAGAGCATCAAGCAATATGCTTTATGACATAGAGTTACGACCCCTTACGTTCTAAGTGCAAATCCTGCCGAGTTTAGCTTTGCGGGGTCAATAAAATAAAGTACCAATGAGGCACTGTTGGCCTTGTACCTAAATCAGAAGCAATTATAATTACATGCAATGTGGGGACTATATATTGAAATTCTAAATTTTCCAATGCTTTTCTACTAAACTAAATGCTATTAATTACTATTGTAAATAATTAGGGTGGTGGATTGGCAGAATCAGTAAAGAGTCGGATGCCATGCTTTGCAGCATAGAGTTATGGCTCTTTATGATCTGAGTTCAAATCCCGCTGACGTTAACTTTGTCTTTCATCCTTACGGGGTCGATAAAATAAAGCATCAGTAATGTACTGGGGTCGATTTAATCGACTTTCCCCCCAAAAAAAAATTACTGGTCTTGTGTCTATACTCGAAATCATTAATTACTATTGCAATTTCACATATAGCATGCACATTTGGAAAACTGGGGTAAAATAGTGTGTTTCAAAGATTCATGAGATTTGCCCCTTTTGGTACTGAACTGTATGAAACACTTCGGGTTCTACAATACAAAACTGTTTCTTTTAGATATCTAGCTTAAAACTTTCTAACATGGTTTTTTTGTAAGAGCATACACACAGTTACTCTCTACATAGTTTCCCTCACAAGGCTTGTGTTGAAACTTGGTTACAGTAGAAAACACTTGCACAGCAATTTATGATTGGAAAATGACTTTCTTAACCATTCAGTTGTGAGCATATACAAAGTGACAAAATGGTGCAGGAAATGAAATGTACATAAATTAGAGTTAGACTAAGGAATCCGAGAGATGTCAAATGTAAGAATGTTGGGCTTCATTGAGATGATATGGAATATATGTAGAGAATTTTCTCCAATCCATGTCAGAATGGAAAAAGAAATCTTAACATAAAATTGATGACAATGATGATGATTATAATCGCACATGAATTGTATTATAAATATTTTCTGTATTTTTCAGTTTTCCAATGGAAAAACAATATATTTCGACTATTAAAAATATTTAACCTCAATTTTTTTTAACATCTTTATTTTAATAAATTATATAACTAAAGTTTTCCTTTAACCCTTTCATTACTGTATCCCTAATGAGAGAGACTGTCTATGATTTTCAAATCCTTTTGAAAATCATCAAAATTTAGTAATGTAATTGACTCTCCTATCATTAAATTGGTGTTTGGAGCATACCTTAATAGAGAAATAATACCTTAATAATATAAAATTATGATGGAACAGTTTTAGATGAATTTGAACATTCTGAAATAAAGAATTTTATCTTAAAGGAACAGGTTCAGCTTCAGGTTTGGTATCCAAAGGTCTAAACTGTAAACCTGCTTCATTATTGGCAGTATTGGTAGAGAGTCAGACACTATGCTTTGCAGCACAGAGTTACGGCCCTTTATCGTCTGAGTTCAAATCCAGCTGAGGTTAACTTTGCCTTTCATCCTTACGGGGTCGATAAAATAAAGTACCAGTAATGCACTGGATAATTGCTGGCCTTGTGCCAAAAAGTAGAAACAATTATTATACTAATCCTGCCGAGGTTAACTTTGCCTTTCATCCTTCATCATCATCATCATCATCATCATCACCGTTTTACGTCCGTTCTTCCATGCTAGCATGGGTTAGATGGGTTGTCCTGTTGTGGGCAGTGTCCGGTCAGCTGATTCTGGTTTGATTTCTACAGCAGGATGCTCTTCTTAACACCAACCTCATTTACAGTGAGTGCCGGGTGCGTTTTTTTCCGTGGCGTCTATACTTCCACTTTACAGTGTGGGCTGGGTGCTTTTTTGCTGTGGCACCTCCACGACCACTTTGCAGTGGGAGGTTGTGGGGGCATATTGTCTATATGCTTCAACTTCGGCTTGTACCTGTGGGGGTTGGGCCTTCTGTATTACTGCATGACACCATAGGTCATGGTCTAGTGTCATCACCTTTGAGAGGTGTAGTTGGGTAAGGTCGGCTTTTATCACCTCATCCCAAGTCATCTTGGGTCTCCCCACTCCGCGGTTTCCATCGACTTCTAGTGCTCTGCACTTTTTAATGCAGCTGTCATCCTTCATATGCATCACATGTCCATACCAACGCAACCGCCTCTCCTGCACACAGCATTTGATTTATCTTATTATCAGTCTCTCTCTCAATTCATTTATGCTTTGCCGTTCACCTATATTACTATTACACATCCATTGGAGCATTCGGTCTTCATTTCTTTCTAATCTACGCAAGTCTTCCACAGACAGCACCCAAGTCTCACTACCATGTAACATTGCTGTTCGGATACACGCATCATACAGTCTGCCTTTCATTTTGAGGGAAAAGCCTTTTGCAGCTAGCAGTGGCAGTAGCTCCCTGAACTTCTTCCATCCCGTTCTTACCCTAGTTATTGTACTTTCGGAACACCCACCTCCGCTGCTAATTCAGTCACAGGTAGCAGAAGCTGTACACTGTTTCTACAGAGCCCTCCCAGGGTTTGGTGGTACTTGTTTCCTGTGGCTGGTTGCTGCTTGCAGTCCCATCACAGCTGCTACATGTGAAGCCTACATTTTTACTTAAGCTTCCTGAGATCCCGCTACATCTTTTGTGTACCCATTGTTTGCATTTGGAGCAGAGAATGGAGTTCCTACCTACACCTTTCCTACTTACTGAGCAAGGCCATTTCCCTGAGGGGATCTGGGTTCTGTTTTCTAGTCTACTTACAAGGATCTTAGTCTTTGTCAGGTTGACTTTGAGACCCTTTCTTTCTAGTCCCTGCTTCCAAGTTTGGAATTTCTTCTCTAGTTCTACCATAGATTCAGCTATAAGTGCGAGGTCATCTGCATACAGGAGTTCCCATGGGCATCCGGTCTTAAACTCCTCCGTTATTGCCTGCAGAACTATGATGAACAGGAGAGGGCTAAGAACAGAGCCCTGGTGGACACCGACCTCTACTAAATTCCTCGCTATAGTCATTGCTAATCCTAATGTTGCTGACTGCTCCCCTATACATGGCTTGTACAGCTTTCGCAAGCCATTCATCTACTCCTAGTTTTCTAAGAGCCTACCTTATTATAGCACGGGGAACTCTGTCAAAGGCTTTCTCGAGATCGACGAATGCCAGGTAGAGCGGCTTACTTTCAGCTAGGTACTTTTCCTGTAACTGACTCACAAGGAAGAGGGTATCAGTGGTACCTCTTCCTGGCACAAACCCAAATTGCATCTCATCTAGTTTCACCCGGTCCCTAATCAACTGTTACTTTCATGACCTGGTCCATCAGCTTTATACCTCTATAATTTCCGCTATCTAGTGCATCACTTTTACCTTTGTAGCAGTTGACAATGATGCTACTGCACCAATCCTTATGCATGACACCGTCTAGTATTACCTGGTTAACAATACGTGTGGTTATAGTGTGACCTACAGCCCCAGATCCCTGCAGCATCTCGGCAGCTATACCCGATGGACCGGTTGCCTTCCTCATCTTCATATCTTTGATTGCCTTACTTACTACGCTGATGCTGACTTGTACTGCTGGCCCCTCTATAGGGTCTACTTGGGGTAGGGTCTCTTCTTCCCATGCATTCTCCTCATTTAGTAATCTATCATAATGGCTCTTCCATGCATCTTTCTTCTCAGCACTTGTGAGGGCAAGCTCACCTTTATCATTCTGGATACACTTCTCTCCAATGAATATGAAAGGCTAAAATGATTCACTAGAACTGCTAAACCATGTTGCAGCCATCCATATATATCTTCAAGGTATCCCTCTATTTCCCAATTGCAAATGTTCCGCTCACACTATTATTAGTATTATTGTTGAATTTATCATTCCACTAGCCTTCACAACACATTTTTATTTTTTAGCCTCGTTTTTATCCCATGTTGGCCAGTATGACTGTCTCTACTAAGTCATCTACTCCTTTCATCTCGCTTACATTTTTATTATTGTTGTATTTATCATTCCGCTGGCCCCTTCACAACACATATTTATTCTTTACCCTTGTCTTTGGCCAGTATGACTGTTTTTAACTGTCTCTACGAAGTCATCGGTCGATAAAATAAAATATCATTAAAGCACTGGGCTAATTGCTGGCCTTGTGCCCAAAACAGAAACAATTAGTATACTATTTATATATTAGCATAATACCCATACAAAATGACAAGGTTTAAAATAAAAAGAATTAAATTAATATTTTCTTTATTACAACATTCTACGTAAAGATATTTCTCCATATTTCTAGTTTCTTCTCAGGTGCTCGTGTCAATGTCCACGTACTTGATCCATGCAATAACCCTAACTCAACAGATGTTCTGAAAAATGATATTTTGATTTTTCTGGGTAGATCTAACTCTCTTATCCTTTGGAAATTTTAATGTCCTTTTTTTATGAACTCATCCAGCTAACCAAATATAGAAAATCATCAACTCATCGATGGTATTCTGTCATCCAGTGTGACTAGGTAGATAGATAGATAAACAGACAGATATACAGGCAGGCAAAGATAAAGATAGATAGACCGGAAATGATAGATAGATTGAAAGATACCTAGAGAGACAGACAAATAGATAGATAGCAAGACAGTTATTTTGATAGATAAACAGATGCTATTGTTTTTATTGTATTCAGATAGGTATCTTTCTTCATTTGCCAGAAGGGCGTACAAGAAATAGGACATTGCAATACATAAAAATTGTGTAAAATTTAACATTAATAAATTAAAATAAACTATATAAAATAACAATTGAAATCTCCATTGATAGAACAACCCTCAAGATCAGGAGCACGTTTTGTAGGTGTTCCCATCTTCCCTTTGTCTTTCTTAACCTACATGTAGACAGGGATCTGGATACTGGAAGCTAAACATGTCGCTCCTGACGTGTAAAGTTTACAGTAAACAGATTAGCACTTTTGTTAAATGCCAGTTGACGGAGGCCATTGTCAACAACAGGTAGTGGTGGTCTCTCAAGAGAGAAATTAGAATAGAATCAATAGCCTTTAGCAAGGAAGTAGCTTTAGAGAACAAGACAGAAAAGGAATTAGTTGCCAAAGTAGAAGAGGCACGTGGGAGTGGCAGTACAGCTGACGTGCTAACAAAGAGAACGGTACTAGACCAGTTCTTCAATGTGAAACACGAAGGTTGTATTGTCAGAAGTAGAACTTGTGCTCTGAGAAACAAAGGAGTGAACGCTGTTAGCTGGGCCTGAGTGGCAGAGGCAAAAAGTGGCAACAAATCCACAGATTAATCTAAGTAGGAATTGGCTGATAAGATTTTTGAGGTTATTACACCCCCCTCAATTACCACATAGTCCCAACATGCATCCAAGATATCATTCCAGTGCCCCGCTAACAGTAAAGAGTGAGACATTCCCAGGAAAGACTCTAGGTGCTTAAAGAACTCCGTTCTTGATGTCCCAGTCAGGGCATAAATGGCCACCAGTCTCGAAGCTCCACTTTCACTACCATTCATATCTAGTACCACCAACTTGCCCTCCGTGTTCAAAAGATTGTCTGCATCTCAGGGTCCAGGTTTTTCTGAAACAGTACAGCAACTCTCCCTCCACCTCCCAGCTGAAAAAGAGATGCATAGATCTCAAAGTCATTGAGTATGGGAGTTAACTGCTGTTTGTCAGGAATCCTGAATTTGCTGATGGCTATCACATCTATACAGTGTGACCTGAGGTCATTTAAAAGGTGGCCCTGTTTCCAGGACATCCCCAGGCAACGCACATTCAGACATTCCACTCATAAATTAGCCATGTGAGTTGAAAAAGTGTTGGGAGAAAAAAGGAACACTTATCTTTTTGTCTCCTTGAGGTCAGGTTGATCGACCTCCTTGTCCAGATTGGGGGTGCATGGGGAGCGAGGGAATCAATTCAGCAAGACGCGGTTAAGGGGAATTTGACAGGGGGGCCCCACATCATGTGGGAAGTTTTGTCTCATGGTTTTGTATTGTAGGATTGTGACCCTGATTAGTTTCAGGTTTGTGGGTGGGTCATTGTTTGGGAAAGTTTTCCCTTCTGTTTGGATGGTGGGATCCATAGTTTTCTATTCGTGGTTCTTATGTATGTGTAGTGTGTTTTGTTTTTCATCAGTAGTTTTTTTCGTGGTTGGGGTTTGTGAGTGTGGTGGTATGGGTGTTTATTTTGTTGGTGAAGTGTTTGGTTGTAGTGGTGTTGATTGTGTTGTTGGTGTGGTTATCGTTTGTAGTGATGTGTTCATGTCCTTGGTTGGTGTGTGCATGCTTTCTGTAAATGTTGTTCTTTTTGTATTTTTTCTGTGTCTTTTTTGTTTCTTGGATTTTTGGGTTTTCCTCTTCATCCTCACTTGGAGATGTAGAGGTTCACATGTCTGAGACTTCTGAATTAGGGGTAGATGGGAGGTATATGTTGTTTGGTAGAGTGTTTGTGCAGGTGTTTGTGGAAGTATTTGACAGAGAGGGAGGAGGCAAGGGAAGGTTTTTCAGTGGGGTTTTGTGTGTATTGTGGTTTCTGGTCTGTGGTGGTGATGGAGTGAATGTTGGGAGATTTTGTGTTTTGCTTATTTGTGTTGTGTTTGGTTTCGGGAGATGATGTTGGGGTTTTGGTGTTGGAAGTAGCACCTTGTTTGCTCTTGGTTTGTTTAAGAGCGTGCAAAAGGCCTTTAAGTCTGTGCTTTTTCCACACTTATGGCACTGAGGCCTTTCCCCTTCCACTAAAACGGAGATAATATCCTCCTCATGGGTGATCCTGCCCAGGATTTTTCCAACTCTCTCTGGCCTCATTTGTACCAGAACCTTTATGCTGGTTCCAAACCAATTATTCTGGTCTGTCCTGTCTACAGATAGGAGGGTGTCCTCATCCTTCTTCAAGATGCAGCATAATATCCACCATGTGGTGACCTCTGCTGGGATTTGTGTTACTTTTATTTTATACATTCTTCTTCCCATGTATGTAGGGAAGAAGATTCTTTGACACGTTTTAATTGGATGAACCGAGTGCTTTTGAGCCAGGGTTTCACTTTTAAAGAACATTGATATACTCCCATATTGTCCATCTCTCTTAAATCGTTGAAACTGGTGGTGGTCTGAAATCTGATGAGCATATTTTAACATTTATGATCTCTCCTCATCTATTCTATTTCTTTCTTTCTTACTTCCTATCAATTCTTTGAGTCAACTCACTTCGAGCTGCTGATTTCTGTCCTTTGAGTTAATGTTTTACCCAATGCCATTTCGATGGCATTTTGTTGTTTAAACAGCTTGCTTATGTCGAGCTTTTCAATTTTCCTACGAACTTTAATACACTTGCGTTTCAAAACTCGATATTCGAGTTAATATTTTTTATACATATATATACTTAGTTACAATAGTGACATATATAAATACTTAAGTTTTGTTGGCTTATACACACCAACTAACTCATTCAGCCAGTTATATAAAATAAAAATGACTACCTCAACATGTTGATTTGTGGTTTTTTGAAAATACACAGGAGTTCTTCAAGGGCAGGTAAATAAACAAATCCTTAAATAATGTGAAGCGATGTAACTATAAAAAAGAACTACAAAGGTGGTGTGTGTGTAATGTTAGTAATTCAAGGAAATTAAATTCCCTGAAACTAAAATCAGTTAGTCTGGTCTATACCCTTTTCTCAATGAATTTCACTTCATGTGTACAGCGACTAAAGCAGTTGAGGCAGGTATTTAAGTAGTGTTTCCCTGAAGCCAGTTGCAAGAGTATATTTTGCTTTTTTGAGTTACATAGCCAGCAAAATTTCACTTAAGGGTGGATTTTTCTAATATACTCCATTTAATGGAAAATAGTGTGCTGTTATTTCTGAGGTTCCATGCATGGTTTGCAAGCTGAGTGGCATTTTTTTAATAGGATGTCTGAAGGTTGTTTCGCTTTTCAGCTACCAGCTTTTGAACCAGATCTCCGGCATTCAAACATAAGTCCAGGCTTCAGTTTGTTAGTTATGTTACTACCAAACTGAAGCCTGGACTTATGTTTGCTGGAGGTCAATTCTGCTTAATATATCACCTCTGGGGTGTTGTATTGTTGATCAAGTGGGCATGTTCCTGGCCTTCTGCATGAGCATCCATAAGATGGAGGGCTACTGTGTTTGCCAGTGATGTATGCTTTAATGTTATTGGTACCAGAGTAGCCTATTTTCACTGTATGACGATTGAAAATATGTCGATATTTATGGCCTACAGTGAAGTGAAGATCTAGAAAGGATAGCAATTTTTTACCTACATTGGCCTTCACGTTAAGTGTGAATGGTGGTGCAAAACACACATCTTTATGCCAACGTTTTTTCTTTCTAGATGTAAGGCAGCGATCTGAAAAGTAAGTGATTCTTTTGGAAAAGCTGCTGTTGCTAAATGTTGAGTTGCAGTAGGGTTCTGCCCTATCAAAGATGGCTTCACTGGAAGAGAGGTTGGATACCCTCTTACTGATGTTATTAATAAGATTTTAAAAAAACTGTAGGTGGGTGGCTAGAGTCCTATATGAATTTACCTAAGTTTCTCACTGGGTTTGTGGAATACACACACACACACACATACACACCCATATATATATATATATACCATCATCATCATCATCATTTAACCTCCATTTTAAATGCTACCATGGGTTATATAACAGATGGACAAATGAAAACCTTTCTGAACATATAGTTGCTTCTATTGTTGCCATATTCTCTGTTATTAAAAGTTAGTCAAATTGTTTATTTAAAACAAGTTATCTACCATCAACTCCAAATACATGCTACAAGGAATTTTTCGTTTCTTAGTAACGTCAAACGTAACTAATGTACATTGACATGTCGTTATGGTGCTTGTAGTTGGTAGTTAGAGGAAACAGAATTTTATATCTTTTGACAGAATGAGGTTAGAATGAGGTATCATTGTCCTTTTTTATGAATGCACTGTTCGTGTTTGTGACCAGTAATTGTGTTTAGTATCAGCCAAACTGTCATGGTCAGAAAGAGATCAATGCTTAAGATGAACTATTAGTGAGTAGAAAGATATAGGGCATCTATTGTGTTCAAAGAAAAAAAAATTGAAACTAATATAAGCTTTATGTAATCAGGCCATGGAATTAAATCAAGTTATGGATCTTTCAAAAGGAAATTCAACATTAAAATGTTTAATACAAGTACTTACTGCACCAGTGTTTGCTATCCTTTCTTTGAATGTATGTTCTGTTCTATACGTCCAGAAAAACTAGGCATAGGCTATGAACTTTATGCCCCTCTTTCTTGATAACCAAACAAGAAATTAATGGAAATATCTGGGTACTTAACAAATTAGGAAATTTAAAGTAGAGCAAGTTAAAGCAGAACCATAAACATTGAAAATTGCTGTGTCTCTGTCAATAATGACTGTCTTTATATGGGAATATAAATTGATGCCATTGTTCTTGGTTAGAAGGTCATTTTCAGTGTAAGTTTAGAATAATTGCCGATTCTAAACACCAATATCAACAACAACACAATGCCAACACAACCTAACTTAACATTGCCACCACCAACAACAACCGTTTACTCAATAAATAAATAAATTGCCAAAGTCTATCGTATACACATCTTAAATATTTGATTCAACCATAGAAAGTTCTTTTGCTTCTACATCCTTCCTTTCTTATTTACTCTTTTTCCTTTTACCTTACTTTCCTTATTTCTTCTTCTATTTTATCTTTGTTAAAGTTGTGTAGCAGTCATGCTTGTTTCTCTATTGCACAGATATATTACTTCTTTACCATTCTGTCTACTTGCAGACATTTGTCTTTGTACAGTTTCTTTCTATACAAAGAGAAATGGGTGGTATAGCATTTCTTCAATTAAAATTAAAGATCACATGTCATGAAATTGAAACAATTATTTATAGGCATCACTTTGAAATGGTTTCGACTTGTAACATTTGCTTTATATAGGTGATGAAATGCCTATTACAGACTTTTATTGATTAATTCTTTTCTGTTATGACTTTTCCTCTTTCATGTTTTCGAATCCTACTCCTACTTACTTGAAATGGAGTTCTTGTCACCCAGCAAATGTTTTATGATATAAGGTTTAAGATCAACGTGGCATACATTTTGATGGTTCTCATAAAAATCTCTTCAAGAAATTATCTATATTTGGGTCTGTTTTACACTCAGTTTCATCAGCTTTTCATTTTAGTATATTTTTCCAAGTTACATTTCGGAGCAAAATAATTAATTCATTGATATTTTGGATCGTATTATTCAACATAAGTACTGTTGCACTGATGAGATTTTGGATACATTCCTTGCAAAGTTTTAAAAATAATCTTTGTTGATGCTTTTGATGCCATCATCATCATCATCATTTTTGTTTAATGGTCATCTTCCACGCTAGCATGGCTGTCCCTTTGTGAGAGATCACTCCCACCATGCTAGTTTGATAATAAAAGTCATTAGATAGAAAGCAGTGCAAAATTAAGACTTGTCAAAGAATGGATGAGCCCACCATATAGTCAATTAACATTTAACAATAGTTAGAGTAGATAAGTATTACTTTTTGATATTTCAAGAAGAGTGGCTCTAAGCAAGTTAGGTTTGCTTCCTCATACTAATAAAGCAAGACTAAATCTTTTTTTAAATATCAATTATTGCAGCAAAAGTTTGATGTTTTACATATGTTATTTTGTGTATTCCAGATTAGGGCTGCAGTGTGCCTTGTCATGTATTTAGTATTATTGGCAAATTATAGTAAGGGGAACTTTGTATATGATCTAGAGTGCAATGTTACATTCTGTCCATTTACCCACCCATCCACCCATCCATACATACATAGATACATGATGATGGCTGCAACTCAGTTTCAAGTAATGCCATTGCTTGATACTTAAGCATGAACATGGCAGATATGGCTTTTTAGTCTTGTTAGAGACTTGCCTATGGCATGCAATATCATGCATCGCAAAACATGTCACAAGTAAAGCAACATGTGTTCTTGTAGTTTTTTAAAGTGAGGAAAAGCTTTGCAAAGGGCTAGTCATCTCTCTCTGAACATCGAATGCTTTGGCCCCTAAAGAAGAACTGGTCAACATCATACATACATACACTACCTCAGTACAAATCTTGAGAAACTGGGCTTCACAGAACCAGAAAGGGCATGGCTAGTTAGGAAGTTGCAAGTGCAGTCCATTAATTGTACTGTAGAAATATGTAAAACATTTCAGAAATCTGCATGTAATAACTGCATATGCACATGTATAGACACAGAAACATATGCACATGCATACATATAACTCAAAACTTGCAGATCCATACATACAATAACATACATACGCATGCACACCCTAACACATACAGACATACATAAATATTTACCTAGTTGATGTCTAAATTCCGATGAAATAGTTTGTGTCTATGTTATAAACCAGCTCTCTCTCTATTGGTGAACATTTATAAAATAATAGAACCAGAAGAGCATGCATACATACACACACATACATACATACATATAGAGAGATATACTTTCCTTCTCAGATGTAAATATATATGTGATCAGCAGTTAAGTGCATAACTCAGTATAGTAACAGATAGTAATGTCAATAATATAGTTTTTGTTTTTAAATACACACTGTACTTTGGGATTCAGCCCTTTTCTTTGTGTTTGCAAATCCATCTAATGTAAAATCCATCAGTCAGAGAGAGGACATTTTGAAGTCGATCAGTAAAAAAGTACTAAGATTAGAGATACAATCTTTGAGTACAAGAGGTTATGAAATGATTCATCAACAGAACCTTTTAGCTGCTTTACAGCTTCTCTTGATTCCCATTCTTTCTTTTTTATGCTTTTTTTACCTCCAGTTGGCCTTCCCTATATAAATATTATTTCATTTTACTCTATTTTATGTTTAAATGTTATTCTTTATTTTTATATTCCTTTATAACACGTATATAACATGCATATTTTGTTTTTTGTAAGAAGTACTAGATACTTCCCCTAGCCTGTCATGGCTTACAAGCTCTATACATACATTTAAATTGATTCAATAAATATACACATAAATGAATAAATAAATAAACAAAAGGACATTAAATGATGATGGTAGTGAAAACACACACAAACACACATATACTTACAAGCATATTCATACATAAATATATAAACACACACTGACACATACATATAGTTATGACCACATATTAGTGTTTTGTTACATTATCTTTTCATATATATCTTCAAATAGCAATTATTTACAAGTTAAGTTTCACAGCCATTTAACCATGCTTTTCTCCTCTAGACTCACTATTTACTGATGATTGAATACAAAGCTACCATTAAACACAATTACCAATAATTTAGACTGGAAACTATTAATGGTAACTTATACAATTTCCTGACTGCGCTTCCGAATATAAGAGTCTCTTTTCTAGATATAGGAATTTGAGCTTTATTCCTATCCTGGATTGGCTCAGAGCAAAAGATGAAAGTATCTTATAATCTGCTCTGTCCATTAATTATCAGTTGTTGTCTTCTCTTTATAAAGCAGAGCTGTATCACATGACAGCTGCACAATGCACACATATTAATGTATATTCACACACGCTAGAAACACACTTGCACACTTAAACTACCTATCAATATGTTCACACAGACACACCAGATATTTACACAGAAAGAAACATAATGCAGTCAAACAATATCAGATAATGGGGAAAACAAAACCAGCCGATAAACTGAACATATTTATATTTTCTCTGTACTTTGATTAATTTATTCCTCCAATCATCTTGAAGATGATATATTTTTACATTTATACACAATCATGATTTAACGCGTTTGTTACCAAACTGCCTGAAACCAGTTTTGGTTCCACAGTTCTAAACTGTTTATCTTATCTAAAAATCTGACATAATAATTTGTTAAATTATGTTCCCAACACTATCTAAATTATGAGAAAGTTAATTATTTCACTAAAGTTTATTAATGTAGTTATGAAAAGCAGGCATCTGTTGTGTGGTTAAAATATTGGACTATTGGTCACCTAGTTGTTTATGCTTAATATGAGGATTCATCCACGTCTTTCGATAGTGAGCATCCAGTTTTTCAGTCAATTAATGGTCTAATTCATAAATAAAGATGTAAAGTGGCTGAGTACTCCACAGACACATGAATTCTTAATGTAATTCCAAACCTAAATCAGCATAAAAAAGTAGGTGACAAAAGTAGACCTTTAAATTAAAGGCACAATTCATCCAATGGCAATCTACACAGTATATCATCATCATCATTTATTAACGACTATCTTCCATGCTAGTTTGGGTTAGACAGGTCCTATTTAGAGGCAAGTTATGTCGGGTGACCGTGTCTCGCTCATATAGGGGTGTTTCTGGCTGGTTTTCTACAGCTGGAAACACCCCTATGATGATGATGGTGATGATGGTATTCTGTGTAGATGGACATTGGATGAATTGTACCTTTAATTTAAAGGTCTACCTTTGTCACCTACTCTTTTATACTGATTTGGTTTTGGAATTACATTAAGAATTTCATGTGTCTTGGGAATACTCAGCCACTTTACATCTTTATTTATGAATTAGACATAATGTGGTATATGTCTACCCTATTTCACAAAAATGGCTTTGGTTAACCTGAAGCAGATCCTCATGATTGCAAAATGAGCTTCTTAAACACTCAGCCATGCCTGCTTCAAGTACTGGACTACTGTCTGATGATACTTTAAACTCATTAATAAAGCTTCAGGGTCACTGAGGCAACATCTTAATAAATATTTCTCCACCCCTCCGTGTTTGTGTGTGTATATATATATGGGGTGGGAGTATGATATATAAGCAATCATTTTCAAAGAGCCGGTACAAAGTGGTAGAAAAATACAAAGGGCAAATGATGACAAATAAAACAGAACAAAGTTATGCTTTACCCTGTAAATTTCAATATATTTCAGGACTATTACCCTCTTTATACTGAACTATTATATATATATAAAAATAACATAAATAAAGATGCTGATTTTACATAAATCATTTAATCATTACATTTATTTCAACAGTGTTCCCATGCAATCAAGATGTCTTTCATGAATTTATTGTTGTTATGAAAACGGTATCCTCAGATGAAATCTGATTTAGTGATATGCTGCTGGCAGGAAAAAAAAAAACACACGTCCTTTTGTTCATGCGTCTAACCGTTGAAATAATTATAATAGTTAAACAATTTATATAACATCAGCATCTTTATATATGTTATTTTTATACTGAATCTTCATCGTAACTACAAACTACGAATGTTGAGAGCTTTCTCCTGCTTGCTCCTGTTTTTACCAAAACAATCTCTTAGGAACATATATATATACATGCGAGTGAGGCATGGTCTCCCGACCATTCCCCTATCAAATGGAACAAAACCGTCTAACCCATGCTAGTGTGGAAGATAGACGTTAAATGATGATGATGATGATATATATATATACACACACACATATATATATATATATATATATATAAACCCATGCTAGCGTGGAAGATGGACGTTAAATGATGATGATGATGATGATGATGAAATAAATTAAGAGATGGCATCAAAATTTTAAAGTTGTATTTTGCATCATCTGCATCAAGAATTGGAGCTTATAATGATGCAACTTCAAATGTTTACACAAGTCATCATGTACTGTAACATGTCTGTAACTGTTGTGATGCAGTTTTTGTCAACTTGCATGGACTGTGAACAAAAGCCTAATCAATGCACTTGACATTTTCCTCAGACATTTGAGGTTACCCTACTCATTTTTTTTCTTGCCCTTAATGTCTTGTACCAAGCTCATATGGTTGTTCTTGATGAATGAGTTTTGTTGTAATTAATTCTAAACCTTTGATTGACTTGTATGTCTGATCTAGTTTCCAAAAGCCATTCAACACACTATACTTTCTTCTGTGTATTCAGCTTTGATGGGCACACAATGAATATGTGAAAAAAAAAAAGAAATACCAAACTTGGTACAAACTGTTGGTGTAAATGTCATAGACAGGCAGATTGGTACAAACAAAAAAGCTTTATACAGACAAAATTAAGTTTCACTGAAAAATGTGACAACACTGCAAATTATACACTTTGTAACTAACTACTAAAAACAGACAAAAGTTGCACAAATAATTTTTGACACCCTATATACACATATATACTACATATACAATGGACTTCAGCAGTTTCCTTCTAAATTTCACTCACAAGGCATTGGTAAACCCAAGGCTTCATAGTGAAAGACCTTTGCCACACGATGTTACTGAACCTAGAAACAGGTAATTGTGAAGAGAATGTATAAACCTCACAGCCATGACTACTTTTTCAAGGAGAAAATTAAATATTGTATGATGCTTTATTCAGTAATTTACTGTTTCTGCCAACCTTCTGATTGCTACTGTTACCCTGAAACCTTGGACAACTTGCTTCATGGGCAAGTGGTCTGTGACCAAACTTGTCTGGTTAGGATGATAAACAAGAGCTCTTAAAAAGGTGAATGAACTCCTCAGGGTCAATGGTCATCAACCCCAACAATGGGTTAAATAGTGTCACCAACCTGAAATTGGCCAAGCATGGTGAGTATGGCTACACTCCTATCAAACCAAACAGAAATAAGTGAAGTTCAACCAGGGAGGGGTTCCTCTAACAGTAGTGAGAAAAACATGGATTGGATACATTGAAAACACCATTATAGTTAATATTTATCAGCCTAGTAACCATTTCAGAGAATATAGACATTTCTGATGACTCATAAATATAATTTTTAAAAATTGTTTTTAGCAAATTTTGAAATGCATTGAAATGCAAAATATTTATACAAAAATAGGTCAATGAGTCAATGAAAAAAAAAAGGAAAAATAGCTCTGTTTTTATACAAAATGTAATTAGACATTATTCTTCTCCTTGTATGTCATGTGGTGAATGAAGCAGGCTTTACATCATTCTCATGTATAAAATCATTGATTTAAGCCAAATATCCATGATAGCACTTTTCATCATAGACAAGCAAATCCTGAAGCAATTCGAAATTCTGTTATAGATCATATGCTTTTGACACAAATATTCAGATGTTAACACAGAGATGATAAACTATTCTAGTATTATTTTCCTAATTATTGATATAGAATTAAATGAAACAACAGCTGTTGTTCAGAAATATGCTTGTCATGCCTTTCAGGTATTTGTTTCACAAATGATATTAACATTTTTAGCAAAGCAATTCAAGAAAATAATAGTCTTCTCAACCAAGAATAACAAAACAAGTGAAAAGTGAAAACACCTTCCAGATTTTTAGTTTGATCTTAAAGTACAAAAGAAACTGTGTATATATATATATAATATATATACATCATCATCTTCATCATCATTTTATGTCCATTCTTCCACATTAGCATGGGTTATGCACATATGTATATATATATATATATATATATGAAGTATTTTCATAGAAAAGGTAAAGGAAGGAAGAGTGCACTATGTATGGTACAGAGCTCTTTAATTATGTAATAAACAACACAATACAATTATTCCATTTACCAAGGGTTTCACGAAGACAGGCAACCTCAACAGAGGCGTCTGAAGTCGTTCATCAGAAAGGAAAATTTAATATGGATGTAAAATATTAAATTAAAAACAAAAGCTATTACAATTGAAAGCGAGGCTGAAATAAAATAAAAAAATAACGGGAAAAAATATATACACACAGATGCCGAACATAAGATTAGGGGGTTAAAAAAAAAAAAAAAAAAAATATATATATATATATATATTTATATATATATATAAGAATAAAAGAGAAAACACAGGTAAGCATTAAAAAAGAATTTTATCCAGGTATTTACGACCATTTCATTGGTAAGCGCAACCTTATAACGCTATACTGCAAATAGCAGCCATTTGATAATAACTGTTATTCACCTCCAAATTTTCAAAATAAGGAATAAGTTACTTGTAAAAGGTTCTTAGTATATAAAAAACATTTTTTTTAAATCGTATTTACTAGTATAGAGAGAGAGGAAGGGGGAGAAGAATTAGGAAGTAGAGGGACAAACGGAGATGGAGGGAGGGATAAAGATGGAAGGATTCCTCAATCACTTTTGATTCGTAGACTTGATGTCGTCAATTTAGAGTGTAGGGAGTTAAAGGGAATGAACTTGTTCACAGCGGGAGGGAGAGAGAGAGAGCGAGGGGGATAGAGAGGTAAATATATATATAAAAAAGGGGGGAAGAGAAAAAAGAATAAAAGAAAAGAGAACAAAAAAGGGAGAGAAGAAAAGAAGAAAACTAAAAACGAGAAAAGGAATGAAGGAGGAGAGACGGACATAGGTATTGGTTATTGTGGGTAATTAAAGGGGTTAGAATCAATAAGAGGGTAGAAAGTCTAAGTATATGCAGTTTGTCAAGTGGTAGAAGGAGGTTAAGAGTTCGATTTGTACTTGTAGTGCGAACATTTTTCTTTAAGACTATGGTTGCAATAAATTGATCTTTTGATTTTAGTGTTGAGTAACTTATTCTTCGAACTCAAAATGTGGTACAGTTCAAGGTCACATAACCGACAGCTTCTCATACCACTCCGATATGCGTTCGATAATTTCTTCCACGAACTCAATTACAATAAGCAATTTTCTGCTTTCCTAACTATATATATACAATATATATATATATATATATATATATATATATATATATATATATATATATATATATATATATATATTAGAAAGTGAGTTTTTTTTTACAAAATGAAAAATAACCGAGGTGTCCTACACGAGTGAAAGTATAAAAAAAAAGAGATGAAATCGAAAATGTAACTGGAGTCTTATTTTAAAAAAAAATATATATATTTATTTTTTCTCACATCTGTGATGTGAGAAAAACCACAGACCCTCCATCTCAACTCACCTTTTGAAAAGCAGAAGAACTGCGAAACCGGTAAAGGAACCAAATAAATATATATATTTTTTTAAAAATAAGACTCCAGTTGCATTTTCGATTTCATCTCTTTTTCTTTATATATATATATATATATATATATATATATATATATATATATATATATATATATATATATACATATATATATATATGTGTGTGTGTAGGAGGTGAGTTTTATTGTAACACAATAAAGCAATGCAAATATCGGATAAGTAGCACTCCACACATTATAGGACTGGAGTATAAATAATATAAGATCAAAAGATGGTTAAAAGAGTTCCATGTATTTTATTATGCGCATTTCAAACACAAATTTCATCATGGGATGATATTTCCCTTCTCATCAGATAAAATAGGGAGACATGATATGAAGCTTAAAAAACACTTGCGGGCTGTGAAGTGTTGAATCAACATATGAAAAATAAAGTAAAATGGATATATGAGATTTGGGAAAAAAGGAGGAGGGTGGGGAGGAGTAAGGAAGAGGAAGAAAGAAAATAAAGGAGGACGGGGAGGAGTATAAGAAGGAAGGATGAGAGAGAGATAGCCTTTAAAACTGAGAAAACACTGTCTCACAGAGAGAAATTAAAAAAGCCGTTAAAAGATAATAGATAATTTAAAAAGGTTTTGAAATTAAAAGTTAATGAGGTTTATGAATCGTGATGTTTATGATTAAAGAAAAAGGATTAAGAATAGTATTTATATATTGAAGGGTTTAATAATATGTGCGAAAAAAAGAATTTATTATTATGTATTATTAAAATTAAAATATTAAGGAATTAATATAAATGAAGGATAGATTAAATGAATTATGAACTTAGAGTAATTAGTTAGGGTTTAAGTTTGTTTTTATGTATTGTAATATGTAAAAGTAAATAATAGCTTTAATACGAGCACGGAAGGAGAGAATAAAGTAGAAAAATTTAAGGAAGAAAAAATATAACGTCAAAAAAATAGATGTTTACAAAATTTACTAATGGTAATATTAGTATATATTAAAAATATAGTTTGTATGGCCAATAATATAAGGAAAAAGGAAAATGCTATAGTGAGTAATAATGTGAATTAAGAAGTAATTGAGAAGTAAAAGTTACAGATTAAAGATTAGAAATTAAAAAAGAAAAAAAGGAAGAAAGGAAAAGGATAAAAAGAAGAAAGATAGGGGACCGCTAACGACATAGAATGAGTAAATTGTATAATATAATATACTGAACTAAGGTAGAAAGATGGGTATATTTTTAAAAGATATAAAAGCTTTTGAGAAAAGGAAGATTTTAAACTAATTAGGTATTGAGATATTAGCTGTGTACTTTATGGAAAGTTCTATGGGATGTATCCAAACAGAGCGAAAATAAATCCGTACGTCTATTTATTATAGAATTAAAATTAGAGATAATGGTAAATTTCTCGGCTAGGCAGAGATTACATGTTCTGGATAGGGAAGAATTCCGGTAAGGAAAGGCGTTGCAAACCTTCCTCCAAGAGATGTTGTAGTTAATATGTTTGTCTTTTGAGGACCATATGAGTTCCGAGAGTGCCGTGTTAGTTCTTTTAAGTTGGTATTTAAAAGACGAATTGTGATTATAAAATCTTGCTTTAAAGGAAGTGGAAGTGGAACCAAAATAGGTAAAATAATTATTACCAGTTATAACCTTACATTCATACACTAAATTTTTGTCAAGACATTGGTTATTAAGAGGACATTTAGTTCTAACAGGGCAATTACAATTACGATTAAAGAAATTACCAGAGTTATTAACAAGTAACCTAGTATTATTTGTAGAAGGAATTGGATTGTAGAAGTTATTTACGATAGGAACTATAGTTTCTGATTTAGATTGGTGTTACGAACATTCGACAAAGTTACGTTTGACGTCGTATTTAAATTTACTGAATCTAACCTAGAGTTAACATTGACGTCGGGTTTACTATTGCTATTATTATGACGCTCAGTGTTGGATGGATATAATTTATTATTTAATATTATATTATTATGTTTAGAGATAATGTTAGAGATGTTGGAAGTGGTGGAATAAGAGAATTTGATTGTATGTTTGTTAAATATCTTACTATAGATGTGCGAGGGAGGAAAGCATATATCTAAGGCCCTAAAAAATAGTTAACGAATATTATTAGTAATAGATAGAGAATTATTACTTCTTAATTCATATTATTACTCACTATGGGCGGTGGATTGGCAGTATCGGTAGAGGGTCGGACGCCATGCTTTCCAGCATAGTTACGTCGCTTTACGGTCTGAGTTCAAATCCCGCCGAGATTGATTTTGCCTTTCATCCTTACGGCGTCGACAAAATAAATTACCAGTAATGCACTGGTGAATTGCTGGCCTTGTGCCTAAAGTAGAAACAATTATTACTCACTATAGCATTTTCCTTTTTCCTTATATTCTTGGCCATACAAACTATATTTTTAATATATAGTAATATTACCATTAGTAAATTTTGTAAACATATATCTTTTTTGACGTTATATTTTTTCTTCCTTAAATTTTCTTTTTTCTTCTCTCCTTCCGTGCTCGTATTAAAGCTATTATTTACTTTTACATATTACAATACATAAAAACAAACTTAAACCCTAACTAATTACTCTAAGTTCATAATTCATTTAATCTATCCTTCATTCACATTATATCCTTAATATTTTAATTTTAATAATACATATTAATAAATTCTTTTTTTCGCACATATTATTAAACCCTTCAATATATAAACCTTAAATAAATACTATTCTTAATTCCTTTTTCATCATCGTTTAACGTCCATCTTCCCCGCTTGCATGGGTTTGGACGGGAATTTTCCCACTTGAGGCAAGATGGGTTGTCTTGCTCGTATAGGACTGTCTGGCGGGTTTTCTACGGCTGGATGCCCTTCCTAACACCAACCACGTTTAAAGTTTTGACTGGGAGGTTTTTACCCTGTTACCTACACGGCGACATTACAGCGTGGTCTGTGTGTTTTTTTGTCGTGACACCTACACGAGCTCATTTATTTCGGACTGGATGTTGTGGTACCAACATAACTTTACATCGAAAGGGGTGGTGTTGATGGGGTGGGGTGGGGGTATATTTTTGTTAGAGGTGCCTACTGACTAAGTTTCGCTTTGTACTTAGGCAAGGCGGGTCTTCTGTATTACTGTGTAGCGCCCAAGAACTCGGTCCAGTGACATTGTCTTGGAGAGGTGTGAGGTCGGAATTTATCAAGTCGTCCCAGGTTTTTCTGGGTCTGTCTACTCCGTGGCTACCGTCTATTTTGATCGCCCTGCACATTTGTATACAGCTGTCGTCTTTCATGCGCATCACGTGACCATACCAACGTAGTCTTCTCTCGAGTAAACAACATGTGATTCCTCTTATTCCTAATTTCTCCCTTAGTTCATTTGTGCTTTGCCGTTCACGTATATTACTATTACACATCCAAACTTCGTTCCTCTCCAGTCTGCGTATATCCTCTGCACACAATTCCCAAGTCTCACTGCCATGTAACATTGCTGTTCGTATGCAGGCATCATACAGCCTGCCTTTCATTTTTAGAGAGAACCCTTTAGCGGCCAATAGTGGAACTTTTTCCATCCCGTTCTGACTCTAGCTACTGTACTTTCACAGCACCCTCCACCACTGCTGATTTTGTCACCCAGGTAACGGAAGGTGTTCACTATTTCTATAGAACCATCTGTGCAATGGAATGTGCTAGTATTTTGTGGGCACTTGCTGCTACTTATTGTATCCTGAGCACCGGCCACATATAAAATCTATATTCTTAGTTAGCTTACCTGTGATCCCACTACATCTTTTTTGCACCCATACTTTGCATTTGGGACATAAAATGGAGTTTCTGATTACACCTTTCCTACACACTGAGCATGGCCATATCCCAGATGGGACCAGTTCCCTATTTTCCTTCCTACAAACTAGAACTTTAGTCTTAGACAGGTTAATTTTAAAGCCTTTTGATTCTAGGCCATGCTTCCATGTTTGGAATTTCTTCTCCAGTTCAGCCATTGATTCCGCTATGAGCATTAGATCATCTGCGTATAGGAGTTCCCATGGGCAGCCGGTCTTGAACTCCTCTGTTATAGCCTGAAGGGCAATAATAAATAGTAGGGGGCTAAGGACTGAGCCCTGATGAACACCAACCTTTACGCTAAACTCT
The DNA here is from genome assembly GCA_964016885.1 of Eledone cirrhosa. NCBI lineage: Eukaryota > Metazoa > Mollusca > Cephalopoda > Octopoda > Eledonidae > Eledone > Eledone cirrhosa. The sequence continues at coordinate 123,917,865 of OZ024740.1, forward strand.
TCACTATATTCGTTGTTAATTCTAACCTTGCTGACTGTTTCTTTATACATGGCTTCTATAGCTCTCACCAGCCATTCATCAACACCTAGTTTTCTAACAGCCCACCAGATAATGGAGCGGGGTACTCACTGTAGAGCCTCTGTTGTACTTTTACCTGACACAAACCCGTACTGTATTCATCTAGATAAATTCGCTCTCTGATTAGTTGCGCTAATACTTTTTCAGTGACCTTCATGACCTGGTCAATTAATTTAATGCTTCTATAGTTTCCCCTATCTAGGGCATCTCCTTTACCATGGTAGCAGTTAATGATGATCCTGCTACCCCAGTCCTTCTGAACGCCCCCATATATATATATATATATATATGCACAAACATACATGGATATACACATAGGCACACGTATATAAGTATGTTAGTCCTCATACACATACATATGACGTTCATATACATAAAATAAGCCCCCTCCCCACAAATAAAAGTCCAAGGCTGGGATATGGAAATGATTACATGTATACATCAGACTAGACAGGTGAAAAAAAAAAAAATAGAACATAAATATACACATAATACACAAACACACAAAATCAGGATGTGGCCAGACAGGTATAAGTTTAAAAGCAAAATATAAAAAATAAAAAGCAAAAAGAAATAATGTTTTTCTTTTTTTAAATAAACATATTAATATAAATACACACAAAAAATACATAGAAACACATATATTGTACACGCACAATATATATACTGGGTGATGTGTTGTTTCCTTGAGCAAGACACTTTATTTCACATTACTCCAGTTTATTCAGCTGTAGAAATGAGATGATAGGACTGGGGTCCCTATCATTCCACTGCAAAGGTGATTGTGGAGGTGCCACGGCAAAAAAGCACCCAGCCCACACTGTAAAGTGGACATGTAGGCGCCATGGAAAAAACGTACCCAGCACTCAAGGTAATTGAGGTTGGTGTTAGGAAGGGCATCCAGCTGTAGAAATCAAGCCAGAATCAGTTCCCGTCCCACCCTTGCAAGCAGGGAAAAGCAGACGTAAAATGGTGATGATGATGATAATGATATATATCATCATCATCATCATCATCATTTAACATCCGCTTTTCCTTGCTTGCAAGGGTTGGATGGGTCCCATTCAGCACAACATCTCTCCACCCATCACGGTCCTTCGTCATCTCCTCCATGAGTTACAGCAATCTGAGGTCTGCTCTCACCATCTCTGCCCATGTTTTTCGTGGTCTACCTCTACTGCGTCTTCCCTCCACTGAGACTTCCTGGCACTTCTTCCCCCATCGGTCACCCTCCATGTGCATCACATGTCCATACCATCTCAGCCTTCTCTCCTGCACACCACAACTTATCCCTCTTAAACCCAGTTCCTTTCTCAACTCATCTATGCTTGGTCGCTCACGCACAGTGACATTGCACATCCAACGGGGCATACTTGCTTCATTTCTCTCCAGCCGTCACATAACTTCTGCAGACCTAGATACTATGGTCTCAGAACACCTGCCTCCCATGCTAATCTGATCACCTAGGTATCAACCATTTCTATAGAACCCACCTGCATTGGAAAAAGGAGTCTATCACATCGATTACTACTGCCAACTTTCACCGTACATCTACTGCATAAGTTGTTTTCCCTACCTGTTAGTTTGCCTACTATCCCACTCCATCTCTTGTGTGCCCAAGATCTGCATTGCGTATTTTTTGGAATTTATCTCAGTTCCTTTCGTACATATCGAACATGGCCATTCCCTTATGGAATCAGAGGATTGTCCTCTCTTCTACTTATCAACGCCTTTGTTTTAGCTATGTTCACTCTCAGGCGTTTTGATTCCAACTGCTGTTTCCATAGCCAGAAGTTATTCTCTAGCTCCTTTACTGATTCTGCTATAAGAATCAGATCATCAGCATACAAAAGTTCCCATGGGCATCCAGTCTTAAACTCCTCCGTTAAGGCTTGGAGGACTATAATGAACAGAGTGGGCTGAGGACAGAACCTTGATGTAAACCTACTTGTATCTGGAATTCCTCACTAAACACCATTCCTATTCTCACTTTACTGACACCACCCAGTACATAGCTTGCATTGTCCTCACAAGCCATTCCTCTACCCCTAGTTTCCTTAGGGACTACCAGATGACAGATCGGCGTACCCTATCAAAGGCCTTCTCCAGGTCAACAAAAGCTAAGTATAGTGGCTTATTCTTCTCTAAGAACTTTTCCGAGGCACAAAACCAAACTGCATCTCATCTAAATTGACCCTTTCTCTAATCAGTTGCGCTAATATTGTCTCTGCCACTTTCATAACCTGATCCATCAGCTTTATGCCCCTATAATCGCTCCTCTCTAGAGCATCTCCTTTACCTTTGTAACAATTTATGAAAATACTGCTGCACCAGTCTTTGGGTATGACACCACCATATATAGCTTGATTAATGATGCATGCAACTAGTTTAGTGCCTACTTCTTAAGCCTTCAGCATCTCAGCAACTATCCCCGATGGCCCAGCAGCCTTACCATTCTTCATTTCCTTAATTGCCTCTTGTACCCTATATTCGTCAATCTCAATAGCTGGTCCCTCTGCTGGGTCTACTGGGGGTAATTCCTCTCTGTCCCATTCGTTCTCTACATTCATCAGTCTCTCATAATGACATTTATAGGCGTCCTTCTTTTGATCATTTGTGACACTAAGTACACCGGCATCATTCCGGACAGATTTATATATATATATTCAGTCTCCAACAGTAGTAGCTTCCTGAAATTTCTCTAACCCGATCTCTCTCTGGTTACTGTGCTTTCAGAACTCTCTCCCCCACTACTGATTTGGTCACCCAGGTAAAAGAAACTATCTACCACTTCTATCGAGCCCTCCGAGCATTTGAAGGTGACTGTATCATGAGGCTTCTTGCTACTTACTGCCCCTGTGCACCAGCCTCTATTAAAACCTACATTCTTAGTTAGCCTGCCTGAGATCCCAGTACATCACTTGTGTACCCATTGCTTCCATTTGAGACATAGAATGCAATTTCTACCTACTCCCTTTCTGCACACTGAGCAGGGCCATTTCCTGGAGGAGATCTACATACTAGGACTTTAATCTTTGCCAGGTTGACTTTAAGACATTTAGATTCTATGCCATGCTTCTAGATTTGGAATTTCATCTCTAATTCAGCTTTAGATTCGGCTATAAGGGTTAGGTCATCAGCATATAGAAGTTCCCATGGGCAGCTGGTCTTACACTCCTCTGTTATTGTCTGCAGAATGCTAATAAACAGGAGAGGGCTAAGAACAGAGCCCTGATGGACACCAGCCTGCACGCTAAATTCTTTGCTATAGTCATTGTTATACAAATATATGATCTGACTAATCAGCCAGTCTGCAAATCAGGCCTGCCAGTCACTGTATATTCCAGAAAATATACATTTTCACTTGCTCTGACAGTTGGCAGGTAAGCAGTAAACTGTACTGATGAAGGGTAATCACCCAGAAACATTAGTGTCTGCCGTTCTGTTTATATGCTAACACAAGAGCAAGAATGATGGGGTCATTCTACTTACATGGATTAAAGAGGCTGTTTGCATGATTGCAAACTAATCAAATATTATTATTAAGATTGGCAAGGCAGTGGATTGACAGTATTTGTAGAGGGTCGGACGCCATGATTTCCAGCACAGTTACGTCCCTTTACGATCTGAGTTCAAATTCCACCGAAGTTAACTATGCCTTTCATCTTTACAGGGTCGATACAATAAAGTACTAGTAATGTATTGGTTAATTGCTGGCCTTGTGCCAAAAGTAGAAACAATTATTAATATTTGAAAAGCTCAGATTTACATTTCTTGTATCCAGCCAAGTAGAGCAATAACACTATTTGTTTGTTATTTCACTATAATTAAGCCGCCCAATAATCGCTCATATACATGAAACTGACTGGCCTATCTGCTGATCATCATCACCATCATCATCATCATCATCATCACCGTTTTACGTCCGTTCTTCCACGCTAGCATGGGTTAGACAGGTTGTCCTGTTGTGGGCAGTGTCTGGTCGGCTGACCATGCCTTGCTCATACAGGAACTGATTTGGCTTGATTTCTACAGCTGGATGCCCTTCCTAACACCAACCTCATTTACAGTGAGTGCTGGGTGCTTTTTCGTGGCGCCTACACGTCCACTTTACAGTGTGGGCTGGGTGCTTTTTTGCCGTGGCCCCTCCACGACCACCTTGCGGTGGGGGGTGTGGGGGCATATTGTCTATATGCTTCAGCTTGTACCCATGGGAGGTCGGGTCTTCTGTATTACTGCGTGACGCCAGATGCAAATATATATATGTGTTGTTTCCTTGAGCAAGACACTTTATTTCACATTGCTCCAGTTTACTCAGCCGTAGAAATGAGATGATAGGGACTGGGGTCCATATCATTCCACTGCAAAGTGGTAGTGGGGGTGCCACAGCAAAAAAAAACACCCAGCACTCGCTGTAAATGAGGTTGGTGTTAGGAAGGGCATCCAGCTGTAGAAATCAAGCCAGAATCAGTTCCCGTCCCACCCTTGCAAAGCGGACATAAAATGATGATGATGATGATGATGATATATATGAGAAAAACCACAAACCCTCCATCTCAATTCTACTTTTGAAAAACAGAAGAACTGCGAAACCGGTAAAGGAACCAAATTAATATATATTTAAAAAAAAAAAAGACTCCAGAGGCATTTTCGATATCTGTTTTTTTCGTTATACTTTCACTCATGTAAAAAAAACTCACTTTCTAATATATAGCAGCTGTTTTCAGGTTATGTAACTGTTATAGAAACACGTGACAATAAATTCCTTTCAACTAAACTGTATCCATTCAAATCTTTCTATTTTTCTCCGGATTACTTTTGGAACTACAACTGGAACCATCGAGCAAACTCTACGTGAGCTGATAATCTACTGTGTGTAATATTTATATTACAACACAACGGAAAATACTGTATATATATATGTATATATATATATATATATATATATATATATATATATATATATATATATATATATATATATATATATATATATATATATACATATATATATATACAGCTGTATAAAAATGTGTAATCAAAATCGATGGTAAATATGAAAGTGGAGGACTGAGGAAAATTTGGGATGAAATAGTAGGAGCTGATCTTATCCATTTAAACCTCACAAAGGATAAGAAACAGAGTTTGGCATCATACTGTATTACAGATGACCCACCCTCCCATGTGCACAAAATGAAATGAAACAATCAGGTATAGGACACACTAGTCTGCACAAATTGTCTCTCCATTCCTCCCCACTTCATCAACTCTTCCCTATCTTAATACCCTGCTAAATATCTCACACACTTAATCGATGTTGAACTTACTTAACTGCCCCCCCCCGCCCTCCCCCTTCAGCCCTGATACAACTTGCCTGCCCAATCCACGAAAGTAGAACACACTTGACAACTGTTTTCCCTATGCCATTGCCATCATAAATAGAACAAAGTCCTCCCAGTATGCTAATCCAGTGCCACAACAAAAGCAGTTGGTTCCTACTGTAAACTCGTCATTTTGGTAATAAGTGAAAATGTACCCAGTCTACACTGCAATGTAGTCATGCAGGTGACACAACAAAAAGCAATTCGTCCACACTGTAGGGTGGTTGTGTTGGTGAAACAACAAAAAGCACCCATTTCACTGTGTCAGATGGTAGTTTCAGTGCTATGATAAAAAGCACTCAGTCCACACTGTAACATGGTTGGTGTTAGGAAGGGCATCCAGCTGTAGTGGTAGTAACAATTTTTATATAAAATTACAAAAAATATAAATAGAAACATTTTATTTGGTTAATGTACAGAAAAAGAAATAAAAGAACTATAAATGCCATAACTGAGAAGAAAAGGAGGGGAAAAGAAGGGCTACTAGACAAAGGAAGAAAGGAGGATGAGAAAATGGTGACAGACTTTACACCTAGGTCAGAGTCATCCAGACTATCGTCTAAAACTTTTAGTATTGTAGATATTTCTATCGTTATCGTCATTGTTTTTACAACTGCTTTTCTATGCTTGCATCGGTTAGACAGCATAGCATCTCTCAACTCACCACACTCCTTTGTCATTTCTTCTATGAGACTCTGTGATATTAAATCAGCTCTCACCACCTTTTCCCAGGTCTTCCTTGGTCTACCTCTATGGCAGCTTCTCTCCACTGGGATTTTCTGGCATTTCTTCACCCAATGATCATTATGCATGCACATCACTTGTCCAAACCCACGTAGTCTTATCTCTTACACAACACCCCAGCTTGAACAGTGTTTCAACTATGCCCCATGAACAAAATGGCAAAGGCATTACCATGAAGATTGGCCTGAGATACCTGCTGCAACAGCCATTCTATCTCACAGTGCTCCTTCTTCAAGTTGGTCTTTCCAATTTTACTAAGAAAATCAGCAGTGCAGTGACCAAGGACACCAGAGGTCTTGACATAAACTAGTACAAAAAAGTGGGTGACCAGGCCTTGGTATTTGTTTATCTTTCTCTCCTCTGCATTTTGAGCAGTGGATCCAGGGTTTGTGGCCAAAGTAACAAGATTTGATGTGGTGAATGAGTCACAACATATTGCGTCAATGTGCCAACATTAAAAATCCTCTCATTAACATAGGCCACTGCATAGCTCAGAATAGACCAAATGTAATATGTTAAGTTTATTTGAAGTAACAGACCTAGGCCTCATTTCAACTGATAATAAATCCAGACAAGATATAGGAAATATAGGCACTATTTCATCTAGCAACAGACTCAGGCCAGATGTAAAATCTAAGCCTCATTTCAAATTGCTATTGCTCATTAAGTGGTTTAATAATCAATGTGAAATACATGTGATTCAGGTATGTGCATACAGTGTCCATGTTGCACTTACAAAAGGGAAAACACTTACAAAAGTGTTTTCCATTTTTAGCCTTTAACTCTTTAGCATTTAAACCAGTTGTATCCGGCCCGAATTGTCTCACCTCCTTCTGTTCAAACCGGCAATAACTGGCTGCTAATACTGATGTTAAAGTATTGTCCTCAAAATAAATAACATCAACATCTTGCACATTCACCAACCATATATATAATACTGGTATTCGATATAGTCTTTGTCATCATCTCTTAATATGGTGGTACATGATTAAAGGACATTTGGCTGAATTTTATTGCAAGGCAAGCAACTACAGAGAGGCTCTATTGTGTAAAATCAGTGTCACCATACCCCAGTATTTATAAGGCATCTTGATAGCCTACAGATCAACTTTTTAATAAAGTACCTATTTTATTTTATTTTCCTGTAACTGCTGTAAAAGCAGAAAGTGGTACACAAATATGTTGTGATTTCTTGTTACCTTTTTTTTTTTTTATCCTATTAGTGTTTTAGAAATGTCACAGCTGAAATTATAAAAATATGATTTGATAACAGTGAAAGCCATTTCTGATTGCTCAGTTTAAAATAAATATGAAACAGAACAAATATTTTTCTCTAATTCTTCACAAATTCTTTCACTATAATAAATATATAACCTCATTTTCGTTTTTCAATTAAACAGATTAAATTAATTATTTTCCATCTCTTTTATCTTATAAAATCTTTTTTGCATGAAAATTTATACAATATATCAAGAAACTGTTGATGAATCATTAACTCCAACAGCTTTATATACACATTTTATATCCACACTCTTAAAAGGTGCAATGTCGATAGATATAATTTCCAAATCATGGATATGAGTGTCATAAAGATTGTTGCTTTGCGAATATCTAATCTTGATTTTATTATGAAAGACTGTAAGAAAACAATACAAAAGCTGTGATCAAGAAAATATTTAGTTAGCAAAGAAAAGTATAGGTAAAGGCACCAAATATTGATTAAATCTGTAGTGAATACATATCTTTGATTATCTTAGCAGTTTAATTTTACTTTTGATACCGAAATTGCAATGGTTAAAACAAATGGCAGTGAAAGTATAATGAAAAAACAAAATATGCATAAAATACCATATCAATTTAACTCTCTGTGAACACTGATATGGCAGAGCTACGTATTATATTGTTAAGAGCTACCTGTTTTTTGTTTTTTTTATGAAACAGTATTAGCTAGTGTGCATCTCACAAGAGATCAACTTGAAAAAGAAATAGAAACGAAAAAAGCTGAACTGCAGCCAGCTTCCAATAAAAATATCATTGTTATATTGCTGTATGTCAGATTGATTTTACCTTATTGATCTTCTTCAATGTTTTCTAATTTCAGTCATTATCAGCATCAAAAAGTGAGACCATTTGCCAAGCAAAGCTGTGAGATATATTCGATTCTCAGATGGAATAATTTTACCTCTGACAAAAAGTCTGATGGTTACATGTTCTTTCTACTGGAACTGGAAGTTTCTTATATACACTGCTGTTTAAATATCTACAGAATGTATACATTTTCTCTAATACTCCTGCAGAATATGTAAAATACAATATAAAGCTATATATTTATATTCTACACGCTACTTGCACTGCAGGACACACCACACACAGACAAAATGAATTAAATAAAACAAATTGGAAATGAGGAGGCAGAGAAAGCTAAAATAATCTTGTGACGGTCACAGAATGTAAGATGAAAAAAACATTGATAATGACGTAACAATCCAGTTACTAAACTAACTGAGATATGGATTAGTTATCTGACTAATAACGGTTTCTGACTTAGGCACAAACCAACAAGTTTTGGGGAAAGAGAAAGTCAATTAAATCACCCCAGTGCATTACTGGTACTTTATTTTATTGACCCTATAAGGACGAAGACAAAGCTAATCTCATTGGGATTTGAACTCAGAGAGCCATAATTCTATGCTGCTAAGCATGTTGTTCGACACTCTACCGATTTTGTCAATCCACTGGGCTAGTTACTTGACTAATAATAAAAGTTAATTGAAATTCAACTGGTGAGTGTGATTTTATTGCCAGCGTGATGCTCCCAAAGTAAAACAATATCTGTTTCAAACACAATTCACATCAAGAAACTTACAAAAGCATACAAAACCTATATATATATAGTTAATATCAGTATAATAGCTATACCACCTTCCATCGCCACTGTCAAAATATCTAAAGATTACACATTTTCTGGTGAATTGTTGATGTTAAAATGTCCATTGAGGTTTGGAAATGATTGGAATTAGCAATATTTCCAAACAAAACTATAGACAGTGGCATAACTCAATAACTAAACATATATAAAAATGTGTCATTTCATGATATTCTTTTTTATCATGCCTTGTATATTTTTTCCTAACACATTAACTATAAATACTTTGTGAATTATTGGAACTTTAAAAAATCCCCATAGATTAACACATGGAAATATATCTTGCAGGATTCAATCACATGTTGAGTGAACCATCCAGTAAGCTGACATTCCATTAAGTGTTACATAATCATTCTGCCAGTCTGATATTACAAACAAAAATGAAAACTACCTTATCCTTTATATATATATATATATAATCATTAATATCGTTTGATAGATCAAGACAGACCAAATCAGCACCTTCATTGTTGCCACTGATCTTTCAGTTGAATAGGAAGCTACATCTTACTTATATATATTCCTGCACTCTACAGAGTGCACCATTAATTTTATTGTGGCATCAACACTTGGATGCCATCATGTTTTTGACACAACTGAAGAGTCCTCTCTGTTCATAAAATGCTGGTTTATGGAACAATTTCAAACATTGTTATATTTGGGGAGTGTCATGTTGTCCCAATGTTGCCAGAAAAATAGTAAAACACACTCATTATTTGGTTTGGTTTTGCTTCAGTGTTGTTGAGTGTGTTTTACTATTTTTTGGCTATATTAAGACAACAGGACCTTCCCCAAATATAACAATATCTGTTTTAACACACAATATCAGATCAAAAACCATACAAAGCAAATTTCAAAAAAGCTTTTTAATTAAATATTTTGCTATAATTTTACTTAAATCTGAAAGAGAATTTTACTATAAAACTTCTCTCTGACTTTTGGATATATTAGTTTTAACACAAATGCTTTTCTTTCCTTTTTTTTCGTTTTTCATTTCTATGATGCTGTTTCCGTTGGAGTGAAATATTATGTAGTCATTATCAAGAAAAGATTGAGACTAAGCATTAATAATTGGATATCAAGAGATTAGGAAGTACGAAGCCATGTTTAAATATCATATGACTCAGTGAATGACTGGAAAGTATCAAACCAATACAACTTCACACACACAACCACACACACACGCACACGCACGCACACACACACACACACACACACACATATATATATATATATATGTATATATTTATATATGTGTGTATAATGGTAGCTATCGTGCTTCCATAGGCGGTATGCCAAAATTAGCACTCAATATTCATACAGAGCAAAGTGTGGATAGTATAAAAAAACGAAAAATCAGTGATGCATCTGGACTCAGTTTATTGCGTGTTACAATTGTTTCGCCGGCAGATAGTTCGAGACATGATCACTGTATTGATCTGGCTGATTCTACGGCTACAGGTTCCTTCGGACACGGGCAATTCGTTCGGAGCGAATTTTCTCACTGGGGTGTTATCGTCAAAAAACACCTTCAAAACACATCTTCCACTCTTGTCATGCCATTGGCTGGTGTTATTCTACGTCATCTTAAGTTTTGGTCGCTATTTACTGCTTCACGGGTCATCAACCATTTTCCGTCCGACACACTTCAATGGATCCCTGCTGGGTATCTCACACGTCTGTTCACACTCCAGAGTATGTACCCACATATATCCACACACACACACACGCGCGCAGACACACACACATGCATGCATACACATATGTACGCATACATGTGTAGACACACATACCCCCATACACATATATACACGGACACACTCTCCCTCTCTTCAACAAACCCAGGCACACCCACATCCAGATAGCGACCGTCACATGCTTATTGGCGCCTGCCTAAACAGCGCCATACATCCGGTCTCACACGCACGCATAGGCGCAGACACGCGCAGACACACACGCCCACGCATACAAAGACATATCGGCGTTCGGGCACATCAGCACATACATACACACAAATACTCTCAGACACATACATGGATACACACGCACATACACGCATATCATTGTTGATAGGCATCAAGGACAGACACACTTCCAAAGACATAAGCACACATACACATATATACACACACCTGTACATATATCTACACACATATACATGTACCCGCATATAAACACATAGACAAACCCTGTCCTATGTCGGTGTACGTACGCGCCCACACATACACACCCCCACTGACAGATACTCACAGCATATACATATATATATATTTATATATGTGTGTACATAGACACACACACATATATACACGCATGCAAACAAACACATATACACATATACATATATGTATACGCACACATACCAAGTATACACGCAACATATACATACATACCTATACGCACATATGTCCATATGTGCACACACACCCACGCAAACATACACATATACTCACACATGCGCGCGCACATATACCTACGCACAACCGTATATACATATATATATATATACATATATATATATATACATACACATATATACAAGATACACATACGTACAACTAACTAAATACACACATACATATACACACATATATATAAAAAAAACTCTTCCTGCATACGCACACCCACATATATACATACATATACATAGGCACACGGACGGCCACATGAACACACATATGTATATTTGCTTACACACACAGATGCTTCCACTTATACATATATAAACAAAACCGTAAAATAAATATATATATATATAGAAATAGAAATATGTATATATACATCATTATACATATAAATATGTATATACATATACATCATTATATATATAAATAATATATATCATTATATATAAAAATATACATATACATATACATCATTATATATATAAAGATATATATCCATATACAACATTATATATCTATCTAAAAGAGCGGTGGATTGGCAGTATCGGTGGAGGGTCGGACGCCATGCTTTCCAGCATAGTTACGTCCCTTTACGATCTGAGTTCAAATCCCGCCGAGGTTGACTTTGCCTTTCATCCTTACGGGGTCGATAAAATAAAGTACCAGTAATGCACTGGGTAATTGCTGGCCTTGTGCCTAAAGTAGAAACAGTTATATATCTATCTATCTTGCAAGCAGGTAAAGGCGGACGTAAAATGATGATGATGATGATGATGATATATATATATATACAAATTGAGATGGAGGGTCTGTGGGTTTTTTCTCACATCTGGTTGGTCTTTGAATGTTACTCGTTTTATATGGAAAAAAAGTGGCTCGAAATGCCAGGTTTTTAGAGAAGTAATTTGGTTGGTTGGTGAATAAGTATAATAAATTTCGCGCCAGTTCACATTACAAAGTTCTTCAAACAAGGGGGGAGGGGCTGAGGTTGTTATTTTCATATATGAGCGAAGTTTGGTTAGTTGATGCAGTCACGTGAATAAGCACATCAGCTTTCGCGCCAGTTTGTGTTCGAATTTCTTTTTACTTTAAAAAAATGTGGCTCACGAAGGCTTTTTTTAAATAAATGTAATTTGATTGGTTATAAATGAAATTATGACTGTCACGTGAACAAGTATAGAGGATTTTGTACCAAACAAAAGATAATAGTCAAGAAAAGGGATGGAGAGAGTTGTTCTGAGTATGACTGATGTGCTGAAATGTAATTTGATTGGTTATAAATGAAATTATGACTGTCACGTGAACAAGTACATTAAATTTCGAGCCCATATTTAGGAATTTATTTTGTAGCCTGTTAGAGAATTTTGTGCCCCCAAAAAGATAATGGTTAAGAAAAATGGGATAGGGAGAATTGTTCTGGTTCAGTGAATATCGCTGGGGTGTCAGAATTCAGACTTTCTATTGAAATAAAGAAAGTAGAGATATGTATGTTTATTTGTGTGCTTGTGTGTGTATGTATAGGAAGATGATTATATTAGTAGAAATGGGGAGGAAGTTGTGTGTGTGTATGGGTGTTATGTGTGTGTGTGTGTGTGTATGTGTGTTTGGGAGTATGGTTAGCATGTTAAGATGGAGAGAATATATATATTTTGTGTGTGTGTAGGAAAATGATTCTATTAGTAGAAATGGGGGAGGAAGTTGTGTGTGTGTATGGGTGTTATCTGTGTGTGTATGGGTGTTACGTGTGTGGTGTGTATGTGTGTGGGAGTATGGTTAGTATGTTAAGATGGAGATAATATATATATATTTGTTTGTGTGTGTGTGTAGGAAAATGATTCTGTTTGTAGAATGGGGGAGGGAGTTATGTGTGTGTGTATGTGTGGGGTGTGTTAGCATGTTATGGTCTTAGAGTGTAACGTATGTTAAGGTTTATTTAGTTCTGGTTTTTATTTTCTAAAGTAGAAGGTATTATGTGTGTGTACGTGTGTCTGTTTGGATGGTTAACATGTTATGGTGTTGACATAATGTATATTAAACTATATTTAATGCTGGTCTATAATTTTGAATAAACATATTTTCCTTCTTTATTCGTATTTGTTCTGTTGTATTGTCAGCGCAAAGATAAAATGGGAAGACTTGGAATTTGGGTGTCTTATTACTTGCGCATATGTCTAGATGTGCACTTAGTGGTATATGTCTCGTGGTTGGATCTCGTAATTGTTGGCGATGAACTGTTATTCTGTTTCTGAGTGTGAGTTTAGTTTGTCCTATATAATCTTTATTGCATCCTTTACTTTTAATGGCATAAAGTAGATTTTTTGATGAGCAAGTGAAGTGATCTTTTCAGCAAAATTTTGTCCTGATTGAAATGTATAAGTGTTGCCCTCAATGAGGTGAGTGCAGGTTCCACAATTAGAGCGACCATATTTTTTGACAGTTGGTTGTGGGTTTGTGGTAGGTAATTTGGCATTGGTGAGTAAAGTTTTTAGTGATTTAGGTTATCTTTTGCTTTTGATTATTTTGTGTGTTTCAAGGGCTTTTTTTCATTCTTGGGTCTTGTTTCAATAGTGGGATGTTCTTGGGAAAAATGTTGTAAGATTCCGCATTTCTTGGGTTGTGTGTTGAGATATATGATAGAGTATTGGACGTACCTTGAATTTGTTTCTGTTTTCGTAATTCATCAATGCCTGTTGCTTTAGCGCTTTCTATTCCATTTTTTATTAGTAATGGTGGGTACTGTCTTTCGAGTAGAATTTCCTTTAATTCTTGAAGTCTTTTATTTCGCGTTTCATAATTGGAGCCAATTGTGCACATTTTTCTTGCTAGGTTAAAAGGGGTGTTCGTCTTCGTGTGCTTTGGATGGTTGGGGGTGAATAGCAGGTATTGTTTGGAATCTGTTGGTTTGTAGTTTGTAGTGTATGTCAGTTTCAATGCTTGTGTATTTTTTAAAAATTAAGATGTCCATAAATGGGAGTTGATCTTGGCTGTATTCCATTGTGAATTGGATGTGGTTATTGATGCCGTTAATTCAATTTTTGAAATCATTTATTTGGTCAAGTGTGGAGACCAAAGAATCAGACAATCATCCAAGTAGCGTTTCCAATTCTCTGATAAATATTTGTGGAAGTTCAATCCGTATTTTGATTTGGACTGTTCATATATCTGAACTTCCAAGTATGCCATGATTAAGTTGGCATAAGTTGGAGCGGCTTTTGTACCATCGCAGTCTCCGATATTTGCTTGTAAGTACAGCCATCGAAATCAAAAAAATTGTTCTGTAAAATAAATTTTGATCCCTCGGTGATGAAGCTTTTTTTCTATTCTGTCAGGTATTTCATTGGGATATTTCTCTAGCCAGTATCCTATTGCTTCTAGTCCGTATTGGTGTGGGATCGTTGTGTAGAGATTCCCTACATCGAAAGACACAATAATAGTGTCGTTGTTGACATGTTTTGGGAGGTGGATTAAGAGGTCCAGATCGTCTCTTACAAGGCTTGGTATGTGTTTGAGAATTGGTTTTAGTAGTATGTCTATAAAGTTGCTTAGTATGTGTGTTTCACATTGTGGGCCCGCTACAATTGGTTTTAATTTAATGTCTGTGGAGTATTGTGTGTTCACGCAGGTTGAGGTGGATTGTTTACAGGCATCGTTAATTATTTTACACTTGTGGATCTTCGGAAGTCCGTAAAGGTTGCTGGTTTTGTATTCAAAATGTGTTAAATAATCGCGTTCCTTTTTAGTTAAGTCTTCCTGGTATCGACAAATGTATGTGTTTAATCTGGTCATCGT
Organism: Eledone cirrhosa; assembly: GCA_964016885.1. NCBI lineage: Eukaryota > Metazoa > Mollusca > Cephalopoda > Octopoda > Eledonidae > Eledone > Eledone cirrhosa. The sequence continues at coordinate 123,933,188 of OZ024740.1, forward strand.
TTTTGATTGTTGGTAGTTTTTTACTCTTTCATAGTAGTTAGTATTTTGTAACAGAGTGAACATATAATTTTCATATTGTTTAGCATCCATAATGACGACACTACTTCCCTTGTCCGCTTCCTTAATTATAATGTCCGTACTGTTTTTAGTTCATGGATTATCTTCCATGCCCTTCGACTCGTGTTGGGTTTGGGTTTAGGTTGCGGTAGTTCATGGTATGGGAAAGTTGCTATGTGGTCACAAAATCTCTCCAGAACTCTGTATCTACCTTTTGTTGGGTTGTAGCTGCTTTTATTCCATACAATTGACTGGTCGTTATTCTCCTTGTTAAAAGATTCCTCTGTGAGACGTAATTTTCTACAGAATTGTGAGATATCATCATTTATCTCATTGAGGTTAGAGTATTGTGGTGTTGGTGGGAATTTCAGTCCTTTGGAGGGAATTTTAATTTGTTGGGCTGAGAAGTTTGTATTTGAAAGGTTGATTATTTTCGGTTTTCAAAATCGGTTTGTGCCACCGGGTGTCGTGGGTCCTGTAGCCTTGGTCTAAAAAATGATTTTTCTAAATTGTTTTTTCATGGGCATTATTATATCTAATGGTATTTCCCCTGTTGTTGTGTGGTATTGTATAGAATTTTCGGACGTATTGAGGTTCGGTTTGTTGATAGCCCGGGTTGTAGATTTTGTTCCTTTGTGTGGATTGGGATCTACGATTTTGGAACAGGTTCTGTGTGGGCTGGAGTCTACGGTTTTGGAATAGATTTTGGTTGGGTTGTGATCTGCCGACGAGTCCTGTCTTGTATTGGTGGACATTCAGTTTTTGTTAGTAGGGTTATAGTTTGTCTATGGGTTCTGGGATAATCGTCATAGTTTTGCTGGGGTTATATTGGACGATTTTTTGTCTACTCAGCCAACTTAGGACGTTAGTGATAGGGAGTGGTAGGCTTCTTGGTGCTTGCTAAAGGAGGACGTGTTAGACTGGTAGTATTTAGGAGTGCACTTGGCTTTTCATACTGGAGTGGCTGGGAAAAGAAGTTAACAAATTCAGGGATAAATTCATTGGTGTTCGTGGAAGGTGAAGGATGGGGATTGGGGGGGGGGGGGGGGGCATGTTGATCATTACTAAAAACTTATTTATTCACACTAGTTTGTCTCAACTTATTTGTTATAATCCAGTTGATTATAATGATGATCTTCCTCTCAGAAATTCAAACAAACATCTAAATCAATATAGTGGATAGTTAATTTTCTGGAATAAAAGTCAGTAAACTTTTGGAAATGTATCTAGAAGAATGCGAATTCATATGTAAAAGACCAAATGTTAATATTGTTCGTTATATATGTGGAATACTGTTTGTGAACAGAGATAACTAATTAGCATAATGAACTTTGTAGAGGTTTGTACAGAGGGAAATAGAAGCACATCAATTATGTCAACTTTAGCATGGTTGAAACTCATAACTCTTTATTTATAATTCTTATCTTCAGAACAAATCATGAACTAAATAATCTTGTCTGGTGTTCTAATACAGAGACAATCTTCTAAATTTCAGATTTATTTTATATTTTTTACTTTATGTTGTGCTGTTTGTTGTTTTCTATCCTTGCAGTCACGCTACTGAGTTACTGAATGGATTTATTACCAAGATTTGATTACCTATTGAAGTCTTTGACATTTCGGATGTTTCAGAGTTATCTTGTTTTGTTTTGTTTTATATATATATATGTCTCTCTCTCTTTCTCTCCTTCCCGCTCTGTCTCCCTCTGTATATATATATATATATATAGTTATAATTTGGGACGGTCATGTTGCCAATAAGGAACACACGCACCAGGTGCTTTTACTCCAATTTATTATAAATTAAATTATAAGTTTTAAAATTTATAAGTTTCCGGTTGGTTGGTTCCACAACCAGACGGTTGTTCATATATTGTCAAAGTTCTTTCGTCACAAATTCTGTAACCTCTTCAGTGACTGGGGATTCTTTTCTTTGTTGTGTGCCTCTCCTTTGTTCTGTCCTACGCCATTTTGTTTTTTGACACACAAAAACAAGATGGCGTAGGACAGACCACCTACCATTACCTCAATGGCCAAAAAAACCCACAGAGATAGATGGAACGGGTGGACCAGAGCCATACGGACCCCCGAAAACCACGATGAACTAAAGAAAATGATTGCACATGCGGTGGGGGCCAGCATAAAATTAACCCTTGAGGAACATATGTTCAAATTTAATGGAAAACATATGGCCAGGAGTAGGGAGCAGCCATTTGTGTTAGCATTGCAGGCGACATAGCTAACTTATTCATGGTATGGTGGGACAGTAGACTTAAACTTAAACTTAAAGAACAATTAGAAGACCCCTTAACCCTGATAATGTACTCCCGCTACGTTGATGATATAAACATCGTAGTTAAAACACCCCCACTAGAAAACAGTCAGGAATTAGAGGAAAACACAATGGAAAGCATCCAGCAAATAGCTAACTCCATCCACCAGAGTATTAGAGTTACTATAGACTACCCAAGCAAACACCCCAACCATAGATTACCTGTACTAGACACAGAGCTCTGGTTAGATACCATTAATAACAACAAACAAATCCTCCATTCCCATTATGCCAAACCCATGACTTCAAATATCTGATCCACCGAAACTCAGCTGTTTCGGACCATACCAAAATCAACATACTGATTGCGGATTTGGTACGGGTGATGAGAAACGTGTCCCGCATGTGCAACCCCGAATAACTAGAGAGACACATACAACACTTTATCCACCCTATGCAGTTCTCTGGTTACAATCAGAGAGATAAAATCAGAGTGTATAGAGGAGCCAGAACTAAATGAGAAAAAATGTTAAATAATGACACAAATGGGACCTGCCCCTTGTATAGGAGCAAATTTTGGAATAGAATAGAAAGAACTAGGAATAAGGCTAATAGAATAAACTCATGGTATGATAGCAATAAATACCAGAGTGTAATGTTCATCGATACAACCCCTAGAGGTGAATTAGCTTACCAATTTAGAAGGGCCCTAGATAAACATAAACTCAATATTAAGATAGTAGAAAGACCAGTTACCTCCATAAAAACACTTATTAGCAAGACATACCATTTTCAAAGACCTCCCTGTATAGATAAGAAATGTATAATCTGTAAATTAATCCCCCATATTAACTGTAAAACTAGAAATGTAGTATATAGCATAAGATGTACTGAAGGACAATGTAGAGATAAAAATATAGTGTACATTGGTGAGACAGCTCGTAGTATAGGGGAACGGATAAACGGAACACTGGTGAGACCTTCAAGATAGTAAAGAATCATCTGTACTCTACCAACATGCTAAAATAGAACATAAGGGTAAACTAGAGAACATAGAAATAAAAATAGAATCTACACACAGAAAAGACGCAATGTTTAGACAAATCACAGAGGCAATAAACATAAATGAATTACCACCAAAATTAAATAGAAAACATCAGTGGAACAGCAACATCACAACTTACAATTAAGGACAAAATGAAAACACACACGAACATAGAACAAACAACCAACCAGTAACATGTAAATAAACAAATAAATAAACGAATATAAACATACACAGACACCCGGATGTAACACATGCACAAACTAAGCACACAACACACACAAAAAAAAACAAGATGGCGTAGGACAGAACAAAGGAGAGGCACAAAAAACAAAGAAAAGCACCCCCAGTCACTGAAGACGTCACAGAATGTGTGACGAAAGAACTTTGACAATATATAAACAACCATCTGGTTGTGGAATCAACCAACCAACCGGATATTTATAAATTCCTATATTTATAAATTTATTATAATAAATTGAAGTGAAAGCAACTGGTGCGTGTGTTTCTTATTGGCATCATGACCCTCCTAAAGTATAACAATATCAGCTTCAACACACGTTTTCAGATAAAGAATCTTGCTAAACAAATTCAGAAACGAAAAATATATATAAATATATATAGAGAGATTATATAGAGATTACAATAATCAAAGTTCAGTTTAAGTCATTTATTTGCTTACAATTGTTTCCTCCAAACCGAGGTTTGGATTCTTCGGAGCAACTATTTACTGATCTATAACATACTTGACCTCCTTTTCAACCCAAGAGACACATAAAACATATGCGGATATTGATCAACAATGGGGTGACATTCATCAAATGATATAGCATGGCAATTTACATATAAAGGTTACAGGATAAAAATAAAATAAAAACAACCTGCAAATATCATTCTGACGCACTCTAATCATGTATAAATAAGACACGCGTGCATGCTACACGTGAGATTGTTTCATACACTGACTACTCTAAACTTTCCTCTTGCTTTATCTTCATAGACTGCCAACGCTTCATGTTTATCTTTATTTTCATTCTTGTTTTTATTTTATTTTTATCCTGTAACCTTTATATGTAAATTGCCATGCTATATCATTTGATGAATGTCACCCCACTGTTGATCAATATGCGCATATGTTTTATGTGTCTCTTGGGTTGAAAAGGAGGTCAAGTATGTTATAGATCAGTAAATAGTTGCTCCGAAGAATCCAAACCTCGGTTTGGAGGAAACAATTGTAAGCAAATAAATGACTTAAACTGAACTTTGATTATTGTAATCTCTATATAACTGCTCTGTAAAACAACTGATGTTATTACATTGAGCTATTTATCTTACTGGTAATAGGATAGTAATTAATGACTATCTTTCACTATTTAGGGTTTGTATATATAATATATTACCATTAAAGGTTTTATTGCATACATAACCATTAATAGTACCCTTAATACTTATAAATATATATATATCAAAGGATAGATATATATATATATATATATATATATATATATATATATATATATATATAGAGAGAGAGAGAGAGAGAGAGAGAGAGAGAGAGGGGGATACATACATACGAGGGGCATTCATAAAGTTCGTTGAAAATGAATTTTATAGGAACACTATGCAAACATGTTTCTACTTGCTTGCTGCAACTTAAATGTGTACATACATATTCTACCCTTTATGATCTCGAAGCAATTTGAAACAATAATTTGAAGTTGTGACATTTAAAAACAATCACTCTTAAAGAAACGTGTGCTCTGTCAAAACTGAAGCAAGAACCAACTACAGATTTATTGTAAAACTTGGTTGTAGGAAGGACTTTGTTGAAGCTTTGAGAAATATTTATGAAGATAATTCCTATATAAATCAGCAGTTTACAAATGTTTATTTGTTTCAAAGAAGGACAAAATCGAATTGAAAATGATGATCGGACTAGTAAGCCATCAATATTAATTTGTGAAGAAAAAATTGCTGTTGTTTCAGATTTAGTTGATGGATACCGATGTATAACAGTAGAAAAAAATAGTTCATTCCCTAGACATCTCAGTTGGTTTAGTTCTCACAATTTTAAGTATTAAATTACAGAGCAAACTGTATGCCCGTTGGGTGCATAGATTGTCGTGCCTGGAGCAACAAGAACCAAGAGAAGAGCTTTCTTTAGAAAGTTTAAACAAATGGGATCAAAATGCAAAAGGATTTCTGAGATGAACGACTAGAGATAAAATGTACCTTTACTAGTACCACCTTGAAGACAAAGCTCAGTCAAAGCAATGGTTACCCAAAGGTGTAAAGGGTTCGTTCAAAGAAAGAGTGATTCATTGGGGAGGAATATTTATGACAGCAGTCTTTTGGGTTGCTGGGGGTATTTTGTTTGTTGACTTTTAGAGGAAAAAAAACAATAACATGTGCTTATGAAACATTTGTAAGAAAATTACCCAGACATGTTGCAGAAAAGCACCCAGGAAAACTTCATCAGAAAGTTCTTTTCAACCATGACAATACCCCAGTCCATTCATCTCATTAAATAAAGGAGGCTTTGCAGGAATCTCGATGGGAAATTATTAGACATCCACACTGCAGGCCTGATTTAGCACCTTCTGTTTTTTTCTTAATTCCAAAACTTGAAATAATATTTTAAATAAACCCAATTTGAGACCATTAATGATGTAAATACAGTTAGTTTGATGGGATTAAATTCTCAGGAAACTCAGTTATATAGTGTGGTATAAATGACTGGCATCATCACTTACAAAAGTGTGTTGATATTGATGGTGTTTATGTGGAAAAATAAAACTATGTAAAATAGCTTTCCTTTAGTTTTCTTTTTCCACAAAAATGTTGAATGCCCCTCATATATATAGACATATATACATACACACAACCCATGCCAGCATGGAAACATAGAAGATCCTCCTCACAATATTGATTCTTCCCACCTTAGTCTTCCCCCATTCATATCTTTGATTTTTCCTCCCCCTCATTCTCTCTCTAACACCAACCCCCACAAACTAATACTCAGTGGACAGAAAACTGGGCTAAGTGTGTAGAGGTACAAGTGGCCTACGTCAACAGGGATTAGCAATTGAACCCTACCAAGTATATCATTCTTTTCTTTTTAGCCTAAAGTTTTTTTATTAACAGACCTCATATATTTTCATATATGCATGTATGTAAGTATGTATGTATGTTTGAGCATTTACCTTTGTGTCAATACTTCACATATGACACTGCTAATACAGATGGTGACAATATGCTTATGTCCCACATAAGTAAATTCAATACGCCATTTTAAAATAAAAGTAAGTCTTGATGTCATTAAGGGCATTCTGTCATAGAACATTGCTTGGTAAACATTTCATACAAACTATAAAAGTATGGTAAAATGGACATAAAACCTATGAGGATGATGGTAATGATGAGTATGATAAATTCTTGAATACTATTTGACAATCTATCTTTGATTGCATTCTTTTTTAGGGGGTGGTTGCTACTCAATGTATTTTCTTCTATCATGACAAATGGCCCAATAACATAGAGAAGAGCTAGTATAAAAAATAAAGAAGGTATTTTCACTGTATTACATTCTTGTGTTATTTTATATTATATTTTCAATATATAACAACTTATGTGTGTTAGGTAAATTATTTACATCTATTAGGACAATGTTCAGAGTTTATGAGCAAGGAAAAACTTGAAGAGATGATATTAATTTGTCTGTATTGATGTCAACTCTTAACATCTTGTAGATCATGAAAACCACCTAAGCAAGACATTCTTGAAAATATAAAATGGCAGGATGACTATATTATATTAAATATTGAATCTTTACAGTATTGCAAATTTTAACAACGATGTGATCACCAGAAAATATTATATATACATTTCTATTTACAAGCCCTTAAAATTAATCTTAGTAAAGACAAATGTCTTAATAAGTGGTAAGGAGGACAGGGACCTGACACTATCAGAGAGATGCTCTCTTTTGATATGCTGAACAGAGGTGTGCTAAAGTTCCATGAGGTGCATAGAGTGTACTCTTTATAGTACAAGAGATGCAGTGCGATTACAGGCAGGTTAACAGAGAAGATAGTCTTTGTATGTGGCAGATACATGGAAGATGTAATCACTGGAAGCACACATAAAATATTGTATACTCGTCAATAATCTGAGAAATATGTGTAAAAGACAATCAATGATAAAATTTAGGGAGTAGACTTATATTTGAGATCAGGATTTTGTTGATTTTCACCAACTTCATCATCTAAATATAAAAGCAGCAAAATATTCAATATACACACATAGTCTAACACATGGAGGCACACAAGGTACACATATGCATACATACAGGCTAATGCAGAGATAGGTGATATAGAGGGGTAAATAAGAGAGATAGGAAATGGTGCTATTGTTGTCTGCTAAAAGAAAGTAAACCAAAATTTGAGAGACATGTTGAAATTTTATAAAACGGTTGAAATGGTAAAGAATCATTATATAATGGAGTTATGAAACAAAAACTATTCTCTAAATGACACTTAAAAAATAGAACAGTGTCATGGTGCTGCTACCAGTTTTGCAAGGCTGGCAGATTTGTTCACTTGGACCAAATTGCAACATGAACTGTTGCAGGACTTTCTTATAGTATTTCTTTGTAAATGTTTATCCTTCTGCCATGGATCCATGATGTACAATGTCTCAGTAGTAGAATAAATTATTAAGGATCAACTTGATTCTGCACTTGGCATGTGCTTTTGGGCCTCAGTGACATTTGATGCTTCCTTTGTGATGACTAATATTTGGATTCTGAATTTTATGCATACACACAAAGCGCTTATCTAACTATCACTGTTTTCAGGAACTCAGGATCCATACTGGCAGTTTCCTGCATTTTTGTTCAATCTCATATCAAGTTGGTCTGAAGAAAGCAGCTTGGGCACAAATGTTGTTGCTATACTGCACAGGCGGTGTAAAATTGCACCTGCAGAATTGCTAACACCATCATATGACAACTGTCCATTAACAGGTTTTGCATTTTCTCAATAACTGCATTACAGCTCATTGATGGCCCTGTGAAAGGTTGGTCATTTTCCACCAATGTGCAGTCATTGCTGAACCAGTTGCACTCTCCTCTTATTTGGGTAACAGCCATGGTATTGTCAGCAAAAACCTGTTGAATTCACAAATATGCAGTTAGCAGAATTCTCCACTGTATAGTCATATAAGCGCCTATCAAAATGAATATTAATTGCATTAATCTCTTCTAGTTATATCAATGTCTTCAATTCTCTAACATGTTTCTTTTTTTATTTTTCTTCATATAGGAAAAGAATATAATGAATTGATACAGCTCCAAGATATAGTATATAAAATCAATATTAGAAAAACAGAAACTAATTTTCTGCAATATTAACTAGTTTGCAGATATTAGCACCATTATAAGAAAAACATTGTTGACAGATATAAATTTCACGAAAAACTCATTTGTTTGAAGATTGGAGGGAAAAGAAAAATTCTCTTAGATTCAGTGTGACCCATAAAGTGATAATGAAATCTTTCTTGAATATAAATTAAGTGCAAAGTGAAGGCTCAGAATCTAGTGGTTAGTGTGTTGTGCTCAGAATCTAGTGGTAAGTGTGTTGTGCTCATAATCATAAGAAGGCTTTGAATCTTGGACCAGGTGAAGTGTTGTGTTTTTGAGCAAAGCACTTCATTTTGAATTACTCCATTCAATTCAGCTGAAATGTGTACCAGCAGGTTCTGAAACATAAGCCTTCAGCAGCTTGGCATTTCACCATATCTAGTGTTCTTTAGTTGTGTAATGACAATGAAACCAGGATAATAATCCTCTATGCTTTAGTAAAACTAAACAATGTCAAAATCTTTCAGAAGAATTTATTCACTTGCAAACAAGACTTGTAAAATTATTAAACATACCTTAACTCGTTCTTACCTATTACGAAAAGTGAAAATAAAATCTTACTGTGAATTACCCAGCAACAAGAAATCAGTCAAAAAATAATATTTGCTTACAGAGTGTGATTATTCAAATACCTCTATTTTCAAAACTTTACTGACTGAAACTAACAATATTATTAGCCTCCCACACTTAGGCTGACGAAATTATAACTTCACCTTCATCCAAATTCATTCTTGGTTAGTTTCAATAAATAAAACACATTTTTAATATGTAGTCTTTTGTTGTAATACCATATATTTCTATTTTATTTTGATTATTCATAGCAGAATGATATATATTTACATTATAATTCACAATTTCACCATTTCATGGCCTATCAAGTAACGTAGAGACAGTTCTATTTTTTACTTTTATGTATTAAGACAATGTTATTTATTATAAAAAGTATAAATTCTGTGATAAGTATAAAGTAAAGTAAAGACAGTCAAATATATACATACATATATATATATATAAGAGAGTATTTACTGATCTTTAATCCCGCATAAACGGCTGTTATTTCTAACACCGTGAATGTGGGACGGCTAGTTTGGCCTGGCTACACACGTGTAGTCAGACCTGCAAAATTTTTGATGTGAGATGTACTAATTTTACTGGATTCCTGTTGATAAGCACAGAAGATTTGGATATTTCACTTTTTATTTCAATTCCATTTCGATTCTCTTTATTTTTCAATTCACATACCACCGTTGCGAAACGGATTTAGGTTTCGAGGTTCAAATTCGTCTACGGAACAGGTTTGGATTTTGAAATTTAAATCTGTCCAGGAATCATGGCCGTTGCTAATATAAGAATGTCTTTATTGACTTATATCGAGACAGACAAATTGTATTCACTTTAATTAGTTTATTTCATTAATAGCTAACTTTGTCTGTTGCAATGCAAACACGTTTTGTGTTTATCATATATTTTAATGTATATATATATATATATATATATATATATATATATATATATATATATATAAGGTGGAGGGGTCAATCAAGGCCAAAATGTAGACTTGGAAAGCATGGTGGGATGGGGGGAAGTAGAGAAGACTATCAAGTGGTCAGGAGGGAGGCTAGGATTCATGTGTACTTCGCAAGAAGGGAGCAGAGGAAAGAAAGTTCAAGCATGTTCTACAACGCGAGGACCAAAAACATGAGGTATTCAGGATTGCTAGGCAATTTGTCAAGGAAAACAGTGATATTGTCGGGGAGAAGTGTGTCCTTAATGATGATGGTGTACTTGCCATCACTGACGCTGATAAGAAAGTAGCTTGGAAGTGTCACTACAAAAGGCTACTAAATGAGGAGAATAATTGGGAGAAAGACAGTCTCCCCCACATCGACCCAATAGAGGGACCCGCAGTGCAAGTTGAAGGTAGTATAATAAGTAAGGTGATCAAAGACATGAAGACGGGCAAGGCGGCCGGGCCTTCGGATATAGTTGCTGAAATGCTGAAAGCATCTGGAACGGTTGGACACACTATGGTCACTCGGATAGTAAACCAAGTCATACAGAATGGGATCATTCCAAAGGACAGGCGCAGTAACATCATCATTAACTGTTACAAGGTTAAAGGTGATGCCCTAGATAGAGGAAATTATAGAGGCATTAAATTAATTGACCAAGTCATGAAGGTCACAGAAAAAGTAATAGCGCAACTAATCAGAGAGCGAATTGATCTAGATGAAATGCAGTTCGGGTTTGTGTCAGGTAAAAGTACAACAGACACTCTCTTCATTGTACGACAACTACAGGAGAAGTACCCAGCTAAAGGTAAACCCCTATACTTAGCCTTTGTTGACTTGGAGAAAGCATTTGACAGAGTACCCCGCTCGATTATCTGGTGGGCCCTTAGAAAACTAGGTGTTGATGAATGGCTTGTGAGAGCTATACAAGCCATGTATAAAGAAACAGTCAGCAAGGTTAGAATTAACAACGAATATAGTGAAGAGTTTAACGTAAAAGTTGGTGTTCATCAGGGCTCCGTCACTAGCCCCCTACTATTTATTATTGCCCTTCAGGCTATAACAGTGGACTTCAAGACCACCGGCTGCCCATGGGAACTCCTATATGCAGATTATCTAACGCTCATAGCTGAATCAATGGCTGAACTAGAGAAGAAATTCCAAACATGGAAGCATGGCCTAGAATGAAAAGGCCTTAAAGTTAACTTGTATAAGACTAAAGTTCTAGTTTGTAGGAAGGAAAATAGGGCACCGGTCGCATCTGGGAAATGGCCATGCTCAGTGTGTAGGAAAGGAGTAGGCAGAAACTCCATTTTATGTCCCAAATGCAAAGTATGGGTGCATAAAAGATGTAGTGGGATCACAGGTAAGCTAACTAAGAATATAAATTTTATATGTGACTGGTGCTCTGTTGCAATAAGTAGCAGCAAGTGCCCACTGAATACTAGCTCATTCCATTGCACAGATGGTTCTATAGAAATAGTGGACACCTTCCGTTACCTGGGTGACCAAATCAGCAGTGGGGGAGGGTGCTCTGAAAGTACAGTAGCTAGAGTCAGAACGGGATGGAAAAATTTCAGAGAGCTTATACCACTATTGGCCGCTAAAAGGTTCTCTCTAAAAATGAAAGGCAGGCTGTATGATGCCTGCATACGAACAGCAATGTTGCATGGCAGTGAGACCTGGGCATTGTGTGCAGAGGATATGCGCAGACTGGAGAGAAACGAAGCTTGAATGCTCCGCTGGATGTGTAATAGTAATATACGTGAACGGCAAAGCATAAACGAACTAAAGGAGAAATTAGGAAAAAGAGGGATCAGATATTGTTTACTCGAGAGAAGACTACGTTGTTACGGTCACGTGATGCGCATGAAAGACGACAGCTGTATAAAAAAGTGCAGGGCGATAAAAATAGATGGTAGCCACGGAGTAGGCAGACCCAGAAAAACCTGGGACGACTTGATAAATTCCGACCTCACACACTTACACCTCTCCTAGACAATGTCACTGAACCGAGATCTTTGGCGCTACACAGTTATACAGAAGACCCGCCTTGCCTAAGTACAACGCGAAACCTACAGTCAGTAGGCACCTCTAACAAACACCCCCGCTCCCTACCCTCACCACATCCACACCACCCCTTTAAATGTGAAGTTATGTTGGTAGCACAACATCCAGTCCGAAAAAAATGAGGTCGTGTATGTGTCACGACAAAAAAACACACAGTCCATGCTGTAATGTGGCCGTGTAGGTAACACGGTAAAAACCTCCCAGTACACACTGTAAACGTGGTTGGTGTTGGGAAGGGCACCCAGCCGTAGAAAACCCGCCAGACGTGTAGGTGTCACGACAATAAAACACACAGTCCACGCTGTAATGTAGCCATGTATGTAACACGGTAAAAACCTCCCAGTCCGCACTGTAAACGTGGTTGGTGTTAGGAAGGGCATCCAGCCGTAGAAAACCCGCCAGACAGTCCTGAGGAAGACAACCAATCTTGCCTCAAGTGGGACAATTCCCGTCCAGACCTATGCTAGCGTGGAAAATGGACATTAAAGGATGATGATGATGATGATATATATATATATGTATATATATATATATATAGTAATAATAATTGTTTCTACATTTGGCACAAGGCCACCAATTAACCAGTACATTACTGGTACTTTATTTCATCAACCTCATAAGGATGAAAGGCAAAGTTAACCTCGGCGGGATAATAATAATGTGAAGACTAACATCCGAAGAGGGCTCGATAAGGATAATATATATATAAAAATATATAAAACCATAGAACAAATATTTATTAAAATAACAGATTAAAGTTTAAGCAATTCTTTGCTTAAACTTTAATCTGTTATTTTGATAAATGTATATATATATCTATGTGTGTGTGTGTCTAGTATATATACAGGGTGGCCATTGAAAAACTTGTTCATTTTCAATTTTTTATATTTTGTAGATTATAGAGCATCCCTTGTTGTTTTTTTACACAAAATACTGAAAAAATCCATTATTTATATTTCCAAATAAAATAGTAAAAACCACGTGTTCGTAAAAGTTATTTTTGTTTTATATCATTCAGTCTTTCAATGGCCACCCTATATATATATATATATTTGTAGGAAAATGGAAAAACTCCATGTAAGGATGCCATTGAGGTGGCATTGGGTAGAACATTACATCGAAGGACAGAAATCAGCAGCTTGATGTGAGTTGACTCAACGAAATAATAGTAATTTTAGGTAAATTATTGAAACTTCAGTTCATCTGAAATCTTATGAGCTGATTTTAATGTTAGCGATCTCTTCTCACCCATTCTATTTCTTCCTTCCTATTAATTCTTTGAATCAACTCACATCGAGCCGCTGATTTCTCTCCTTCGATGTAATGTTTTACCCATGCCACTTCAATGGAATTTTATTGTTTTAAAAGCTTCCTTATGCTGAGTTTTTCTATTTTCCGACGAATTATAATACACATACGTTTCAAAACTTGATATTCGAGTTAAATTTGTTTATATATAGAGAGAGAATGAGCCATATATCATTTGAGAAACACAGTATTTTGCACACACATAAAGCACATAATATGTAGGAAAAATATGAACTTCAAGATGGAAAAAGTTCTTCTTTCCTTATGGTACCATTTCATGATTAAAAGAAACCATGACTAAAACCGATCTAGGTAATGAATCATCTATACCCAACTATCAATTTTGGTAAAGCTACAGGAGATGCGAATCAATCAGCAGAGGAATTTCATCTTTAAATAAAGTTCCAATAGTGTATAGTGTATCCTTTTGTATATCTTCCAGGACCCGCAAGTTATGCCAAACATGTAGACAGCATGAGGTAATAAAGTTTTAACTGTTGCAGCAGATATAAACAAGACAACATCATATCCCTTTGAAAGAGGTGTGAAAAACTAGTCACATTGTGAGCAGCTCAACAAATAAATAATTTGGAGCAGTTATACTAATTTAAAGTATAACTGCATATATTATGTATGATACTCTGTACAAATGTCCATTGATCTTTTCTACTGAGAAATACAAACATCATACATAATGTATATGTTGTGATAATTTAAATTAGTATATATATATATACACGTATATGGGTCTAAAAAGGAATATATATATAGAGAGAGAGGTAGTAGTAGTAGTACCTTGAATTAGTATATATATAAGCGTATATACATAGATATACTTCCTGTCTCTCATACACACAAACCACACAAAATCCACACCCATATTTTACAAAAATAACCTCAATCCAAATTTCTGACTGAAAGCCATCACTAATACTATACTCTGCATTATTTAATTACACACCACAACAAAACCTGTGACAAACAAACAAACAAAAATACACACACACACACTACGCTGCAAAAACAAACAAATAGTTTAAGATGGTAGTATGGACGAAACTAGAGAAGAAGAGAAAAGAAGAAAAGAATCCTTCATCAGCTGTAAAAACCTAGATCAAGAAGTTTCGGCGCTTAAATGCAGGACATATGTAAGCAATCAGCGGTGCGCCCAAGGCCTTTTCTCAATCAAAAGGCCAGGGGGAAAAGAAGAGAAAAGGGAAGGAAAAAGAAGAAAAAAAGGAAGAAGAACAAAGGTGGAAAGGTAGTGAGGAGAGAGGAAGAAAGAGAAAAAAAAACAGGTGAACAGACCCAATATTGGGGGCACAGGACAATGGAACATGCAAGTGAGTAACCGAGGAAAATTTAGGATAAATAAATTATAGCAAACCAGGTAGAGGTAAGTCTGCAAGGATGCGATGACAAGAGGTCAGTGTTACCGTGTCCCTCAATCGAAGCAGAGAACGATGAGGAAAAAGGGAAGAGAGAGGAGGAGAGAGTCGATACGAAAGTGTGGTGGGACCACAGATTGAGCAAAACAGGTAGAGGAGGGTCACAGCGGTAAATACAAAATGATAAGAAACGAAAGGAGCTGTGTGGTTACTGTAAACAAAGTTTAAGATGTTAGTATGGACGAAACAAGTGAAGAGAAAAGAAAAGAATCTTTCATCAGCTGTAAACATCGAGATCAAGATGTTTCGGCTCGGTTTTTACAGCTGATGAAGGATTCTTTTCTTCTTTTCTCTTCTCTTGTTTCGTCCATACTACCATCTTAAACTTTGTTTACAGTAACCACACACTCCTTTCGTTTACGACGCGTTTTACAACTGTCGTTAAACTCTTTTGGATTATTTCCCTTTCCCTTCTCCCTCTCAGTTCCAGTTGCTCCGACTCTCTCTCTCTGCTTCGATTGAGGGACAGTGTAACACTGGCCTCTTGTTATCGAATCCTTCCAGACATACGTCTACCTGGTTTGCTATAGCTTATTTATCCTAGTTGTTCCTCGGTTACTCACTTGCATGTTCCATTGTCCCGACCCCCCCCCCCACACTATTGGGTCAGTACACCTGTTTTTTTCTCTTTCTTCTTCTCTCCTCACTACCTTTCCCCCTTTGTTGACCTTCCATTTTCTCTTCTATTTTCTTCCCCTTTCTCTTCTTTCCCTCCTGGCCTTTTAATTGAGAAAAGGCCTTGGGAAATTGCTTACACATGTCCTGCATTTAAGCGCCGAAACATCTTGATCTCGGTTTTTACAGCTGATGAAGGATTCGTGTCTTCTTTTCTCTTCTTCACTTGTTTCGTCCATACTACCACCTTAAACTTTGTTTATAGTAATCACACAGCTCCTTTCATTTTATATATATATATATATTTTTTATTTATAAATAAATTAGTATTTCTTTCCTTAAAAAGATTTCTCTATGTTTTGATTCCATCACACTTACAATACAACACGCACACACCCACACACAAACACACACATATATATATATACCGACACACACATATATATATATGTACCGACATACACACACATATATATGTACCGACACACACACACAGACATATATACATGCACACTCACACATACACACTCATACCATCTAAAACCACATTCCTCAGAATTTCTTTTAGAATCCTATACATTTGACAATCCTATATACCTTTCTCCCCTATAGCAATTGTCTCTAGCTTACATTTCCCCTATTCACCCCCAACTGAACTCTTGACCAGTTATTTAACACAATTGAGAAACACACACATATCTACAGAAAAATCTCCCTAAAACACTTTTGTTCTGTGAAAAGACACAACTACCACTACTCCTACTCCGCCTCCTTCTACTACTACTACTACTACTACTACTACTACTACTACTACTACTACTACTACCCCTTTCTCTCTATATATAAGGTTCCTTTTTAGACCCAGTCTGAACAGATGAACAGACCTTCTCCAACAGTTAATTTTAAATTTTAAATTCTAAATTCTTTTTTAATTCTTTTTAATTGTAATATTTAATATTTCATAAGATGGATTACACCGAAACATCAAAACCGGTAATATTTTACATATTTCATATACTTTATAAAACTCCTTTTTTTAAAAAAAATTAATCTCATTTTTTCAATAATATCACTTTGACTGATCAAAGAAGAAAAAAGAAAAGCACATTCTCTAAATATATTTTCTGTGCTGTTATCAATCCTAGTTTTTCTCTATACACACACACACGCACGCACGCACGCACGCACGCACGCACGCACGCAAGCACGCACGCACGCACGCACACACACACACACATATATATATATATGTAAAAGTTCTATTTAAATTGTTGGGATGCAACAAGCAAATATTTTTATAACTGATATAAAGCTCTTAACAAATAATTGGAGTAAAAATACGATATTAACAAATGGAAACTATATTTAGAAAACCATATTTATTTCATTATACATATTTCAAGGACGCCAAGTTAAATTATGGAGTGCTTTCATCAGATAAAATATAATATAGAGCAGTTTTATCAATAAATATTGACATACCCTTAAAGAATGCAACTATTACTGAAGACTATCCGGGAGCTTCCAACAGTAATGGTTGCATTCGTTAAGGGTATGTCAATATTTATTTATAAAACTGCTCTATATTATATTTTATCTGATGAAAGCACAGCATAATTTAACTTGGTGTCCGTGAAATATGTATAATGAAATAAATATGGTTTTATAAATATAGTTTCTATTTGTTAATATCGTATATATATATATATATATATATATATATATATATATATATATATTAATAAGAGGAATTCCAACTTTGTCTGATTTACTCGTTTTATTTACCATCCTTTAACATATATATAATGATATTATAATGAAATAGTATGATAGAATATTAAATTCTAAGTGTTAATTGAACAAGTACTTTCATGCTTTCGCAATCTTCAGGTTCATGATATGTGGTGACAGTCGAGTTTGCAATTTTCAACTGTAATGAGATGGGTAAATTTCCTACCTTTTATACACTTTATACAGAGAAAAGTGGCTCCAGAATGCAAAGCCCTGTAAACTGTATTTCGACCAATCAGTGTGTAGTTTCACTGAATTACTCCAGCTGATTGGTTTAAGCGTCACGGCTGGCTGAGCATGCTAACGGCCAACAGTCATATCCAACGTATCAATTGTTTTGCTTTTTGAAATGATGAAAATAGCATTTTCTATTAATCATCACCATCAACATCACTTTTATTATTATTATTATTGTTGTTGTTGTTGTTGTTGTTAGTGGTCGTGGTCATAGTGGTAGTAGAAGTAATACCCCTAGGCGTTATTATTGTTCATTTAGCTTGGGTTTGAATTTATCAATAAAATTCTTTTCTTTGATTTTTCTCTTGATTTCACTTGGGCTATGTAATTTGTAGAATGGGAATATTATAAATATTCCCTGACCACATGTTGCCAGGTGGCCGCTTAGGGGTATCTGACGGACATTTGGGTCTCTGATTTGTTGACGGTGTACCCGTGCACGTTCCGATAGTGCATTTCCAGTTTGACCGACATATAGTTCTTCACAATTCGGGCATTTAATGCAGTAAATTAGATTTCTGCTTTTGCAGTTCATATTTGCATTTGGGAATATTTTTCCAGTTTTTGTTTTCATATATTGACCGGCGTGTATGGATTGACATGTGCCGCATCGATTATCATTGCATTTAGATACAGTGAATGATTGGTCTTTGGTAATCAAAAACGACACCACCATTACCACGGATATATATTATAAACACACAGACGCCCATCAATATCTGAATTTTAAGTCGTGCCATCCACCTCATACAAAACGCAACATCCCATACTGCCTAGCCAGAATAATTTGTACCATTGTAGAAGATACGAATACCAGGTACAAACGCCTAACAGAACTAAGAGAATTTTTGCTCAAACAAAAATACCCATCTCAACTTATAGAAAATGGCATACAGCGGGCTATGAAAATACCTATACAACAACTTAGAACAACCCAAGGAAGAAGAAACCAAGAACTGGTCATACGATTTATAATGACACACAACCCATGTCACCAGAATATCTTCAACACTGCCAAAGCAAACCTACCGATCATTGCTCAAAGTAACGAATTAAAAGGCTTAATCACAGATCGATCTTTGACTCTTAGTAAAAGACAGCCAAAAAATTTGAAGCAATTGCTAACAAAAACAAAGTTTGACCTTAACAACAAAGACCAATCATTCACTGTATCTAAATGCAATGATAATCGATGCGGCACATGTCAATCCATACACGCCGGTCAATATATGAAAACAAAAACTGGAAAAATATTCCCAAATGCAAATATGAACTGCAAAAGCAGAAATCTAATTTACTGCATTAAATGCCCGAATTGTGAAGAACTATATGTCGGTCAAACTGGAAATGCACTATCGGAACGTGCACGGGTACACCGTCAACAAATCAGAGACCCAAATGTCCGTCAGATACCCCTAAGCGGCCACCTGGCAACATGTGGTCAGGGAATATTTATAATATTCCCATTCTACAAATTACACAGCCCAAGTGAAATCAAGAGAAAAATCAAAGAAAAGAATTTTATTGATAAATTCAAACCCAAGCTAAATGAACAATAATAACGCCTAGGGGTATTACTTCTACTACCACTATGACCACGACCACTAACAACAACAACAACAACAATAATAATAATAATAAAAGTGATGTTGATGGTGATGATTAATAGAAAATGCTATTTTCATCATTTCAAAAAGCAAAACAATTGATACGTTGGATATGACTATTGGCCGTTAGCATGCTCAACCAGCCGTGACGCTGAAACCAATCAGCTGGAGTAATTCAGTGAAACTACACACTGATTGGTCGAAATACAGTTTACAGGGCTTTGCATTCTGGAGCCACTTTTCTCTGTATAAAGTGTATAAAAGGTAGGAAATTTACCCATCTCATTACAGTTGAAAATTGCAAACTCGACTGTCACCACATTTCATAAACCTGAAGATTGCGAAAGCATGAAAGTACTTGTTCAATTAACACTTAGAATTTAATATTCTATCATACTATTTCATTATAATACCATTATATATATTTTAAAGGATTGTAAATAAAACGAGTAAATCAGACAAAGTTGGAATTCCTCTTATTAATATAATCTTCTATACACAATCATACACACCCGTGTATATTTACCTATCTATATCTATATATATATATATGTATATATATATATATATGTATATATATATATATATGTATATATATATATATGAGGTGGTGTCAAAAAGTTCCTGCACAAGTTGTTTTTAAAAAAAGATTATATATATACTTAAGTTTTAACATAATGTTCTTTAAAATAATCAGCTTGCATGGCAATACAAATGTCCCAGTGTTCCTGCCACTTTTGGAATCTAGCCTGGAAGTAATTTTCCATAAGTGAGTCGAGGATCTTCTGCAATTTGCTCTGGATCTTGGTAATAGTGTTAAAATAGTGAACTTTGAGTTGCATTTTCAGGCTGGAGAAGAGATGAAAGTTCACAGGTTTTAAATCTCGGGAATAAGGCAGGTGCAGAAGTGAAACAATGTTGTTTTTGGCAAGAAACTCACAAGTGTGGAGAGTTCGGTGACAGGGTGCATTGTTGTTATGAAGAATCCATTTCTTTGCTCTCCACAGATCTGGTTGCTTTTGCTCAACATCCTCCCCCAAAAACCTCACAACATTGTAGTAAAACTCTTTATTGATCATCTGGCCCTGGGGATGAATTCTTGATGCACAATACTGTACAGAGGGACTCTGCAGAAACAACACAATCACATAGATATGTGACAGCCCATAGAAGAGAGAATAAAGAACACTGGCAAGAACTTAAGGAGGGGCAAGCTCATCAGTGTTATATCGACACACCAATCTGGAACATGGGGGCTCAATAGATATATTAGAAATAAAAATCCTATCCACATGTAAAACTAACGCAACATGCAGACAAATTTAGAGATCACACACATAATAGAAGGTAGACCTAGCCTATAGAGAAAACATGAATGGAATAGTAACAAACCACAACTAATGTCAGAAGACTGAACAGAATGAAAAAAGACACAAACAGTCAAAGATACAAACCCACACACACATAATGACACACAAAGGTGAATGTGCAGGGATAGGCACACGGCATTGAAAACATACCACAGAATAAGACAAATGAAGTAACAGATTAAAACCAGAAAGAAGAGGAGGCACATAATAGATCAAATAGTCATTTGAGGAGGTCACAGTATGTGTGATAAAAGAACTTTGACAAACTAACCAATAACTAATAATAAAAATAAAGTGAACACCATATAGTACATGTGTTGTTTTATTTTATTTGCTATACAAGCAACATGTCCTGCAAATATAACAATATATAATATATATATATATATATATATATATATATATATATATATTTAGAATCGGCCATATGATCAGTGGCAGTGAGAATTTTCAGTAGCTGGAATCCAGTCCTCGATAGCTGTTCCATTTACCGAATTATTATTATTTTTATATGAGACGCCAGTGTCCGCGCATCGCCTGGAGACTCGGCTGAGAATGACCTCCCTGATGACGCAATGAAATTCTCAACGGTTCATTACGTAACTGTCTTTATCCCATTGCAGAAACTAATTAGTTGGAGTGAAAATTTAAGTAAGTAAGTTAATTTATTTTTTTAATTTTTTTTTTAAAGATTTTCTTATTTTACGTCTTTTATATTATTGTTCTGCATTCTCCTGCATCGAACCACCTAGGTACTATGACATAACCTGTGTATTTGCTGGCATTGGCGTACATCTGTGCGCTTATGTTAGTAGATATATTAAATTATCTATATTTATCTCCAAATCACTGATTTGTCGAGCAAACCTGCCAAAACCACTTCTAAAAATTTTTTTGGGGGGTGTTAGTAGGCGCTTGTCATCTTACCACCCCATTCCTACTGACTAGCCTCTGTGTCACGTGATTGATTCTTTAGAATCGGCCATATGATCAGTGGCAGTGAGAATTTTCAGTAGCTGGAATCCAGTCCTCGATAGCTGTTCCATTTACCGAATTATTATTATTTTTATATGAGTCGCCAGTGTCCGCGCATCGCCTGGAGACTCGGCTGAGAATGACCTCCCTGATGACGCAATGAAATTCTCAACGGTTCATTACGTAACTGTCTTTATCCCATTGCAGAAACTAATTAGTTGGAGTGAAAATTTAAGTAAGTAAGTTAATTTTTTTAAAAAATGTTCTTATTTTACGTCTTTTATATATATATATATATATATATATATATATATATATATATATATATATATATATATATATATATATATATATATATATCCATCATCATTATCATCACTTAATATCCATTTTCCATGCTTGTATGTGTTAGATGGCTGTCATGGTCCGTGGCCATGCTGTTCAGGTGACTAAGTCCTGTTGGTATGATTTGTTTTGGCTTGATTTCTATGGGTGAATGCACCTCCTGACACTAACCACTTTACAGCCTATAATAAGGGCATGGTTTCTATGGCTGTTAGCCCTTCATTACACCAACCACTTTACTGCATGTACTGAGCTCATTTATCATGTCTCTAACACTCAGGCCTTACAGCATGGGCTGGGTGCTTTTTATTGTAACAACACCAATACAATCATATAGCGTGGGCTGTGTGATTTTTTTATGGCACCAGCATCATCTCATTACAGCACGAAGGTGCTTAATGTTGTTGGACTTACAGAGGAGATACTGGTGGGGTTTGGGGTGGGGTACAGACATTGCTCTGCCATGAGGCCATCATTGAGGCAGCCTCGAAACAAGTAGAAGGTGTCTGATATTGTGAGCTGTTCCTGATTTCCTTGAAAGCCTAAAAGTGGGAATCTATATGCTGCTTTTGGTGATGGAGGATCATGAAGAAGGAGTTGAGGCAAAATTCTTCCTTTTCAAAGGGGCCCTTTGATTTTGAGTGCTCTGCATTTCTTATGCATATCATTTTTAATATGCATTACATGTCTGTACCATCATAGTCTCCTCCTCTGCACACTTCACCTAATGTCTCTTATGCATAGCTTTTGTCTCAGCTCATTGATACATTATCACTGATGCATACTACTATTACATATCGATTGGAGCAGCTCACCTCATTTCATTCCAATCATCGTAAGTCATCTATCTGTACTGAAACTTCCAAATCTCATTACCATGTAGTACCACCATTCACAGGCAAACATCATACAATATACATTCATTCTGAGGGAGAGACCCTTGTAGCCAGCTGGCGTAGTAGTTACAGAACATCCACACTCTTTTAATTTTGATTCTCAAGTAGCAGAAGCTGTCAATTACCTCTAGAAAGCCATTGGGACATTGAATATAGCTTGTTTCCTATGAGCTATTGTTGCTTACTGTTCCTGTACATTGGCCCCATACACAGCTTGCAATCTTTGGTAGCCTGCTTGTGATCCCACTCCATGTTTGTGTTTAATTTCTACTCATAGCTTTCCTTCTTATTACCAAACACTTTATAGCATATACTGAGTGCATTTTATCATAGCAAAATATGTAAATGAGTTTGAAAGAGCATAGTGAATCTTTATGATAGAAATAAAGACTTTAAATCTCCAGAGAAATTTCTATCATTTCTTTATATTTCAGTATACTTTCATATATTTCTTTAATTTTATTTGGCTTTCATTCTTTATTTAACAAGCATCATTATCTGTTATTTTATGACCATACAATACTATGATTTAAATATATATATACACATAAGGAATACACTTGCATGCATACATACATAATGACACATGACTATTTGCCCACATATTTAAGTGTTACACAGGCATATTTATGGCAATCTGCCCTGATGGATAGAAAATACTGTATTCATGTGTATGCATATGCATATTTGTGAGTGGATACCAACACATATTTACACATTAGACTATATATAATAGTTAATATATAAATGGTAATATGCCTGTGCAAATATTCAAATACACATGGCTTTAAATCTGTATGTACATGAATTTGTATCAGTCAAACTCTCCCTCACATTTTAATATAAACACCAACACACACACATGCATAGACAAACACTCTCAGACACCTTCCGATATATATTTATGTATATATATATTGAAAGATTCAGTAGATGTGTGTGTACTGAGGAAAGTATGGATATTAGCACTCTATGTTATAGCAGAGAGTACACATTAAGAAGAACAAAATGAGGATTCACATCAAGGTTTTTATTGATTAGGCTCAGATAAAAATGTTTCACAGATGTGTGACTCAGGATCCATATTAGTGATATAGACACGACTCCAGCTCTAATCTGCTCACCAGACTTGTTAATCAAACAAAATTAAGAATCTTATCTGAAGGCATCCTATCTGAGATAGTGTGTATATATACAGGATTACAGACCAACCAATGCACACACATACATATTCACACACATGCACTCACACATACATAGACACACACACATGTTATGAAGCTCATATACACCGTTATACATGTTATGAAGCTCATATACACACATATAAAGTCACATGACTACAGACAAAATTAATGCTTCAAGTAGTGTGGAATCTGTAATCTCGAAGAAATTTTAATAAGGACAAAACCTGCAGATGAAGGAATTCCTGTTCGATCATAATACACATGTATTATCTATATTACTTGTGCATTATATAACATGTTATACAACTTCCAGGGGGGATCCAGAAACCTATCTGACATTTTATCAATTATATCGATTTTAATTAATCAGAGATGGACCAGGTATGAAAAACCTTTCTGTATCTATCGTAATGTTGTTGTATATATAGTTGGTCTCTCTGTTTGGTGTTCTAGGTGCCACACTTTATAACTACAATGTTAACTCAGGACTTAATGTTTATTTTTAACTTTCGAACCATTGAGTGCTTTGTGATTGCTTCAAACAAATCAAATAGTACTTGCTGTACAGCAGCTAAAACTCGATTTACAATTATTATAATATATACATACATATATATATATATATATACTAGCAGAATGGCCTGGCGTTGCTCGGGATTCTAAACATAGATGGCATGTTTACCCCTCCTTTCTGAAACAGTTTCGTCGTATGTTCACCAATTGATGCAGAAGTCCTAATAAAAAGTGAAGTCGCCTTGGATGAATAGGCAAATCATTTTCCATTAAGATTTTACAAATGCATGTAATTTGGTTCCTTTCTTTTTTGTTGTTGTTTTTGCTGCTGTCGAGCCTCATGAAATAAATACGTTTGTTTAGATTTTGTTATTGTGTATGCAAAACTATCTGTACACGAATATATAATTATATATATATATATATTAAAATAACAGATTAAAGTTTAAGCGAAAAATCGCTGTTTTCACCCTTAACGGGCTCTTCTGAAACTAAAAAATCAATCTGTGAACGCAGAAGTAAAAATTTCGAAAAACGTTACACACTATATACATGTATATATATACACACTATATATACATATGTACACACACACATACATATAGTGTCATAATGTCGTAATGCAGACAGCCAGACATACAGACAGAAATTATAAGGGCGCGACGTCATAGCTATGTATCTATCTAAAAAGACAGACTAAGAATTATAGAGAGATCGGTAAAGCGCGCCTAATGCGGTCCCTAGGGCATGGAAAATTTCAAATACTTTTTGCTCAAAACACTCACACGACCATACGTATTACATGTGTAAAGTTTGAAAAAAGTCGGTTGGGTGGTTCTCGAGTTTTAGGGAGTCAGACAGACAGACATTGTCTGTTTTTATATATATATAGTATACGGTATACGGTGCTGATGATAGCTAATAAGCTAGAAACTAGTTCATCGTTCCTTTGTCAGTGTTGAACAAAAGGGCAACTATGGTTGCCGAACACTGTACGGCTAATACTTTCGGGCTGTTTGTTTACAAACAAACCGAGCATTATAATAAATGTTCGGTAAACCCATGCGTACATATATATATATATGTGTGCATGTATGTATATATATATACATACTACTGTACGTCTGTATACATATATGTATGTACGTATGCAGACTTATATATATATATATGTGTGTGTGTGTGTGTGTGTGTGTGTGTGTGTGTGTGTGTGTGTGTGTGTGTGTGTGTGTGTGTGTGTGTGTGTGTGTGTGTGTGTGTGTGTTTATATACATGCACTGACACCACACACAACTGGTCACAGAGAGTTGTGTATAAAGGTATGTAGATGAAAAGCTCTGTAGTCGGTGATGACGAAAGCCAGGCTGCAGTAATCACCATACCCATCAACTACAACAGCAACCACACCACCAACAACAGCAACAACAAAAACAATCATGCCGACTGGTCAAATTACATTTATAATTTTATTACGATTGGTAATAAAGTTAGCCAGACCCAACCCAGCAAGACCTGTCCACCGACAACACCACCAGCAACGACAACAACAGTAACAAGCACAACATCATAAATATGACAGAATAATAATTGTTTCTACTTTTGGCGCAAGACCAGCAACTACCCGCATGCATTACTGGTGCTTTATTTTATTGACCCCGTAAGTATGAAAGGCAAAGTTAACCATGGCGGGATTTGGGCTCAGATTATAAAGGGCCATTACTCTTTCCTGCAAAGCATGGAGTCTCATGCTCTACCAATATTGCGAATCAATAATAATAATAATAATGGTTTCTTATATAGGCACAAGGCCATCAATTTTTGGGGAGTGTAGTAAGTCGATTAAATCGACCCTAGTGCATGACTACTGGTACTTTATTTTATCAACCCCGTAAGGATGAAAGGCAAAGCTAACTCATATTAATAACTAGCAGATGTACCCGGCGTTGCTCGGGAAATGAATGACAGCCTGAATTGTTCAAGGTCGTTTATGGCTTAGCTAGCAATTTCTGAGTGCAAGTCAGCTTCTGTCAGCTAATTGGCTAGCCAATGAGAGGTCGCCTCAATAGCACGTGCCAAATCGGTTTAGTACTTCAAAAGTAAAAAGGAGCCTAGTATTTGTACACAGACAGATACACACACAAAATCGATTTTTCGTTTTCGACCCCAATATCGATTTTTTTTCCAAATTTGTTTTTGTCCAAACCCTGCTCGGGCATATAAGCAACATGTGTGCCAAATTTGGTTGAAATGGGCCTAGTACTTCAAAAGTTAAAAGGAGCCAAGTATTTGTACACAAACAGACAGACAGACACACACACAGACCGACTTGCTTTTATATATATAGACTAGCAGAAAACCACCCGGTGGGCCGTTTTCTGCTAGCAAATCTAGTGTATATACTGATATTGTTGAGATTTGGATGAGAAATGTTTTCGGCACCACATGTTCACCGCCTCTCGGTGTGTCTTTTATGCATGTATAAATATATATGTTATATATACGGTGAAATCTTTGAAATAAATATATGTTAAAACGAAAAAGGAGAAAATAAATAACTGGCGGTTAGAAAAAAATATTCCTATGAAATTTTAATCATACCATTAGGTGTGAATAAGGAAATATTTTGTTATTGTCAAAACAAATGTTCAAAAGTTAAACTTCAACTTTTTGAATTATTTCCAATTTTTTCATGAAATTGAACACTGGACATTGGCTGCTGGAAATGGAAATTAAATCGTATTGAATTGTATTTAAATTTCTAACCTTATTTTATTATTTAAATTTTTTCAATAAGAAATAAAAAAAAACAACAAAATAAATTGAAGATAAAATTGAACAAATCAAACGTAGGTTATGGAACTGCGCAATCTGATTAATAAATTACCTCATCAGCAGCAACCTTCTTCAAATGGTCCTTATTATCAGCAGCAACATCCACAAATTCAATGGCAACCTTATTCAAATGGTCCTTATTATCAGCAGCAACAACCACAAATTCAATGGCAACCTTCTTCAAACCACAAATTCAATGGCAACCTTCTTCGCATGGTGTCAAGTCAGAACCGCCTCGAACTGGTTACTTCTGGCTTGTGCAAGGTGTCTCTATAGCAACCAGCGATTCCCTCAGCCTCAGTGACCAAAGTCAGTGGAGAGGAGAAGGTAATATTTCTGTAGCACGTATTTTAGCGTCTATTCACTCTCTCTCTCCCTCTCTCCCTCCCGCTATCCCCCTCTCGTAGTCTGTCTCTTTCTTTCACTCTCACTCTCTCTCTACGCACGTGTTTCCACTGTCGGACAGACAGACAGAGAAATTGCTGGTTATATATATGAGTAGATAATAGTAATGATAATAATAATTGTTTCTATTTTTGGCACAAGGCCAACAATCATCCAGTGCATTACTGGTACTTTATCTTATCGACCCCATAAGGATGAAAAGCAAAGTTAACCTCGGCAGGATTTGAACTCAGTTCAGAAAGGGCCGTAATTCTATGCTGCAAAGCATGGCGTCCGACCCTCTATCGATACTGCCAATCTACCGCTGTTAGGGGCCAAAAGTGAAACGTTCATAACTGAACACACACATATATATATATATATTTTTCGTTTCTGAATTTGTTTAGCAAGATTCTTTATCTGAAAACGTGTGTTGAAACCGATATTGTTATACTTTGGGAGGGTCATGTTGCCAATAAGAAACACACGCACCAGTTATTTCACTTCAATTTATTATAATACATTTATAAATTTCCGGTTGGTTGGTTGGTTCCACAACCAGATGATTGTTTATATATTGTCAAAGATCTTTCGTCACACATTCTGTGACCTCTTCAGTGACTGGGGATTATTTTCTTTGTTTTTGTGCCTCTCCTTTGTTCTGTCCTACGCCATCTTGTTTTTGTGTGTGTTGTGTGCTTAGTTTGCGCATGTGTTACAACCGGGTGTCTGTGTGTGTTTATATTTGTTTATTTATTTGTTTATTTACATGTTACTGGTTGGTTGTTTGTTCTATGTGCGTGTGTGTTTTCATTTTGTCCTTAATTGTAAGTTGTGATGTTGCTGTTCCATTCATGTTTTCTATTTAGTTTGAACTCAGATCGTAAAGGGACGTAACTAAATAAATAATAATAAATAAGTTATAATGAAGATGATAAAAAATAAATAAAAAAATTATGTGTGCGAAGAAAAGTGAACATAATATGATTGTTGAAAATAGTTGTGGTGTTGGTGGTTAAAATATAAAGATGTGATGGTATAAACATGAAAATACTAAATATATACATATATGTATTGGTTAAATTAATAAATTAATAAATTGGAAGTTATGTTAGAAGTGATGAGATCACGATAGGATATAATGTAAGAGGTGAAATAGATTTAGGAAAAGAGAGTGAAAGGAGGAAAAGTTAGAAGGTTGTGATGTTGATTCATTGATTAGTTGATTTATTGACAGTTAATAATAATTGTTTCTACTTTGAGCACAAGACCAGCAATCACCCAGTACATTACTGGTTCTTTATTTTATCGATCCCGTAAGGATGAAAGGTAAAGTTAATCTCGGTGGGATTTGAACTCGGACCGTAAAGGGACGTAACTATGCTGGAAACCATGGCGTCCAACTCTCTACCGATACTGCCAATCCCCCGCCCTCAGTTAATAATAATAATTGTTTCTACTTTTGGCACAAGGCCAGCAATTAACCAGTGTATTACTGGTACTTTATTTTATCGACCCCGTAAGGATGAAAGGCAAAGTTAACCTCGGCGAGATTTGAACTCAGAATGGCAAGGGCTGTAACTCAATGCGTCAAAGCAGGGCGTCCGACCCTCTACCGATACTGCCAATCAACCAATGGGTTATTATAATAGACTCAGGTGGTACAATTTGAATTATGGAATTGGTGGGTCGAATCAAGTTGGTTTGAAATTAGCGAATTTAGTAGCTGCTTTATGCCTACAGAAAATTGACAGATTCATTACTCTACGGTTCTTTATAGAGTGTCTGTAGACGTGTGTATATATATATATATATATATATATATATATATATATATATATATATATATATATACAATACATTAACAGAGAAAGCCTTAAGCTATACTCTGACTGGCTACCATCTCACTCAACAAACATAGGATATACCTTAGTATAATCCCAATTTTATGTTTGGGTGCTAACTATATGTATTTTGGGGAAAGCCAGTTGTATTATTTTATATGAGATATAATTAAAATTAAAATATATCTCTCTTTCCAAACAATTGTTTCATTATAAGTT
Organism: Eledone cirrhosa; assembly: GCA_964016885.1. Classification (NCBI taxonomy): domain Eukaryota; kingdom Metazoa; phylum Mollusca; class Cephalopoda; order Octopoda; family Eledonidae; genus Eledone; species Eledone cirrhosa. The sequence continues at coordinate 123,963,133 of OZ024740.1, forward strand.
TTCTACAATTTGGGAAAATGTGTCCGGGTTATGTAGAAGCCTGCATATTTTTCTGTAAGAACATATGCAGGTGAGCACGTATAAATCATCAGTGGATGCCCGTCAAACATTGATATAAGAAAAAAATCTCTTACCACCGTCAGTTTTCGTGTCAGCAAATTGTCCCCCCACGCATCATAGTGACCGCCAAAAATTTGAAATTCCAGCAGTCTCAGAATGAGGAATTTCACAGCGTCACGAAGCGGAAACTTCTATATATATATACTTATATATATATATATATATAAGTATATATATATAGAAGTTTCCGTTGCAAATTGAAAAAGTCATACGAGTGAAGATTGTTCTATGTAAGTACTAGAGCTAAATTTAATGTATAATAAACAATACAATATAATTACCTCATTACCAGAGGTTTCCCGAATAAGACGAATACGAAAAACGTCCTCATTCGTTCGTCGGACAAGGCATTTTAAAACATAGTGAAACATTTGAAAAATCTCCTCAAGAAAGGCAAGAGTTTAACGGGCAAAAAAAAAATATAAATAAAAGTAATGCAAGAGATATATAAAAATATATAAGGAAATATACTTAGGATATGTGTATATGTATGTATATTCACTCACAAATGTACATATGTGTGTATGTACAAATGCATGTGTATAGTGAAAATGTGTGCGTAAGTACATATATGAGGGCAAGTATATTTGTGTATGTGTGACCACAAATACGTATATAATATGAGTTGAAAAAGAAATTGTAAGATAATATAGCTAACATACATCCAGATACAGGTATTAAATATATACACATACGAGTATGAAAGCACGCGTATAAGCACACATACGCGCTCGATCACTTATATGTAGAAGATAAAGAGGGAAGGGAGTGTGATAGTAAAAAGAAGTGACATTCTTAATATAAGTATAAAAATGAAACAATATATGAGAATGAAAAAAATGTTTAAATCAAAGAGAAAGTAAGAGTGAGGGGTTATCAATTATAAATTAACACTAGAAAAAAAGAAAAAACAAACATAGGTACGCACGTACACACACATATATATATACAAACATATATACATACAAATACGTACAGACAAAAGCGCATGCATGCGTACATACATACACACGAGGCACATATATATATATATATATATCGCCACATGTATATCTAATCACACGTACGTACGCGACTATATATATATATATATATATATACATACACACCCATACATACATATACACACATATATATATATATACATATACACATACATTCACCCACATACACACACACGTATAAATAAGTATGTAAAAAACATAGATATAAAAACACACATACACACACACATATATATACGCATGCACGCACATATACGGAGGCGTTTGTATACATATACAGAACGTATACACATATGCACACTCACACGCATAGATACACATTATAAACCAACCGTGTGAATAAATGAGTACAAATATAAAAGCGGCTGCGAAACAACAGAATATATCTGGTGTTGAAAACGCAAGTGACATGTGATATCAGATAGTGAAAGAAAATGGGGAAATAAAATGTGGAATGTGAAGATATTAGGTAATTGAATCAAAAATCTGGGGGGGGGGGTCACTGGTGGATGTGAAGTAAAAATAAAAATAAAATTAAAAATAAAGTTAAAATTCAGAAAGAGAAGTCTATAAAGAGGATAATATAAGGAAAGTGAAGAACAAGAGTTTATGGAGTATAAGTATCTGAAAGTGAGTTAAGTTTATATGAGCTGGAAAGCAAGTGTGATTTCATGTGTGGGCAACTGGTGAAAATTTCTGTTTTTGCGTTTAGGCAGGTTTTTGGTGATTTAAGGTTCTGTAAAATCCAATACTTTTCACTTATGCAGAGTGTGCATCTTCTTGTTCCTCTTGCATATTCTTTAGATTGGTTCAAAATTGCCAATCCAATTTATATTCGATACCTTGGTCTTTCAAATCCCATATTCTGTTAGCCAGAGCTGTTGTAAATCTTGTTTCTGGATGTCGGAAAGATGCGACATGTGAGTAATAACGCGTTTTGAATTTGTCTTGTGTCATACCCACATATCGTTCGCTGGTGGCTGGTAGGTTGTTGTTGATATATATATATATATATATATATACTGTTTCTAGCACACCTATGGACCACCGTGGGGTTTCAACTATTTGGTTGCTATTTCTGGCAAACCTATGGACCGCCAAGGGGCTCCTTCTGTTTAGATGATGTAGATGTTATTTCTAGCACAACTGAAGACCAGCATTAGATTCCCTGTTTAGCTAAAGTAGCTGCTATTTCTAGCACACCTGTGGACGACGATGGGGGTCCCGCTAATTAGCTGCTATTTCTAAAACACCTATTTCTGGCACACATATCGACAACAATCTGGTTCCAATTATTAGCTGCTAAATTAGCAGCTACATCAGGTAAAGAAGGGGCACCTCATGGCCATCCGTGTTTGTGCTATAAATAGTGGCTAATTAGGCGGAAAAATATGACGATCCATAGGTGTGCTAGAAATAGCAGCTAAATAGGGAAAAACCTCATGGTACACCATAGGTGTGCTGGAAATAGCAGCTAAATAAGGAAAACCTCATGGTGGTTCATATGTGTGCTAGAAATAACAGCTAATTAAGGGAATATTTATGGTGGTGCATAGGTCTGCTAGAAATAGCAGCTAAATAGGGGAAACCTAATGTTAGGGGAAACCTTATGCTAGAAATATTAGCTAAATAGGAGGAATCTCATGTTGGACCATAGGTGTGCTAGAAATAACAGCTACATTAGTTAAACAGGGGGTATTTGATGATGGTCCATATGTGTGCTATAAATAGCAGCTACATCAGCTAAAAAGGTGGTCCATTGGTGTGCTAGAAATTGCAGCTAATTAGGTGGAACCTCATTGTGGTCAAAAGGGTTAGCTAGAAATAGCAGCTACACCAGTTAAACAGTTGAAATCTCATAGTAGTCCATAGCTGTGCTAGAAATAGCAGCTAAAATTGTAGATCCCTAGGTGTGCTAGAAATAACAGCTAAATTGGGGAGACCTAATGGTTGTCCATAGGTGTACTAGAAATAGCAACTAAATAGTGTACTACATGGTAATCCATAGATGTGCTAGAAATAGCAGCTAAATAGGAAGAACCGAATGCTGGTCCATTGACATGCTACAAAAAGCAGTTACATCAGCAAAACAGGGGGAAACTCCTCATGGTGCATAGGTGAGCAAGAAATAGTAGCTACATCACCTAATCAGGGAACCTCATTGTGGTCAATAAGTGTGCAAGAAACAATAGCTGTATCAACTAAACAGAGGGAAAATCATGGTTGTTCATGGGTGATTAGAAATAGCAGCTAAAGAGAGGAAACTCAATATGGTCAATAAATATGCTAGAAATTGAAGCTGAACAAGGGGAATCACATAGTGGTCCATTTGCATGTTATTAATAGTAGTTAAATAAGGGAACTACATGGTGGTCATAGTTGTGTTAGAAATAGCAACTAAATTGTGGAAAGCAAATTGCTAGAAATACCAGCAACATCAGCTGAAAAGAGGGAACACGATGGTGGTCCATAGGTGTGCTAGAAAAAGCATCTACATAAGTTAAACACAGGGAACACCATGAGGTGTTCCATAGGTGTGCTAGAAATAGCAGCTAAATAGGGAAACCTATTGCTAGGGGATAACCTTATGCTAGAAATAGTAGCTAAAAAGGAGGAACCTCATGTTGGGTCATAGGTGTGCTAGAAATAGCAGTTACATCAGCTAAACAGGTGATACATATGCTGGTTCATAGATCTGCTAGAAATAGCAGCTAAAGAGGGAAAAACTTATAGTGGTTTATAGGTGTGCCAGAAATAGCAGCTAAATAGAGCGACCCTCATGGTGGTACATATGTGTCCTAGACATAGCAGCTAAATAGGGGGAATCTCTTGGTGGTCCATAGGTGTGATATAAATAGTGGCTGAATGGAGGGAACCCCATTGTGGTCTATAGGTCTGCTACAAATAGCAGCTAAATAGTGAGTACCTCATGGTGGTCCATATGTGTACTAGAAATAGGAGCTATATAACGTAAAGCGTGGGAACATCATGATGGTCCGTAGGTATGATGAAAATAGCAGCTACATCAGCTAAACGGGGAGAACCTCACGATGATCCAGTGGTGTGCTCGAAATAGCAGCTACATCAGCTAAACAGAGAAAACCTGTTGGTGGTTCATAGATGTGTTAGAAATAGCAGCTAAGTAGTGGGAACCAAATGGTGATCCATAGGTGCGCTAGAAATAGCAGCTACATCAGCTAAACGAGGGGAAACTCTTGCTGGTTCATAGGTGTGCTAGAAATAACAGATAAATAGAGGGGATCTCACGGTGGTCCATTGGTGTATTAGAAATAGCAGCAATATAGGGAAACCTCGTGGAGGTACATTGGTGTGCTAGAAATAGCTGTTACATCAGCTAAAAAAGGAGAACCTCATGGTGGTCTACATGTGTGATAGAAATAGCAGCTACATAGGGGAACATCATGGTGGGCCATATATGTGCTAGAAACTGCAGCTAAATAGGGTAACCTCATGGTAGTCCATAGGTGTGCTAGAAATAACTGCTCAATAGGGGGAACCTGATAGTGGTCTGCAGGTGTGGTAGAAATAGAAGCTAAATGGCGGAACAACATATTTGTCCTTAGGTGTGCTAAAAATAGCAGGTATATCAGCTAAAAAAAGAAGAACCTCGTGGTGGTCTATAGATGTGCTAGAAATAGCAGCTAAATAGGAAGAACCTAATTGTGGTCCGTTGACATGCTACAAAAAGTAGTTACATCAGCAAAACAGGGGGAAACTCCTCGTGGTGCATAGGTGAGTGAGAAATAGTAGCGACATCACCTACACAGGGGAACCTCATAGTGGTCAATAAGTGTGCAAGAAACAGCAGCTGCATCAACTAAACGGAGGGAAACTCATGATTGTCCATGGTTGACTAGAAATAGCAGCTAAATAGGAAGAACCGCAAGGTGTGCTAGAAATAGAAGGTAAATAGAGGGACCGTCATGGATGTGCACAGATGTGGTAGAAATACCAGCTAAGTAGGGGAACGTCATATGGTATTTAGGTGTGCTAGAAATAGCAGTTAAATATGGAGAAACGCATGGTGGTTCATAGGTGTGCTAGAAATAGCAGCTATATAGGGGGAACCCCGTGTTGGGCCTTATGTGTGTTAGAAATTGCAGCAAAATAAAAAGAACCTCATGGTGGTCCATAAGTGTGCTAGAAATAGTAGCTAAATAGGGGAACCACATGGTGGTCCGTATGTGTGCTAGATATAACAGCTATGGTGATCCATAGGTGTGAGATACATTGCAGCTACATCAGCTAAACAGTGGCACCTCATGATAGTCCATAAATATGCTAGAAATAGCAACTAATGATAGGAGGAACCTCATGGTAGGCCATAGCTGTACTAGAAATAGCAACTACATCAGCTCAACTGGGACTAGGATATCATTATTGTGGTCTATAAGTGTGCTAGAAATAGCAGTTATATAGAGGGAACCATAGGTGATCCATAGGTGTGCTTTAAATGGCTCTACATCAGCTAATAAGGTGTAACCTCATGCTGGTATGCAGGTGTGTTAGAAATAGCAGCTAAATAGTGGAACCCCATGTTGATCCATAAACGTGCTAGAAATGGCAGCTAAATAGGAGGAACCTCACGGATGTCCACAGATGTGGTAAACATACCAGCTAAATGGGGGGGAATGGCAAAGTGGTATATAGGTGTGCTAGAAATACCAACAACATCATCTACATATAGAGAACCTCATGATGATCCATATGTGTGCTAGAAGTAGTAGCTAATTAGGAGGAGTCTCATGTTGATCCATAGGTGTGCTAGAAATGGCAGCTAAATAAGATGACCTGGTGGAGGTCCACAGATGTGGTAGAATTTCCAGCTAAATAGGGAGACGTGATAGTGGTAATTAGGTGTCATAGAAATATCAGCTTTATCAGCTAAATAGGGAACCTCATAGTGGTCCATAAGTGTGCTAGAAATAGCAGCTAAATAGGGGGAAACTCATGGTGTTCCAGATGTGTGTTAGCAATTACAGCTAAATAAAAGGAAGCTCATGGTGGTCCATAATTGTGCAAGAAATAGCAGCTAATTAGGGGGAACCACATGGTGGTTTATGTGTGTGCTAAATATAGCAGCTAAGTAGAAGATCCTCATGGTGATCCATAGGTGTGATATATATCGCAGCTACATCAGCTAGACAGGGGGACCTCATTGTGGTCCATAAATATGCTAGAAATAACAACTAAGTAGGAGGAACCTTATGGTGGTCCATAGCTGTGTTAGAAATAGCAGCTATATCCGCTAAACACAGGGGGCGTTATGGTGGTTCATAGCTCTGCTAGAAATAGCAGCTAGATTGGGTAAAACAGATGCTGGTATATAGGTGTTCTAGAAATAGCAGCTAAATAGGGGAAACCTCATAGTGATCTATAGGGTAGCAAGAAATAGCAGTAAAATAATAAGAACTATGAAGGAGCTAAAATTAGCTGCTAAAGACGGGGAATATCATAGCGATACAAAAATGTGCTATAAATAGCAGCTAAATAGAGGGAACCTCATGGTAGTCCATAAATGTGCTTGAAAAATAAGCTAAATACGGGGAACCTCATGCAGATCCACATGTGTGGTAGGATAGTTCAGAGAATCTATTGTATACACTAATTGTATACCGACTGGTGAGTTCCTTATTTGATGACACTAACCTGCAGTCAATTTGTTTCAACAAGTTAGCTAAAAGCAGGCATAGTTCCTATCCCCCAAAACTACCGGGGATTATCATTTATGCCCATTGTTGCCATATTCTACAAACTAATCCTCAACCATATAGTTCCATATGTTGATCCAATCCTTCACATCAACCAAAACGGTTTTAGGTGTGGTAGATCTGCACTAGCTCAGATTTTGGCCTTAAGAGGAGTAGTGGAAGAGATGAGGAACTTCAACAGATAAATGGCTTTAGATTTTGTTGACTATAGAAAAGCTTTTGACAGCATAAACAGAGACATTCTGTTTAAAATTCTACTCTTGTATTTGATCCCAGCAAGACTTGTGGAAGCAATAAAGGCTCTGTATTTGAAAATATGTGCTACTATCATCACCCCTGATGGCCCAACAGCATTCTTTAACATCTCAGGATGAGGGATGCAGAGTGACACTCTTACCCAGTTCTCTTTATCATTGCACTAGACTACACTCTGAGACTTTCAATTGACAAAATCAATAACAAAGGTATAATCATCAAACCCCGCAATGAGCTCTAGGCACCCCTCTAAACATCTCACTGACCTAGACTTTGTGGATGACATTGTGCTTCTTGCAGATTTCCTAGAAATTGTGCAACAAATTTTGACATCCCTCCAGGAAGCAGTTGCCCTTGTTGGCCTTCATCACAATGAGGATAAAATAGTACATATCAAACTGTACAGGCAACAACATCAAAGAAATCAATGGCAGTGATATCAAGCAAATTGAGGATTTTAAGTATCTCGGGTCCTGAGTCGGTGTCCCCATTAGAGCTTTGGAAACCACAAGCAGTCTGAATAACAGTGGGTGCAAGCTCTCCTATCCCAATGTCATCTTCAGAGATTCTGGTATTGAAATCCAAGACTTAGCAACGACCATGAACGACAGACCCATGTGGAGATCAATTGTTGACTTTATTTCGGGTGAGGACAACGGATGATGAAATGCTGGCTGGTAATATGTGTGTGTGTGTATATATATGTATATATGTATATATATATGAACAATTAAGTTAAAGATAGGTAAATATTGCTGATGAGTTGTAACAACAACGAAACTAGTTCAATATTCCTTGTCTGGCTTTCTGGAGAATAGGGGGAAGGTGTTCCCCCGAAAAACCAGTATGACTCTAAAAACCGGTTTGTCTGTGTGTTTACATACAGAATAGCTGGGCCGCTCACTGTAAAGCGACCAGTGAAAGACTTGGTACACCTACATATGTATACGTGTGTGTATTCATATACACACTAGTATTTCAGTATGCATATGTAGATGTACATTTTTTAACTTAATTGTTTAAGCGTCAGTCATACAAAAGTGAGTTACAAACGAAACGAAATTTAATTTCGTTTCGTTATTTGTTTTTATATATATATGTATATATATATATATGTATATGTGTGTATATATATATATATATATATATATATGTGTATATATATATATTCCGCCGGAGAAACAATTGTAACACACAATAAATTGAGTTCAGATGTATCACTGATTTTTCGTCTTATATTATATATATATATATATATATATATGTATATATGTATATATATATGTATATATGTGTATATATATATGTATATATATTTATGTATATATATATATATATATATATATATATATATATATATATATATATATATATATATATATATATATATATATATATATATATATATATATATATAAATATATATATCACAATAAATTAACGGAGGCATAGGCCCTCGCTATTCCCTGTAAATAATGTGCTCAAAGGAGAAGAAATCCTGAGCTCTTTAAAATACAATATGTTGAAAAGGTAACACACCAGAGAGAGATATACAGTGCGCTATCAATAAAACAGGGAAAAAAACACCAGTGTGTGGAATCTATAACCTATGAAAGGCAGACTATAGACACGATAATAAAAAATATAAATTAAAGCGTAAATATATACCTCTATAACTATATAACACACGTACAAATCCAAAGATACTAATCCAAAGATATGTTTCACCAGTAATTTGTTGAAAGAAATGGGTTAGCCTCGGTTCATCAGCGTGTGTAAGGCTATACATTTCAGACAACACTAAGAGAATTTTAAAAGTGACTGTCCAGCTACATGTGGGAGAGAGAAATCACAGCATGTTTAAGGGAAGTGAACCAGTGGCCTCTGAGGGACGAACTGCTAGAAAGGGCAGCCCAAAGCCACTCAGAGAAGTGTGCTCAACCAAACAGAGTTAGGAAAGACTGTTATTAGGAGCGAAATATCACGATAAATTAACGGAGGCATAGGCCTTGGTTTGGATGGAAGTTTTCCCACTTGAGGCAAGAGTGATTGTCTTGCTCGCATAGGACTGTCTGGCGGGTTTTCTACAGCTGGATGCCCTTCCTAACACCAACCACATTTACAGTGTGGGGCTGGGAGGTGTTTACCGTGTTGCCTACACGGCCACATTACAGCGTGGACTGTCTGTTTTTTTGTCGTGACACCTACACGATCTCATTTGTTTCGGCCTGGATGTTGTGGCACCAACATAAATTTACATTGAAAGGGGTTGTGTGGATGGGGTGGGGGTGGTGGGACGAGGTGTATTTTGTTAGAGATGCCTACTGACTGTAGTAGGTTTTACTTTGTATTTAGGTAAGGCGGGTCTTCTCTATTACTGAGTACCGCCAAAGGTCTCGGTCCAGGGACATTGTCTTGGTGAGGTGTAAGTGTGTGAGGTCGGAATTTATCAGTTCGTCCCAGGTTTTTCTGGGTCTGCCTACTCCGTGTCTACGATCTATCTTTATTGCCCTGCACTTTGTTATACAGCTATCGCCTTTCATGCGCATCACGTGACCATACCAACGTAGCCTTCTCTCGAGTAAACAACATCTGATCCCTCTTATTTCTAATTTTTTTCTTAGTTCGTTTATGCTTTGCCGTTCACGTATATTACTATTACACATCCAGCGAAGCATGCAAGCTTCGTTCCTCTCTAGTCTGCGTATATCCTCTGCACACAATGCCCAGGTCTCACTGCCATGCAACATTGCTGTTCGTATGCAGGCATCATACAACCTGCCTTTCATTTTTAGGGAGAACCCTTTAGTGGCTAATAGTGGTATAAGCTCTCTGAACTATTTCCATCCAGTTCTGACTCTAGCTACTGTACTTTCAGAGCACCCTCCCCCACTGCTGATTTTGTCACCCAGGTAACGGAAGCTGTCCACTATTTCTATAGAACCCTCTGCGGGGTTGAAAGAGCTAGTATTTTGTGGGCACTTGCTGCTACTTATTGCACCAGAGCACCGGCCACATGTAAAATCTATGTTCTTAGTTAGCTTGCCTGTGATCCCACTACATCTTTTATACACCCATACTTTGCATTTGGGACATACAATAGAGTTTGTACCTACGCCTTTCCTACACACTGAGCATGGCCACATCCTGGAAGGGACCGCCGCCTTATTTTCTTTCTTACAAACTAGAACTTTAGTCTTAGACAGGTTAATTTTAAGGCCTTTTGATTCTAGGCCGTGCTTCCATGTTTGGAATCTCTTCTCTAGCTCGGCCATTGATTCAGCTATGAGTGTTAGGTCATCTGCGTATAGGAGTTCCCATGGGCAGCCGGTCTTGAACTCCTCTGTTACAGCCTGAAGGGCAATAATAAATAGTAGGGTGCTAAGAACAGAGCCCTGATGGACACCAACTTTTACGCTAAACTCTTCACTATATTCGTTGTTAATTCTAACCTTGCTGACTGTTTCTTTATACATGGCTTGTATAGCTCTCACAAGCCATTCGTCAATACCTAGTTTTCTAAGAGCACACCCGATAATGGAACGGGGGACTCTGTCGAAAGGCTTTCTCCAAGTCGACAAATGCTTAGTATAGGGGTTTACTTTTAGCTAGGTACTTCTCCTGTAATTGTCGTACAATGAAAAGACAGTCTGTGGTACTTTTGCCTGACACAAACCCGAACTGCATTTCATCTAGATCAATTCTCTCTCTGATTAGTTGCGCTATTACTTTTTCCGTGACCTTCATGACCTGGTCAATTAATTTAATGCCTCTATAGTTACTCCTATCTAGAGCATCTCCTTTACCTTTATAACAGTTAACGATGATGCTGCTACGCCAGTCCTTCGGGACAACCCCATTCTGTACGATTTGGTTAACTATCCGGGTGACCATGGTGTGTCCCACCGTTCCAGATGCCTTCAGCATCTCAGCAACTATTTCCGAAGGCCCAGCCGCCTTACCCCTCTTCATATCTTTGATTGCCTTACTTATTATACTACCCTCGACTAACACTGCTGGTCCCTCTATTGGGTCGATGTGGGGGAGACTGTCTTTCTCCCATTTATTCTCCTCATTTAGTAGCCTTTCGTAGTGACACTTTCAAGCTAACTTCTTATCAGCGTCGGTGATGGCAAGTACGCCGTCATCATTAAGTACACACTTCTCCCCGACAATATCACGGTTTTCCTTGACACATTGCCTAGCAATCCTGAACACCTCACGTTTTTGGTCATCGCGTTGTAGAACATGCTTGAACTTTCTTTCCTCTGCTTCCCTCCTTGCGAAGTACACTTGTCTCCTAGCTTCCCTCCTGGCCACTTGATAGTCTTCTCTACTACCCCCATCCCGCCATACTTTCCAAGCCTGCTGTTTGGCCTTAATTGACCCCTCCACCTTACTGTTCCACCACCATGTTACTCTCCTCCTGCCTACAGGCCTGCTCCAGCCACAGACTTCGTCTGCCGCCATCAGCAGGTTTGCTTTCAGGAATTCCCACTGTTCCTCTATATTGTACGACTCTAATTGCTCTTCCTTATTGTCGAAAGCATCAAGTAGTATACTTTTAAATTTATTTCTGGCTGTGGAGTCCTTTAGCTTCCATATTTTTCTCCTGAAGATAGTCCTCTTCTGCTGTCTAGTACGTCTCGTCCTGGCTATTAGGTCGCTAATTATCAGTCTATGTTGGGATGTGCATTCTTCATGGGGGAGGGATTTAATGTTTACAACAGACACTCTGTCACGTCTTCTGGTAAGGATATAATCTACCTGGCTTGTGTGTTCCCCCGATCTATAGTTGATCAGGTGATTGTCACATTTGTTTAAGTTAGTGTTACAGATAGTTAGGTTATTTGCGTCACAGAATTCCATGATTCTGGAGCCTTCCTCATTTCTAGTACCAAACCCATAGCCTCCATGGATTTCATTGTAGCCGTCACAATGTTGTCCAACGTGACCATTTAGGTCGCCTGCAATAATTATATAGTCATTGTCGGTTATTTGGGAGGTAGTGAGCATCAGTGTCTCATAGAATCTGTCTTTTATAGTGCCGGGCAGTCCGGATTGGGGTGCGTACGCAGATATTACTGTCACCGTAGTTCTATTGAGGACAAGTCTTATTTTAATTATTCTGTCGTTCATTATTTGTGACATATTGCTTAAGTAAATAGTTATTTAGAATATTACAATCATACCACATGTAATCTATAGCCAAAAAATGGGTCTCAATTATCATAGACATTTTACCATATCAAAATCCAATAAAAAACGAGCCCGCCATATAAACCTAACCACATTACGCATACATCTCCACACCTATGGAGCCAACGATCTTCTAATCTTAAAAAACCTCCCCACAAAAGAACCCTATTGCTAATTTAGTAACCACTAACACAAGCAAATAGCATTGACCAGTAAGTAATATCAATAATGAACAAGGTCACAATGCAAATGCCAAACAGGACACAAATAACCGGTCCAAACAGGTATGCTGTAAAAACGAAAGCTGTATGCCCACCGTGACTTAAGAGTTGCAACCATCAATGTAGGGATGTTGGAAGATAGGTCAATTGAGATTGTGTGTGTTCTTGCTGTGAGCCAGTCTTTTATACTGCGGTCCAGCATCTATCCTTCCTCACAGCGGTGTCATCCTCAACTATGGTTACACAATGTTGTGGGATTGGCGCAGCCGCTTGCCTGTCCCACCTCATGAGATGCTATCTGATACTGGGCTATAAAACTATGGTTATGTTACCATCTAGTACTGGGCTCCAAATGGACTCTTTGCTTAGTTGTGCCATACAACGCCCCCCCCCCCTCAAAACAAAAAGAATGGTATTTTTGTGTTGAGAAGGGTTCGTGACACAGAGAATACCTAGCAAACCCTGAAACTAGGGTGCTGCTGTGAGAGGGGTTTGGCACAGCCAAATCGGCTTGACCTTTGTCATCCAGTGCTGGGCTTAAAGAAAAAAAAACTGTTTCTGATGTGGGCCAGGCTCCCATACTGCAGTCCCGCAACAGTTCTTCCTCATAATGGTGTCATCCAGTGTTGGGCCCCTGAGCTATGATTACGCTGTGTGGTGGGTTCAGTACAGCCAGCTGACCTGTCCCTCCTCATGGTTCTGCTATCCAATACTGGGCCATAAAGCTATTGCTATGCTATGCGATGGATTAGGCTACCTGTATTGGTGCCATTCCTGTACTGCGCTTCAGCTAACTTTTACATATAGTGCTGCCATCCAACGCCAGGCCCCACAAAATGTGGTTTCATACTGAAAAGGGTTTGTCACATGGTGGAGTCACATGTGGTTATCCAGTTTCGTAATGAGAAGTGTCTGACACATAGAAAGCTCTGAACCTGGTGTGCCACTGTGAGACGTGCCTGACACAACCAACTGGCCTGTCCCTCCTCATTGTGTTATCACTTGTCCCTTTGCATAGTGGTAACATTCAGTGCCAGGCTCCCAAACTGTGCTACCGCACCGGTACCTCATCATCGTGGTGTCATCCAGTACCTGGCCCCGAAACTGTGGTAACATTGTGTGATGTGTTTCGCATGGCCAACTGGCCACCCCTGATCATAGTAGGGCCACACAGTACCAGGCCCCAAAACTGTGGCAGTGCTGTGAGATGAGTTAGGCTCATTGTATAAGTGCCATCTAGTACTGGGATCCAAAATTATGGTTCTAATGTGTGATAGGTTGGGCTCCGAAAACTGGCCTATCCATCCTCATAACAGAGCCATCAAGTTCCACACTGTAATTGTGGTTGGTGTTAGGAGGGGCATCCAGCTGTAAAATATCTTGCCAAATTTACAGTCCCGGAGCAATGTGCGACACATGGTCAACCCTGGCCAGACTTGCCTCCCAGAGTGGATGACCCCTCTAACCCATGCAAGCATGGAAAAGTTGATGTTAAATGGAAATGATGATGATGATAATGATGATATATATATATATATATACATATGACGGTTAGTCAAAATGTTTCCAGATTAGCTCATTATTTTTAAAAAGACTTTATTTATATAAGTTTAAACACCTTCTCTTTCGAAATAGTTTCCTTGCACAGCAATGTACTGATCCCAACATTTCTGCAACATCTGGAATGGGGCTTTGAAGTCATCTTTGTAAATTTGTTGAGAACCTTCTGCGATTTGTATTGGATTTTAGTAACAGAGTTAAAACGGAGACCTTTGAGCTTGATTTTTATCTTTGAGAAAAGGAAGAATTCTGCAGGAGTTAAATCTGGAGAGTAGGATGTGTGTGGACGTGACGGCATGTTGTACTTTGCGAGAAACTTACAGACAATGCGTGCTCAGTGATAGGGTGCCAGAGATGGTAGCAAAGTCGTTAATCATCCTTCAACTATCCACATGCACAAGTTGCCTAATTTTTTCAACATTTCCAGGATTGATGCTCATCAACGTTCTTCCAGATCCCTCCTCACCCTCCAGGGAAGTTCTTCCAATTTGGAAGTGCCTGTACCATATACCATTGCAAAAGACCCATTGTCACATGGCTGTAAGCTTGCTGAAGCATGTTCAATGTTTATGTGACCTATTTTCCAATTTTAACACAACATTTTGTGTTGGCACTTTGTTCCAGCATAATGTCCATGATGTAATCAGATTAACACACAAATATGATCAGAAAGACACTAATTTAACAACTCATGATGTAAGCACAATGATGTTACTTGGTACAATAACTTATGACAGTTACAACTATCACTGCATGCACAACCATGTGCTGCCATCTGTTGGTGCATTACAGAATTAGTAAAGAAACGTTTTGATACCACCTCATATATAAAGAACAAAATGAAGTTTCACATTGAGGATATATATGTATATTATAGAAATACACAGAAGCATATATATTCAAATATTTAAATATATATATATATATATATATACTCTTTTACTTGTTTCAGCCATCCGGCTGAGGCCATGTTGGGGCACCGCCCTTGATATATATATAAGAAAAAAAGATGAAATCGAAAATGTGGTTTTTCTCACATGTGAGAAAAAATACACAGACCCTCCATCTTAACTCTACTTTTGAAAAGCATAAGACCTGTGAAACCGGTAAAGGAAGCAAATAAATATATATATTTAAAAAAAAAAAGACTCCAGTTGCATTTTCGATTTCATCTTTTTCCTTATACTTTCACTCGTGTAGGAGACCTTGGTTATTTTTCATTTTGTAAACCTCACTTTCTAATATATATATATATATATATATATATATATATATATATATATAAATAAATATACACGGGTGTGCATGATTGTGTATAGAAGATTATATTAATAAAAGGAATTCCAACTTTGTCTGATTTACTCGTTTTATTTACAATCCTTTAAAATGTATAATGCTATTAGAATGAAATGTATGGTAGAATATTAAATCTTAAGTGTTAATTGTACAAGTACTTTCATGCTTTCGCAATCTTCAGGTTCACATTCTGTGGTGACAGTCAAGTTTGCAATTTTCAACTGTGAAAACAGTTGAAGATTCTAAATAAAACGAGTAAATCAGACAAAGTTGGATTTCCTTTTATTAATATATATATATATATACATATATAATATTACATATATATACAATATATATATTAGTATATATATATATATATATATATATATACACACACAAATATATATATATATTAGTAACTACATATAATATAGCCGAAATAGTAGAAAATGGAATTAAGTGCGCAGTAAATTGTCATTGATTATCTTTAAGAGAGATACTTATGCTCATCACACAAAAATGATATACAGAATTTAATCGGAGCAAAATCTATTTAGATGGAGTCTTAACTAGAATTGATATCTGATTAATGACTTCTATTCAAGAACTGATGTGAAGGAGAAATATTTCAACTTGATAATATTAGACTAATAATATGTGAATAAATAGGAAGCTGCTGTTGTGTTTAGATGAGGATAGAATGCGATGTTTCCTGGAGCTTTGCAAGAGGCATGCTCAACATTTCAAAAGCTTTAGAAAATATTTCAATTATATAATATGCACAAACATGCCCATGAATAAATAAATGAATATATATATTTAGTGATTGTAATGTCCAGTTACTGTAGGTTCACCAGAGTGAGCACTCAATGCGTAGTTTCCAGTAGATATATTGGCGTTGTACTAAGCAGAGTGTACTACTAATAGTATATATATATGTGTGTGTGTGTATATATATATAACAAAGGAAGTGTGGTAAGGAACCAGGTGGACCATAACGCACCAGAGTACTCGATACTTAGTGTAGTGGAGTTGGTAATAAGAAAAGAGTCAGGACCCCGACAGCTGAGCTCCGGCCATTTCGACAGCTAGATCCGAGCTCAGACCTAGCTGTCGAAATGCCTAGAGCTCAGCCGTCGGGGTCCTGACTATTTCTCTCTCTCTATATATATATATATATAATCAGTGTGGTCTACCCTTCGTGGTATGGTCTGTACCGTAGATTGAACTCAATGTAATCTGATAGCGAGTAATCCAGTGAAATCCATAGAAAGTTTCCATGTTCTGTTAAGTTAATTTCTTAGATACAAAGTCTGGTATTAGATATTAATTTAACAATGAAAATAATAACAAAGTCAAGTTATTTTACCTATTCATATCATTGTTTTACGATCGTTTTGGAGGGTTGATCATATTGACTAGCGGGGAAGATAGACGTGAAACGATGATGATGATGATGACTGATCTATTGCAGTTATATAACTGTATACTATTAGACTTCATATATAGGTTCGATCAGACTGTCTTCTTCAGAAAAAAAAGTCTGATAGTATACAGTTATATAACTGCTATGATCAGTCAATATGATCAACCATTCCAAAACGATCGTAAAACAATGATATGAATAGGTAAAATAACTTAACTTTGTTATTGTTTTCATTGTTAAATTAATATCTTATATATATATACATATGTGTGTGTGTGTGTGTGTGTGTGTATCATAATCATCATCATGACCATCATTTAACATCCATTTTCCATGCTAGCATGGGTTAGACAGTTTGTCCCATTTCAGGCAAGTTGGGTCAGGTGAACATGTCATGGCATACATATTTCTTTCTGGATTGGTTACCACAGCTGAATGCCCTTCCTAATGCCAACCACATTTACAGTGTATGCTGAGTGCTTTTTGCTGTGAATCCTACATGACCACTTTACAGTGTGGGTTGGGCACTTTTTATTGTGACACCTACACAACTACTTTTGAGGGTGGACTGGGATGTTTTTGTCATGGCACCAATGCAACCACTTTACAGTGTGGGCTGGGAGCATATTGTTGTGACACCTACATAACCACTTTACAGTGTAAGGATGGTGTGATGAAATGTGTGTGTGTGATGAGGCATGGGAGGTGTATGGAAGGGGGCTAATGGTTAAGAGGTGCCTACTAGAAGTATGCTTCAATCCATGTGCATGGGAAGGCAGGACTTCTGTATAATGCCAAAGGACTTGATCCTGTGTCATTGTCTTTGAAAGGTTATGCATATACAAAGGTGTGTGTGTGTGTGTATGAGTGTCAATCTGTGTCTGTATGTGTCCATTTCAGAATAACACTAAGAGTGAGTCGGTATATATACCCATCAAATACAAGTTTTATTTGTGTCTGAGTGATGTATTACATACTGACTGATGAAAATCTGTTTAGATCTGAAATTTGATTAAATGTGCTTATCGATTTCTCAATTTACAGGGGAATTTGTGTGTATATATATATATATATAAGATATATAAGGTTAAAATTTGTTTCTGTGAATCAATGTGCAAACGAAGTAAACAAGGATGATTGCTTATCAAAGTATTATTCTCAACATTGTCTTTGCAGGAGGTACGGTAACAGTCCAATTTGAGAGTTCAATGTAGAGAATCCAAGGAGAAGATCACGGAGTAATTATAAATTCAAATGTATAGTACTAGGAAAGGCAAGATGAAATGTAATATTTTACGTAATGCTTGCAATTAAGCATAATAATATGCACTCGTAGACTGATATTGTGCTAAAACATATGTTAAAGAACGGACTCTAAATAAATCTTTCTCCTCTAACCTTTACTTCTTGCCTAGTCGTTTGTTTTTCCTCATAATATACCTTTAAATTTATATATATATATATGTGTGTGAGTGTGTGCATGTGTGTGTGTATCATCATCTTTATAGGTTGGATGGGTCCTCTTCAGCACAGCATATCTCCACCCAGTGATCATCATCCATGCACATCGCATGTCCGTACCAACATAATCTTCTCTTTTGCACACCAATTCAGATTCGTCTTCAACCCAGTTTCTCTCTAAGGGAAACAGGGTCCTATCTTCTTTCCTACTTATGAGCATTTAAATCTTGGCTAAGTTTATTTTCAGACCTTTTGATTCCAAAATCTGTTTCCATTGTTGGAACTTATTCACTAGTTTATTTATGAATTCAGCTTTAAGAACCCTATCATCTGAATAGAGAAATTCCCATGGATAGCCAGTCATAGACTCTTCTTTAATGGCCTGGAGAATTATGATGAACAGTGGTGGGCTAAAAACCAGAACTTGATGAACTTTTACTTGTACCTAGAATTCCTCATTAAATTCACATATGCCTACATATACTACTTTACTTAATTTGGTTCAGATAAATGAAAATTCTGAACATTTTTACATATTTTAAAATATTTCTTTATATTTTTATATGGGTATATATCTACACTTTTATTTGCCTGGTAGGTATATACATGTTGTATACGTGTATAAAAATATAATCATGTATTAATGTCTGTATGTATATGTCTATCTATATGAGGTCAGCTGAAAAGTTCATAGGCTGACCAAGATACTCTCATGGAATAACCAAATGCGGCTTATTTTCAAACATAGTCCCAGGAATGGAACAATGCAGTTATAAATTAGTAAATTTGAAATTAATGCATGCAAGATTTCACAGCTCTAACATCACTCGTTCATAGTCATCCAATGAACTTTTCGACCTACTCTCATATGTGCATATCTAGGTTTATATATATGTGTGGGTGTGTGGTTGTGTCTATTTTTGTGTATGCATGTATTATGTGTCTGTATGTTCCTGTTGATGTATGTATTTATATATGCATGTATATATTTGAATTTATCTGTATATGTATGTGTTTGCATTGGTAAATGTATATATATATATATATATATATATATATAATTATTACAACAGTGACATAAACAGGTACTCATGTTTCGTTGGATTCTGGATACAATAAATATAATAATAAAGATGGCCGCCTAGGGTTGATTGTGCTTTCCTTTTAGGAATATGTCATAAGAGTTTAAATAAAGGTAATTAATTTAGAAATTATCTAGAAAAAGTTGTTTTTTTTTAAATTAAAAGGTAAGATCAAGGGAAGTTGCTTTTGAGAGACCACAGTCAAGCTTGAATAAATATAGAAGAAAATATTTTTTTCTAGCTGACTCAAAGAACTCAATTTCCTTGATATGCAAAATAGTCAGTAAAACAAAGTATACTTATAGATCTGTTAGTCAGGCCTAAGCCATTTACTCAAAATATATTTCTTCTAGTAGAGACAACTTCCAAAGCAATCAAGCCACTTGTTGAAGCAGTGCTTATCTGAAGATAATTGTGAGAGTATATACCAGAACCCAACAAAACTTGAGTACCTGTTTATCTCACTGTTGTAATTATTTATACTAAACACTTCCTATGGTCTGAGTGCTCTTACCCTTGGATATTTCCACCTAACCTTTACTACAGTGTATATATATATATATATATATATATATAAAACGAAGGAAGTGTGGTAAGGAACCAGATAACTCACCAGAGTACTCAATACTTAGTGTAGTAGAGTGGGTAATATATATATATATATATAAAGAGAGAGAGAGAGGGGGGGGGATATCAGAGTGTAATCTCTGACATGCACTTGAGAGCTGTGATGCTAATTGCTGCATGGATGGAATAAAAACCAGTGCTGCAAAGACTAAACCACTCGCCTTTTCAAGAATGTGGAAATGCCTCAACAGATTAAGATCTGGTGTTGGTTGTGTAGAAGCCAATCTGGCAAAATGGGGATATTTAAATGATGTGACATTGTGTGTGATTGTGGCATTGAACCACGGAGTACACAGCAACTCCTGATATGTTCCCTGCTGGAACATCTCTGCACAGAATTTGACTGGGCAGAGTTTAATGGGAAAGGACAACAATGTGTTCAGCTGTGGTGGAACCACATCTATCCAAGCTTTGTAGCCAATGCTCTTGTGGACACGATAAGAAAAAGCTTTCTCAAGCAAACCTACACAGTGCACTTTACATGTGAATGGAGTGTGATGAAAGGAGGTGGAGAAGTTCAAATAGTTTGGGGCCATGTTCATAAGTGATGGAAGGCAGGAGGCTGAATTAAGTGTAAGAATTGCTGGTGCTTGTGTAGTAATGTACCAGCTTCAGCATTTGGTAATCAGAAGAAGGGAAGTAGTTGTAAAAGGCAAAGTCACAATCTTCAAATAATTATTTGTGTCAACCCTTACCTATGGTCATGAATCTTGGCTAATGATTGAAAGAAAATTATCATCATCATCATCATCATCATTTCATTTTACGTCTGCTTTTCCCTGCTTGCAAGGGTGGGACGGGAACTGATTCTGGCTTGATTTCTACAGCTGGATGCCCTTCCTAACACCAACCACATTTACAGTGAGTGCTGGGTGCTTTTTTTCCGTGGCACCTCCATGACCACTTTCCAGTGGAATGATAGGGACCCCAGTTCCTATCATCTCATTTCTACAGGTGAGTAAACTGGAGCAATGTGAAATAAAGTGTCTTGCTCAAGGACACAACACATGAGCCGGTCTGAGAATTGAACTCACAACCTTTCGATTGCAAGGCCAATGCTCTAACCACTAAGCCATGTGCCTCCATCGTGAGTACAAACAGCTGAAAAGCAGTTATTCCAAAGGGATTTGGATTATTATTACTTAATAGTGTGCAAAACTCGGAGATCAGAGTGTCACTCACGGTAGAGCCACTACTTCTCCGAATTGAGAGACTACAGCTCTGATATTACATGTTTAGAATGTCCCCAGAAAGAATATCTGGACAGATTTTACAGGCCAAACAAACCAGCAGGAAAACCAGTGGTAGGACCCAAGCAAGATGGTTGGGTAACATACATTTTTATGTCTTGTCTTGCTTGGGGATCCAACCAGATCAATTGGATACAGTTGCTTCTGACAGGACCTACTTGAAAGAGTGTTTGAGGTCTCTGCTCCAATGACATTCTCAGGAATAAGTAGTCAAAGAAGATATATATATATTCACATGTGTTTATGTCAACCTGTATATCTACACATCATCATCATCATCATCGTTTAACGTCTATCTTCCACGCTAGCATGGGTTTAGATGGTAATTGTCCCACTTGAAGCAAGATTGGTCATCTCGCTCGTATGGGACTGTCTGGCAGGTTCTCTACGGCTGGATGCCCATACTAACACCAACCAGGTTTACAGTGTGGACTGTGAGGTTTTTACCGTGTTACTTACATGGCCACATTACAGCGTGGACTGTGTATTTTTTTGTCGTGACACCTACACGACCTCATTTATTTAGGACTGGATGTTGTGATACCAACATAACTTTACAGAGAAAGGGGTGGTGTTGATGAGGGTGATGTGGGGGAGTTGGGGAGTGGGAGGGGGTGTATATTTGATTAAGAGGTGCCTACTGACTGTAGGTTTCGCTTTGTACTTAGGCAAGGCGGGTTTTCTGTATTACTGTGTAGCGCCAAAGATCTCGGTCCAGTGACATTGTCTTAGAGAGGTGTAAGTGTGTAAAGTTGGAATTTATCAAATCGTCCCAGATTTGTCTGGGTCTGCCTACTCCATAACATCCGTCAATTTTGATTGCCCTGCACTTTTTTATACAGCTGTCATCTTTCATGTGGTATGTATATTTGGATATTTCTGTATGTGTATGTATATATGTGAGTATATCTATGTATGTATATATATATACCTGTAGATGAATCTGTTTGATTACACATGTATTACAGTTGATCAACCATATGGCATGAGAGTGAATATAATATAATATAATATATTACTCTACACTGATTTATTTGGAGTGGTGTCTTTTTTATCAGTGACTAATTAAAAACTTTCTAAAGTAAAAAGTAAATACCATAATGTGCATGAATACTGAGGATAATTTTAATTATGATCAAAAGGTGACTACTTCTTCATATATTCCATTTTCATATTTTCTTTCCTTTCATTTACTCCTTCCTTTAAATAAATACATGCATACTCATTTAGCAGAAAATCTCCTTAATTATCAACTTTCCATATTCTATTTGGACCTTAAGAAAATCAACTAAACTCACTGCTTGACACCATCAGTTATAAGACACATTTTATTGATATACACTCGTTAATCATAGCCTTGAGGGCTTTCCCTTTGTAAGCTAATCCAAGAAGCACATTTCTAATTCCATTTAGCTGAATTTAATTACTACAAAGAGACTAAAATAAAAATCGGGTTTTGGTTTCAAATTTTCCGTTATCAGTTTTAATTAATGATTAAATTAATTTATTTCCAGTTCTTAAGATCATTTTCCTAATTTTGCTTGAGATGTTATGGAATGTCTGTTAGAAAATGGAATTGAATAAAACATTTAAAAAAAATAGAATTATTTTTGCTTCGTAATTCATAAGTGAAATATTTTGAGCTGGAAATGAAATAAAACAATAGTGATATTCTTTGTAAATTGATTCCTTCCAGATACCAGTTATTTATCTATTTATTTATTTATGAATTACTATTTTCAAAAGTGTTTATATATTCATTTTAGATATAATTTATGTATTTTTCTGAATTTATTTCTTAGTATTTATCTCTATTCATTCATTGAGTTTTTGTTTTCTTTTATCAGAACTACATATTTTACAGATTTCTGAATCAAGTGTCAACTTAGCCAAAAATTGCATTGATAAATTCAATATGCAATCTAACAACTTTCTAATGTTTGTGAAAGTGATAAACAATGTAAATTAAATATTCAGAGAAACCTCTTTGCTTAGTTAAATACAGTCAACCAGTAGGAAATTAATTTATGCAATCGGATATATATTTTATTCAATATTTAGAGTTGAATTGATAGTTTTAAAGATGAGTCAATCTCATTTTTGAGGAAGTATGAAGAAATCAATGGTTCTGAGTACACATTTGCCTCTGACCTACTTTGTGGGATACAGTTAATGTATCATCCAGTTAATGTATCATCAACCTAAATCCTGAGTTGCAGAGTCTACACAGCTGAAATCATTTAGATCAGGGCTCCTGTTTTTAGAATATATTCCTCTCTCCCATCAGTCACTGAGGCTCTGAAAAGAGTCATGAGCACAGTCATTCAAACCAACTGTCTAAACTGTAAAAACAAACACAAACATGTAATGATAGAGTTTCGGTGGAATGATAGAATTCTGTCCTCCATACTAATGAAACTTGTACCCCTGACTCAATTATACAGTACAGACATCATCATCAACATCATCATTTCATTTTACATCTGCTTTTCCCTGCTTGCAAGGGTGGGATGGGAACTGATTTTGGCGTGATTTCTACAGCTGGATGCCCTTCTTAACACCAACATCATTTACAGTGAGTGCTGGGTGCTTTTTTGCCGTGGCACTTCCATGACCACTTTGCAATGGAATGATATGGACCCCAGTCCCTATCATCTCATTTCTACAGCTGAGTAAACTGGAGCAATGTGAAATAAAGTGTCTTGCTCAAGGAAACAACACATCACGCGGTCTGAGAATTGAACTCACAACCTTTCGATTGCAAGACCAAATCTCTAACCACTAAGCCATGTGCCTCCAGACAACATATAACAATATATGAAAAGTGTGTAGAAGAAGTTGTTTCAATGCAGATTTAGTGAAGCAGTAGGTAACATTTTTGCCAGTAAGCAAACACAACTATGACTGAAAACAATGAGAGAACCTTTATGCAATTGCTTGGCCTGCATGTGATGACAGTAAAATCTCTCTGAAATCGACAACTTACATAATGCCCTTAAGAAAGAAGGTTGGAATAATTTGATTGGATTAAATTTTAACTGTAACAACAACTGTAATAACTCCGTCAATTGCAATTTTTTCAAAGGGCATTAACCTTTTTTGCCCCAAATTACATTCTGATTCTACAATACAAAACTTTGTTTTAAATTGTATATTTGTCTCAAACCATTCCATCAAAATCTTAGGTAAGTACCTCTGTTATGTTCCAAGCAGTAACATAACAATGAGAAATATAAAGAAATGATAAAATTCCTCTAAATTCTTAATTAATTAAAAGACTATAGTTTGTATCTTTTATTAGAAATTTGATTAGGAAAAAGTTAAATATTTTCAGTTAGTTAACCAAATAAAATGATAAACAACCACACTCTTTTACAGTAAGTCAACAATATAAAGAATGCTGAATATTGAGAAGACTACAACCTTGAGTAGTGATAAATATTAATTTCAGTCTACTTTTAACATGAAGTGATTAATGAGCTGAGGGAGTCACAACACAGTCGTTCACAGTGTGACTTCTGTCAAGAATATTCTACTAATTGTGTTTTAAAACTATTTTCAAACTTAGAAATTATTTTTCTGGCTTCATAAACAATGATACAAGATTTCTTAACCTCTTGTTGATCGTATGGTTTGACAAATGAGGTAAAGATTTTATATAGACTTGCGATAATAATTAAACAGGTATAGCTAAGTTGTTTTCATATTTATTTTGCAGCCGCAAGGTTTTGGACTTGATCCCATTGTGTAGCAGGTTAAACAAGTCATCAACTGTAATGGAACGACCAATTTTATTTATGGATCACTTTGGTTTACTCAAAGACAGTGGTTTTCATATTTTATTCTGCTGGATCCCATAGCTATTCATTATTTTTAAAAATTCTATTGTATTTTTATAATTTAATATTATTAAGAATTTTATAAAACATTATTAAAATATCTTGTTTATTGCAGAGGTATAACCAAATTATTGCACATAAACTTAAGAAACTAACAAAAATTCTATGAAAACTAAATGTTCACTAGTACAATAAGTCAAACATATACAAATTATGAAAAATATAAAGAATTTCTTCCATTTTTAAATAAAAAACAAAATAATGGTACCTTCCCTGTAAAATAATTTTTTCATTTTTTGGCACAAGGCCAGCAATGACCCAGTGCATTACTGGTACTTTATTTTATCGACCCCGTTAGGATGAAAGGCAAATTTAACCTCAGCAGGATTTGAACTCAGAATGGCAAGGGCTGTAACTCTATGCAGCAAAGCATGGCGTCCGACCCTCTACCAATACTGCCTGTAAAATAATACAATGTAACAATAATAGTAATCAGCTTCTCTCTCAGTTTGTCTCTATGTGTGTGTGTGTATGTTTGTATACACATAGAGAAAATAATAATAAAGATTTTAAAAAGAACCTAATGAGTTTTTTTTATTATTTATACATACTCTGTGTATAGTACACAATGAAAAAAAAAAGGCACCTCAAAAAGATTAGTTGTTGTATTTAACCAGGGTATGCTATTATGTTAGACATGTCCTGGGCCAATAATGGCTGAAAGTTATCAAAAGTAATCAGTTTCACTTAAAAGCTTTTCAAAAGTTTTTTTGTTTTTTTTTAGTGTTGGAATTTTCCTATTGTCGCTTATGTTTTTTGTTAAAATAAGGGATGCAACTGATTGTATCTTTGCTTTTTGCCACATTCCAAACATATTTCCTTTTTTTACCTATCGCTATTAAGTTATAGCTTCCAAAAATAACAGAAAAAAGCTGGGTGGTTTCATTAACGTAATGGTATCATACACATCCAGGAAACGAGAGGTGTAGGTTCAACTCCCATATGTGCTGATACCCATCTTTTTTCCATTCAGTTGCTTTATACACTCCATTATTAGACTATATTATGTAGTAAATGTTATGGCAAAGCTTCTGTTTCTATTTCAATTCTATATGTATTATGTATATACATATGAATGTGATGGACAGAGAAACAGGTCTTCTTTTATAGATTAGATTTTTATTATTATTTTTATTTTTATTTTTATTATTATTATTATTATTATTATTATTATTATTATTGAATCCATCGTAACATGGGTGGTTTGTTTTTTATGGATGTAGATGGAAAACCTAAGGGTGACTTCCTCATTACTGTAACTATATTTTAGGAGATTCTTCAGTACAAAAAGAAACAAAACTGACCCAATTTGCATCTCTTTGAACAAGGCCAATTATCTGAGCAGGGAGTGCAAGGAAAGTAAGTGCAAAAATAACGAAAACATTAAAAAACAATTAAAATGAAGATAAACTATTCACAATGAAAATCCACTTGAATATAATGCACCAATTGACTTTACTTTCGTTTGATAATAGCAAATGATTAAATAAAAAATTCAGTATGAATAAGTAGATGGATAAACAAATTATGAAACTAAAAAAAAACAAATTAACACTTTCTAAAATAATCTGAAATATCACTATCATCATCATCTTTATCACCACCATCATCTAGAACCTTATCATCATCACAGACATTATCATTATCGGCTTCAGGATTATTATAATATCTTAGTGAAAATATGTATATTATTTATATTGTGAATGATTGTGTTGAATAATAATAATAATAATAATAATAATAATAATAATAATAATAATAATCATAATGATTTCTTTATTAACCACAAGGGTTTACATAAAGTAGACATTAAGGACAGTGCAGGACAATACAGGACGGTACAAATGGGCATTTCTGCGTGTAAAAAACAAAAACAGAGGATGTAACAAAAAAATAACAATGAAAAATTCCCCAATAGGGGGGAGACTTCGGAGGGACATTTGTGGAGAAAGCCCATTAAAAGGCCACAGTGACCCTGACCACCAAGGCAAGTGCCCTCTCCCAGTTTTCCACCTTTAATTTACAGACACATACTCAGAGTAGTCCCATTCACTCGGGCCATTCTTGATTCTCTCACCCAATAATAATAGTAATAATAATAATAATAATGCTTTCTTTATTAACCACAAGGGTTTACACAAAGTAGACATTAAGGACAGTACAGGACAATACAGGACGGTACAAAAGGGAATTTCTGCGTGTAAAAAAACAAAAAAAAACGGAGGATGTAATAATAGAACAATGAAAAAATTCCCCAATAGGGGGGAGACTTCCGAGGGACATTCGTGGAGAAAGCCCATTAAAAAGCCACAGTGACCCTGACCACCAGGGCAAGTGCCTTCTCCCAGTTTTCCACCTTTAATTTACAGGCACATACTCAGAGTAGGCCCAGTCACTCGGGCCATTCTTGCCTCTCTCACCCATCTTTCAACAAAATGCTGGGAAGAGAGCACTTCCCTCTCTACCCTGATTTTCCTTTTCAAATGAAATTTGAAAAAGTTAATCAGGGCATCACCAAAGAGGTAAGTGCTCGTCTTCAGCCCTTTCAAATGTGTCCACCATACTATCTCTTTCGCCATGGCCACCAGACAGATAAAAACTGCCTGCCCTTCCCGGCTAAAGGAAGAGGGTGGGGCAATCCTCACCATGGACTCAGCTGATAACTGGATCCATCCTACACGCAACAGCAGGTATTCAACATAAACCCACGAGTCAGCAATGCTCGGACACTGGATGAGTGCGTGCAGGACGGTTTTGTCGCCCTGCGCGCATCTCGGACATGCCTGGCTGACGGTACCTCCATGCCTGTAGAGTTTATCCCGAACTGGCAAAGCTCCTCGGTAGCACTGCCAGGCCAGGGATTTCTGGAAGTTGTCCATAGGCCGCGGCCCGAAAGTTCTTTCAAAGAGATTGGCTAGTTGATTTTCGTTGACGCCTAGAGTTTCCCCAATTACGTCGTCACTCTTCCCCTCCACTAATCCTCTATAGAATGCCAAGGTGGATTTTCCACCCATCACATTGCCCAACTGGTCGAGGGCTGTGAGCACTTGAAAACATTTCAGTCTCCAAGCGCTCCCTCTGGGTCTTCGCTTGACTCAGGACTGCAGCTCCGTCAAGGAGACGAGCTGGGGAAAGATGCATTTAGCAAACGGCGACCTCACCTGATCACCGTCAAGGAAGAGGTGGAGATGTCGTAACCTGAGCGCATGTCTGTGCATCATCAGCCCCAGTATGACTAGCCCTCCACATAGCAGGTGTTGACAGCAAATGGACCGCCCAATCATCGGAGCGCATTCATTCCACAAAAAGTGAAAAGCAAACACTCCAGTGCAGTCAGGCGAGGCTTAGGACAAGGCACGATGGTCAAGCGGTAGTAGATGACGGACGCTATGTACACATTCGCCACCTTCACTCGACTTTTTAGGGATAGCTTCCTCTCTGCCCATTTCTGGGTGAGAGAAGCCACCCTGTTCATCACCTCATCCCAGTTTTTGTCCGTCTGGAGGTCCAGACCGAACCAGACCCCTAGTAATTTAACCAGTCTGTCCGTCCAGCGCCCGACGACGCTGTTGGACGGCATGGACCTGCCTCTCCAGGTGCCGAGCTGCAGACCCACTGACTTTTCCTGGTTGATCATTGCTCCTGTCACTGTTTCGTATTCTCTTAGTTTAGTGCCGATTGCCTCGATGTGTTTGGTGTTCAACACCATTACCTTGACATCGTCCGCATATGCTGACACAGATCTTCCGCATCCTAGTTCGCGCAGGACCCCCCTCAACGTCTCCAGTTAGTGCAGTAATGGCTTGAGAGTCAATACGTACAAGAGGGACGAGAGGGGACATCCTTGGCGGACCAAGCACATGTTGTTGAACGGTTCCGAAAGGTGACCGTTCACTCTCACCACAGAGCAGATGTCGCTGTGCATGGCAGAGATCCAGCCTCTGAAGACGGGCTCGAAGCCAGCCGCCCTCAGGACTGCCGCCAGATAATGATGGTCGACCCTATCGAAAGCTTTTGACTGATCTAAATTGATCAAGGACCCACCTGTGCCAGGTTCCCTAGCTACCCTCTCCACAATGTATCGCATGAGGTGGGAGTTATCGTGGATGGATCTGTCTGGAATGGCGCATTTCTGCAATAATAATAATAATAATCTTTTCTTTATTAACCACAAGGGTAGCATAATAATAACGACAATAAAGGCAGGGCATTGGGAAATATGCTTTCTGGCATAAAATTACAGCCCTTTACATTCTGAGTTCAAATCCTGCTAAGGTTAGCTTTGCCTTTCATCATTACAGAGTCAATAAAATAAAGCATCAATAACACACAAGGGTCAATTTGATCGACTTCCTCCTTCTTTCAAATTGCTGGCCTTGAACGAAATATAGAAACAATTATTATTATTATTAGGGTGGTGGATTGGCAGTATCGGTAGAGGGTCGGATGCCATGCTTTGATGCATAGAGTTACGGCCCTTGCCATTCTGAGTTCAAATCCCGCCGAGGTTAACTTTGCCTTTCATCCTTACGGGGTCGATAAAATAAAGTACCAGTAATACACTGGGTAATTTGCTGGCCTTGTGCCAAAAGTATAAACAATTATTATTAGGGCGGTGGATTGGCAGTATCGGTAGAGGGTCAGATGTCATGTTTTGACGTATAGAGTTACGGCCCTTGCCATTCTGAGTTCAAATCCCGCCGAGGTTAACTTTGCATTTCATCCTTACGGGGTTGATAAAATAAAGTACCAGTAATGCACTGGGTAATTGCTGGCCTTGTGCCAAAAGTAGAAACAATTATTAGGGTGGTGGATTGGCAGTATTAGTAGAGTGTCTGATAACATGCTTATGAGGTTGATAAGATAAAATGCCAGTAACACATTGGGTTCAATTTAATCAACTTTCCCCTTCCCCAAAACTTGTTGGCCTTGTGTCTAAATCAGAAAACCTCATTATTACTGATGTTGTCATTGTAGAAGGAAAGAAACTGGGTGAGAACACTTTTGAAGCCTATGGGGCAAAAGATTAATCTGAGGTTTTGTGTGAGGTTCTCCCTAGAATTACCCCAAAGTTTAGCCCCTTCCTTTTTTGGAGAGCTAGTCCTAGTTGACATTCATTATTGTTATGAGTTCAAATCCCGCCGAAGTTGACTTTGCCTTTCATCCTTACGGGGTCAATAAAATAAAGTACCAGTAATGCACTGGGTAATTGCTGGCCTTGTGCCTAAAGTAGAAACAATTATTGTTATCATGAATACATTTTAAAATCTCTTGGTGATGCCCCTTTTCCTTAATGTAAACCTCACTCAGTTTTTATCCTTGTATTGTCTGTCATGTCTTGAGCCCTTGTGTCCAATAAAATAAATAGTTATTATCATTTATGCAGTTGTTATTATCCTTACTATTATTATGATATCATCATCAATATCATTAGCATTGCCATCAACATTTGATATATTTACACATCTCATCTCATCTAAAAATGTGTTCTCAGTGACTGGGGATTGATTATATTTATTTGAAAACAAAAACACATAGGAGATTAAATAATGGATTGAAGAAACTAACAAAATAAAATAAAATGTAAACAAATTAATTCATATTATAAAAGCAAACAGGTTAATTGATATTGGTATTGAGATCCATTGAAACATTTATAGAATGTTGTTGTCTGTAACATTTTTATACATTACAATACATTGAGAGAAAAGATGTTTAGCAAAAGAAATTCTAATTTACCTCCTTTCTTTATTTATTCCCCCTCCCCCTTTTTTATCTACTTCATCCTCTGTTTGTTGATAATTTTGAATAATCGGGTTCGTGATTGCTTTCAATAGGAGAGAAGTAATTCAGTTTTGATAATTTCAAATCATTTCCATTTGTATGTAGCTTCCAATAAATCTTACTCAATTTTAGAATCCAACCCATATACATCTATAATCATCACCACCAACACTGCCACTAAACCACTACCACAGTAGTATGACAATGTTCCTGTGCTAGATAAATAATGGGAAAAATATTCATTTGACCAGACCACATAAGCTTGTATAATTAGGGAATGAAAGATTGAAAATTGTAGCACTCATACTTTTTCAAATGGCATTAGGATGGAAGTAAATCGAAATGGGTCCTATACTAGATTGAAAACTTATTAAGGGTCTCAACTTATGTAGATGTTACATCGTGCTCTAGATTGCTAGCCATGAAATGTAAAATGTTGAAAATGTTTAGGCTTTTGAAGATAAGTTGAAAGCCACTTAAAGAATGAACATATTGGAAAGAATCCAAGAATTGCACTTATTTGCTACACATTAATTTCAAGCTATTTACACATTAGTACTATACTTATGTCTATCTATTTCTTAAATGCGTTTTCAAAAATATCCATAATCATCATCATCAATATCAGTTATCAGCAGCCTCACCATCATGAGCCCAAAAGAAGTCTCTAAGCATTCACTCAGTATGCAGTTGAACCTGCCTTCAATCACATCCTACCATCTTTAAATAAAAGAAAGGTCATCGAATAATGTATTGTGTATAAAGATAAGACAAGACACTTATGACTACTGTGGGTTTAATCATATTTACATGTATTTGATCAGATTTGATTTGCAGTTAAAACAATACTGCTGCTGCTGCTAACACTACTACTACTACTATAGTCAATGCAAATGCCTATGACAAATAGCAACACATTTTATCTCAAATCATACCGTCACCTTAAAATAAGAAACATTCCTTTGTAAAATTATCTTTAACCAAATTCTCTTGGGTACTCCATTACACAATTAACATACACAAAATCTATAAACTTCATGTAAGGACTGGTGGATTTTAAACATTAACCCTTTTTAAAATCATATTTCTAATGGAAGACAGTGCTTATTATTTTCAAATAGGGCGGTGAATTGACAGTATCGGTAGAGGGTTGGACGCCATGTTTTCTAGCATAGTTATGTCCCTTTACAGTCTGAGTTCAAATCCTGCAGAGGTTAACTTTGCCTTTCATCCTTACGGGGTCGATAAAATAAAGTACCAGTGATGTACTGGCCTTTTGCCTAAAGTAGAAACTATTATTTTCAAATAGTTTTTAACATAATCAAGAATTGTAAATTATTTAGTAATATATGTTGGCTGGTATTTGGAAAATATCTTCACAATGGTTCTTACCACAGCTCCCTAACAGCTATCCTCAATGCCACTACACACCTTCGAATGCTCCTAGCTGCTTCCCTCTTGTGATGGGAAGCACTTGCAAAACAATATATGACAGTCTCTCTAGTGTTTGGTGATCTACATGATAAATGCACGCAGTACACACTGTAAAGTGATTAGTGACAGGTAGGACATCCAGCCATACAAAGCTGGCCAAACAAAAGGTTGGGAGGACCCTCAGTTGTGTCAAAGACATGACAATTTCCCCTGTGCAGTTGGAACATGAGACCATACATATTGAGATGGCAGGTTTTGGCTCGTTTTCTACAGCTGGGTGTCCTTCCTAACACCAACCACATGTACAGTCTGTGCTAAGTTCTTTTTGTTGTGTCACCTACGTGACCACATTTCAGTGAGGACTGGGCAGTTTTGGCATATCGCCTACATGACCACTTTATAGTGTGGACTGGGCGCTTTTGTCTTGGAACTAGGGAGGGTGGAGGAGCATGGAGAAATTGCAGACATAGGTGATAGGGGAGGGATGGTTACCGCAAAGAGGTGTATGAGAGGGGGAGAAGGTTGAGGAAGGCGTTGCCTATTAGGTATAAGACTCCGTCTGAGAATAATAGAGGGCAAATCTGTAATACTGCATAGCGCCAGAGGTCACGGTCCTATATATATATATATGTTAAACAAAGAGTGGGGAGGAATCTTCAGTTGTGTCATGGTCATGATAGCCTCTCTAGTGGTTGGTGACAGGAAGGAAATCCAACTGTAGAAAGCTTGCAAAAAAGGGTTAGGAGGACCCTCAATTGAGTGAAAGACATGACAATCTCCCCTGTAGAGTTGGTAGAACATGAGACCATACTTGAGTGAGATGACAGGTCCCTAGTTTGTCTGGGAGATCAGTAGCCACCGCTTCAGTACTTACTTGCTCTATGTAGACATGGCCAACCCTTTCTAGCAGGGAAAGTGGATATTAGAATGATGATGATGATGATGTTAACGGTATTGTAATCATTGAACTAGAAAGGAATCCAAAAGGGTTAAATGAGAATAAAATGTTTATATAGATTGATGCTATGCCAATAAGCATGTAATATTCCTACATAATATGACAGCTACTTCCAGTGTATCATTCTTTATTTCAGATGATATAATGTAAGTTAAGCAAGATGTCATTGCTATTTCTAGCATGTCAAATGAACATATAGATGCTTCACCTTTGGCATACACAAATTCAAACTATATGGAATGAAAGCAATGTAGTTTTTCTCTGGCATTATTTCAATTTGTACAATTCGAGGCCAAAATGAAATACAAAACTCCAATGAACTTAGTCTGGTACTTTGCTGTTTCTGCCTCTGCATTTGTTATTTTATTTACTATATAAAATTAATTAAAATTAATTTGAGAGTTGTACGCTAATCAGTTTGATCAAGAATCAAGTTGTCACTAATTTCAGATTAACTATTGTTTCTTCATCAATGAAATGTCTTCCAGCAAAATCTTTGATCATCTTTAGTCTTACTATCATTGTCATTATCGTTACATCTCAGCTGATATTTTTGGTATCGTCTCAGGGCATTGTTATCATTAATAATCATTATTATATTCAAACTGATGGTGCTTATGAAGATAATGATGACAGGTAGGAATGATAACAGTGAAAACAATGACAATGAGCATGATGATGGCAATTGAGATATTGAGAGGTATGATAATGTTGATAATCATCACTATCATTTTAATTGATAAGCATCCTATTGATAGTCACCATCATCATCTAGTCATTAAGCAGATATGCATTTACTCCTTTTTTATTCAATACCTTTATCCTTCACAAACCTATCCAAATTATTGTCATCCTTATTAGCACTGCTAACACCACCACCACTAAGATCTCCTCCCATCATTTACCAATAGCGTTATTTTCAAGCATTATCACAACTGCTACCATCACCTCCTCCCCCACCACCACCACCACAACAATCATCATCTTCTTCCAGCTACCATCTTCAGAATATTTAACACCACCACCATCAAACCATTTCTTACTTATTGATATCTCTCATTGATCTCTCCTAAATTCCCACATTGTTCATGATATTTTCTAATCAGCCACCTCTCAGTAATAAAAACCAACTTGTGGCTACTTATGTCTCTCTACTTATCCTATCATTCTGCTTCCCTTTTTCATAATCCTAATCATACTTTCTCATCTTTCAACACTTGGTGATCACTCACTTTTTCTAATAGCACAAATGCTACACAGAGTGTACATTCATCTTTAGCCTTGTAGAAGGCAGGGTAGCATCTCTAGTGTTAGAATCATGATAGTCATGTTGAAGACTCATGACATTATAAAATGCACCTAGGATATGTAGTAATGTCATTGGAGTTGGGCGGAGCATACAGTTGTATGATATGTATGGGCAAGACATGATACCCCAAATTGCCACCACAGAAGGCAAGTGGAAAATGATTACACACACATTCACACATATATATATATATGTATATATATATATATATATATATATATATATATATATATATATATATATATATATATATATATATATATATATATATATTTATCTATATATATATATATATTTATATATAGCTTACAATAAGATCTACTTTACTTTTTGATTAGTGTTAGGAAGGTCATCTAGCTGTAAAACAAAATGTCTTCATTATAGAAGAATATTCACATATACACACTCACACACACAGCTGCACACATGTACACAGTAAAAGGAACTGAAGCAAGTTAGAACAGTTATGAGACAAAACAAAATAAACAATGACCTGGTCATGTAATCAAAAGAAGAAGTGACTTGTAATTGATGAAAGATAATACTGCATAACTTTGGAGGAGCAATTGACCAAAAGAAATGGTAGTGAGTAACATTACTAAAGTATACAAGCAAACTTTATTAGCTCTAATAAACCACTAAGTTAATGTCAAGAAAAACTGAAGAAATATTATGGCTTACAATATAGATTATGCTGAATACGGTGTAGATGTTTTTGAAAGGTTGCCATTAAGTTTTCTACCACAGTGTTGTCATGAAGCAATGAATTATGGAGAAAGAGTTCCGAGAATAATTACTATTTTTAAGAATCCACAGCATGTGGTAATATAGAATACAAACCTGGACAGAGTGGGAAGCAAATAATGAAAAATATAAAAAGAAAAAAATGTGAGTTACAGAAAAATTGAAAAGGGGAGCAATGCTGTAAATATAGAATTGGTCATTTTATTCAGTGAAAGCAGTGAGCAGAACTAAACTAGCTGTTTGATATATGGCTAACCAAACCTTAACTAAATAGTAATTACATTATATATATATATATATATATATATATATATATATATATATATATATATATATATATATATATATATAGAGAGAGAGATATATAGATATATATAGAGATATGTATATACATGCACATAAGTACATGTATGCATATACATGCATATGTATCATGCACACACATACTTCTACATATATACACAGGTACGTTTGTGTTCATGTGTATATAAAGATGCATGTGTGTAAAGTAACCATTTATGGCATTTCAGCAATGGAAGTGATGAGGTTGCCTTGAAAGATATTTACATGTTATATATTCACATTGACTTTGTAGCTAACCCATAGCTGTATTCATATTAAATGAATGTTTTTGCAGAGAACTGCATATTTCAACGGAGACACAAATGTGTATACAAACACAAAACTATACATACTTCATGCTCATATATGAATGCCGATGATAACACTAGCATGCAGTTGCTGTATCCATGTGATAGTGAGTGGATTATTGATTTTTATTTGTGAGAGAGAGGTTAAGAAATGTAAGGAAAGTGAGGACCTTCACCTGAAAATCTTTGCTCAAAATAACTGGTCATAAAGTCAGGAGCAATATAGTCTAGCATTAACAGCAGAAAATATTTCATTTCCCATTAACAAATCAACCATGTTCAGTCATTATCTTACAACTTATCACTTTTCCTTTATACATAATGCTATCAGTTTCTGTAATAATTTCTTCCAAGTAAAAATGCATATTATTTGCAAGCTGAAGTTGTTTCTCATAAGTTCATATCATGCTAAATATTTAAAAGTAATTCACCTCGTTGGTGGCAAGGAATAGAAGCAAATGAGAAATAATAAATTATTGAAAATGCTTTTGGATAATAATGGTTTGACATCTAGGCACAAGGCCAGCAATTTGGAAGGAGGGGAAAGTCGATGAAATTGACCCCAGTGCGGGACTGATACTTTATTTTATCAAGCTCGTGAGGATGAAAGGTAAAGCTAACCTTGATGGGATTTGAACTGAGGATGTAAAGAACAATAACAACAAAGCATTTTGTCGAACGCTCTACCAATACTGCCATAATAATAATAAGAAAATGTGATTGTAAATGATGATTTTTAATTTAGATGCAAGGTCACCAATTTGTGGGGAGGTGAAAGTCAATTAATTTTACTACAGTACATGACTGATTCTTTATTTTATCAATCCTTCCAACATTGATAAAAGAAAAGTTGACCTTGATGGGATTTAAACACATAATGTAAAGAGCCAGAAAAGATAATGAAAAGGCATTATGTCCAAAATAGCATAGCTTATAAGGGTCTGATACATTTGATTATTTGCTTCTGAGAAAAAAAAATGCCAGTTAAAATTTATCCAGTGCAATTGAGAGTTAACCTTAAACTAGAATAACTAACAATCAGTCCATGATATTGGTGTCTTTAGCAAAATGCTGATGGTTGTTGGATAATTTAAACATCATTATATTCTTATAAGACAATAATGGTCTTCCATTGAAGATACGACACTTTACATGAAATGTTTTTCTTTGTTTTTTTTTATGTATTGCTATACAATTATCAAACTTTGATAAGAATAAGACTAGCACTGTGAGAAAGCAATCATCCCTTAAACAGAGTGTACAACAATTAAACTGTTGTCTGTATTTTATTTCAAATATAATGATGAAAAGATGTGAATGGATTTAAAACAGAGTCTTACTTAATTCATGAAGAACATTGTCCCATGAATGTCAAATTAATGAGTGTGATAAAGTTATATCATTTAAGAGTAATGAACATGATATAGCTATATCAGAAAAATGTAATGGGTATAATACAGCTAGATTCCAGATTTAAGTCTAATAAAAAATTATATGGAGAATTATTTCAAAAGGATTATCTGCAAAACCTTTTCTAATGAAGATAAAATTTAGGAAGCATTTAAAAATGGTTGGCAAAATATTTCACCTGAACAGTGCAGGAAGCTAATATATATCATGCCCAAAAGAATTACTTTATTGAAAAAAATCACTTGATGGAGCTTTCTCATATTGATAAAACTCTACAGATTCACGTTCATATAAAACACTTTGATGTTTCTATTTGTTTCTTTTGTTTAATTTTCTTCAATAAAACAATAAATATTGATCAGGTTTATGTATTTTGTCTGGGAGTGTAGGCATCACATATCAATTAAACATAATGTGTATGATCAATGCAGATCAGTTTAAAATAATGGGTAATAACATTGGATAAGTTAAAAATAATGAGTGCATGAATACATACTAAATTATGCACTTAAAGAAAATCCCATGATGATTATAACCAATATAAAAATGAATAGCAGTATGCCTAATAATGTGACAACATCATAAAAGCAAAATAACTGCTTACTGAAAATAAGAGAATGGATACAAGGATAAAACATTGATTATGATTTTATTAGCCAGTATTGTGTAAGAATTTGTCTATAACTGATTAAGTCAAACCTATTCATATAGCTTGTATTTATTTTTAAGACTGCAGAACAATGGAAGTTGGATTCACCTCTGGCAGGATTTCAGTTCTGAACATAGATGGAAGAGGAATAGTGCAATATATTTAGTTGTGGTACCTACTATTTCTTCCATCAGTAGAAACTATTAAAAACAAATTCATAGCGAATGAAAATATCTTACGTAATATATAAAAAAGATTTAAAAGTAAAATAAGCATGTACAAACGAAATTGTGAGGGGAGGGAAATATATACACACACACACACACACATATATATATATATATATATATGTATATGTATGAATGTATATATATATGTATTATATATATATATATGTATGTATATATATATATATATATATATATATATATATATGCTTGTTCAATTATGCCCAGAATTTGAGGATTTTATTTAAACCTTCTCGCTAACTACCTCATAGATTATTTTATAACCTTCTCGTTCGTTGTCTAAAATAACCTTCTCGTTTGTTTAATTATGGCCGAAATTCTAGGATTTTATAAAATATCCTCCTGCTCCCTCCTATTCTTTACCCCCCCCCCTATATATCGTATACGCGCCTGCTGGTTCTCTCTCTCAATCCCTTCCTTCTCTCTCCAAATATAAAATAAACCTGTTGCGAGGTACGAAACTCAGAATTTGTCAATCCCTTCTTACTGGCTAGACTGCTCGCTCGCCCCTCTGTGAAATGTAATGTACAATGCCATTTTTTTCTCTTCTCTCCATCTTCCCCCGGTCCATTCATCTATCCATATCATCGTCCAGAATCCAATCTTTGCTTTTTTTCAATGCTATTCTATAATTCTGTCTGATTGTTCAAAATAATCTTGTATTTTAAAATCCCATAATTCTTCTCTTATTACTTTTATATGCTTGTTCAATTATGCCCAAAATTCGAGGATTTTATTTAAACCTTCTTGCTAACTACTCCATACCCACTCCCACCATTATTACTTGGACCAATCATAAGTCAGTGGCCTATGCTATCACTTCTTATGTTTAGACCTGGTTGCCTTTCGATATGATGGATGGACTACGTAATTCTGGAGAGTCTGAAAATTCTGGATACTCAGTGACAATGCCAAAGATAAAGACAATTTCACCTCATGTTGCCAGACGAAAATGCAAGGACTCCTCCTCTTTATTTCGGCCGCGGATGGCCAACATAACCCCATCTCCCTCACCCCTCCCTGCGCCCCACCGTTCCCACCCACCAAACGCAATCCAAAATTCAGAGTTGGTACCATGAATGTAGGCACCTTAAAAGGTCGCTCTAATGAGGTTGTAGAAATGCTTGAACGTAAGGAGGTTGATGTTTGCTGTATCCAAGAGACCAGGTGGAGGGGTGGGTCTGCTAGATTCATTGTGGCTAAAAAATGGACAGATAAGATAATAGACGTAAATAGAGTGAACAACATCATAATTAAAATAAGACTTGTCCTAAATAGAGCTACTGTGACAATAATATCTGCGTATGCACCCCAATCCGGACTGCCTGGCATTATAAAAAACAGATTCTATGAGTCATTAATGTTCACTACCTCCCAAATAACCGACAGTGACTACATAATTATTGCTGGCGATCTAAATGGTCACGTTGGACAACATTGTGATGGCTATGACGGAATCCATGGAGGCTATGGATTTGGTACTAGAAATGAGGAAGGCTCCAGAATCCTGGAATTCTGTGATGCACATAACCTAAATATCTGTAACACTAACTTCAAAAAACGGAACAATCACTTAATCACCTATAGATCAGGGGAACACGCCAGTCAGATAGATTATATCCTTACCAGAAGACGTGATAGAGTGTCTGTTGTAAGCACTAAATCCCTCCTCCATGAAGAATGCACCTCCCAACATAGACTCATTGTTAGCGACCTCATAGTCAGGACAAGACGTACTCGACAACAGAGGAGGACTATCCCCAGGAGAAAAATATGGAAGCTAAAGGACTTCACAGCCATAAATAAATTTAAAAGCATATTACTTGATGCTTTTGACAGTAAAGAAGAGCAAATAGAGTCGTACAATATAGAGGAACAGTGGGAATTCCTGAAAGCTAACCTGCTGAAGGTGACAGATGAAGTCTGTGGCTGGAGCAGACCTATAGGCAGGAGGAGAGTAACGTGGTGGTAGAACAGTAAGATGGAGGAGTCAATCAAGGCCAAAAAGCAGGCTTGGAAAGTATGCCGGGATGGGGGAAGTAGAGAAGACTATCAAGTGGCCAGTGGGGAAGCTAGGAGACAAGTGTACTTCGCAAGAAGTGAAGCATAGGAAAGAAAGTTCAAGCATGTTCTACAATGCGAGGACCAAAAACGTGAGGTGTCCAGGATTGCTAGGCAATGTGTCAAGGAAAACTGTGATATTGTCGGGGAGCAGTGTGTCCTTAATGATGATGGTGTACTTGCCATGACTGACGCTGATAAGAAGGTAGCTTGGAAGTGTCACTACGAAAGGCTACTAAATGAGGAGAATAAATGGGAGAAAGACAGTCTCCCCCCCACATCGATCCAATAGAGGGAGCAGCAGTGCAAGTTGAAGGTAGTATAATAAGTAAGGCAATAAAGGATATGAAGACGGGCAAGGCGGCTGGGCCTTCGGAAATAGTTGCTGAAATGCTGAAAGCATCTGGAACGGTGGGACACACTATGGTCACCTGGATAATAAACCAAGTCATACAGAATGGGGATGAACCGAAGGACTGGCGTAGCAGTATCATCATTAACTGCTACAGGGTAAAGGAGATGCCCTAGATAGGGGAAACTATAGAGGCATTAAATTAATTGACCAGGTCATGAAGGTTACAGGAAAAGTAATCAGAGAGCGAATTGATCTGTATGAAATGGAGTTTGGGTTTGTGTCAGGTAAAAGTACCACAGATGCTCTTTTCATTGTACGACAACTACAGAAGTACCTAGCTAAAAGTAAACCCCTATACTTAGCTTTTGTTGACTTGGAGAAAGCCTTTGACAGAGACCCACGCCCCATTATCTGGTGGGCTCTCAGAAAACTAGGTGTTGATGAATGGCTTATGAGAGCTATACAAGCCTTGTATAAAGAAACAGTCATCAAGGTTAGAATTAACAACGAATATAGTGAAGAGTTTAGCATAAAATTTGGTGTTCATCAGGGCTCCGTCCTAAGCCCCCTCCTATTTATTATTGCCCTTCAGGCTATAACAGAGGAGATCAAGACCGGCTGCCCATGGGAACTCTTATACGCTGATGATCTAACGCTTATAGCT
Organism: Eledone cirrhosa; assembly: GCA_964016885.1. Taxonomy (NCBI): domain Eukaryota; kingdom Metazoa; phylum Mollusca; class Cephalopoda; order Octopoda; family Eledonidae; genus Eledone; species Eledone cirrhosa. The sequence goes on from OZ024740.1 coordinate 124,004,513, forward strand.
GAATCAATGGCTGAACTAGAGAAGAAATTCCAAACATGGAAGCATGGCCTAGAATGAAAAGGCCTTAAAATTAACCTGTCTAAGACTAAAGTTCTAGTATGTAGGAAGGAAAATAGGGCACTGGTCCCATCTGGGAAATGGCCATGCTCAGTGTGTAGGAAAGAAGTAGGCAGAAACTCCACTTTATGTCCCAAATGCAAAGTATGGGTGCATAAAAGATGTAGTGGGATCACAGGTAAGCTAACTAAGAATATAGATTTTATATGTGGCCAGTGCTCTGGTGCAATAAGTAGCAGCAAGTGCCCAGTGAATACTAGCCCATTTCATTGCACAGATGGTTCTATAGAAATAGTGAACACCTTCCGTTACCTGGGTGACAAAATCAGCAGTGGTGGAGGGTGCTCTGAAAGTACAGTAGCTAGAGTCAGAACGGGATGGAAAAAGTTCAGAGAGCTTATACCACTATTGGCCGCTAAAGGTTTCTCTCTAAAAATGAAGGCAGGCTGTATGATGCCTGCATACGAACAGCAATGTTACATGGCAGTGAGACCTGGGCATTGTGTGCAGAGGATATACGCAGACTGGAGAGGAATGTAGCTTGCATGCTCCGTTGGATGTGTAATAGTAATATATTCGAACGGCAAAGCATAAATGAACTAAGTGAGAAATTAGGAATAAGAGGGATCAGATGCTGTTTACTCGAGAGAACACTACATTGGTACGGTCACGTGATGCGCATGAAAGTCAACAGCTGTATAAAAAAGTGCAGGGCGATCAAAATAGACGGTAGCCACGGAGTAGGCAGACCCAGAAAAACCTGGGACGACTTGATAAATTCCGACCTCACACACTTACACCTCTTCAAGACAATGTCACTGAACCGTGGCGCTACGCAGTAATACAGAAGACCCGCCTTGCCTAAGTGCAAAGCGAAACCTACAGTCAGTAGGGACCTCTTACCAAAATACATCCCCGTCCCACTACCCCCACCCATCCACACCACTCCCTTTTGATGTAAAGTTATGTTGGTACCACAACTTCCAGTCCTAAATAAATGAGATCGTGTAGGTGTCACGACAAAATAAACACACAGTCCACGCTGTAATGTGGCATTGTAAGTAACACAGTAAAAACCTCCTAGTCCACACTGTAAACGTGGTTGATGTTAGGAAGGGCATCCAGCCGTAGAAAACCTGCCAGACAGTCCTATACGAGCAAGACAACCGATCTTGCCTCAAGTAGGAAAATTCCCGTCCAAACCATGCTAGCGTGGTAGATGGACGTTAAACGATGATGATGATGATGATGATGATGATGTTGATATATATATATATATAAATATATATATATTTCACTTCCTTATTTCATTTTTACATGCTTTTATTAACTTTGAAATCTTTTTTATGTTAGATAATATATATTACATAATAATAAAACAAATCACTTAGTAGATAGAGCACTGAGTTTGCAAGTATCAACGCGGGTGATGTGTTGTGTCCTTGAGCAAGACACTTTATTTTCACATTGCTTCAGTATACTCAGCTGTAGAAATGAGTTGCAACATCACTGGTGCTAAGCTTTATTGGCCATTGCCTTTCCCGTTGACAACATCGGTAGTGTGGTGAGGGGAAATCGGTATGCATGTGTGACTTCTGGTCTTCCACAAACAATCTCTCCTGGACTTGTGCCTCGGAGGGAAGTTTTCCAGGTGTAAGTCCCATGGTCATTCATGTTATTTTCCCTATATATATATATATCATCATCATCATCTTTTTAACATCTGCTTTCCCTGCTATCAAAGGTTGGATGTGTCTATATAGACAAAGTCAGTTTTGAAATGTGGCAGGGATCTGCATCTTGTTTATGTATGGTCTCATGATCTATCAACTGCACTGGGGAGATTGTCATGTCTTTGACTCAACCGAGGGTCCTCCCAACCCACTGTTGGTCGTGTAGGTGACACGAAAAAAAAGCATGCTGCACACACTGTAAATATGGTTGGCATTAGGAAAGGGACCCAGCTGTAGAAAACGAGCCAAAATCTGCCCAGGGTGAGCTAAACATGGTCCTCTGACCTGATTCCCTCCCTAAGGGTCAAACCATCCTACCCATATTAGTGTGGAAGATGGATGGTAAACGACAATGATGATGAAGGTATATATATGTGTATGTGTGTGATATATGTGTATATATATATGATCATCATCATCATCATCATTTCATTTTACGTCCGCTTTTCCCTGCTTGCAAGGGTGGGACGGGAACTGATTTTGGCTTGATTTCTACAGCTGGATGCCCTTCCTAACACCAACCTCATTTACAGTGAGTGCTGGGTGCTTTTTTGCCGTGGCACCTCCACGACCACTTTGCAGTGGAATGATAGGGACCCCAGTCCCTATCATCTCATTTCTACAGCTGAGTAAACTGGAGCAATGTGAAATAAAGTGTCTTGCTCAAGGAAACAACACATCACCCGGTCTGAGAATTGAACTCACAACCTTTCGATTGCAAGGCCAATGCTCTAACCACTAAGCCATGTGCCTCCATGATATATATATGTATATATATGATACATTTATATATATGGTATATGTATATACACACACGTGCGGTGTTCCACATTGCAAGGCAGTGTGTCAATGCAAATCAGGATGTTGTTGGAGATAAGTGTGTCAGGGATGATGCCGGTGTACTTAGTGTCATGAATGATCAGAAAAAGGAGGCCTGGAAATGTCATTATGAGAGACTGATGAATGTGGAGAACAAATGGGAGAGAGAGAAATTACCCTTGGTAGATCCGACAAAGGGACCAGCTATTGAGATTGACGAATATAGGGCCGAAGAGGCGATTAGGGAAATGAAAAATGGTAAGGCTGCCGGACCATCGGAAATAGTTGCTGAGATGCTGAAGGCATCAGGGGACGTAGGCACTAAACTGGTTGCACGCATCATCAATCAGGCTATATATGGTGGTGTCATACCCAAAGACTGGTGCAGCAGTATTCTCATAAATTGCTACAAAGGTAAAGGGAATGCTCTGGAGAGGAGGAATTATAGGGGTATAAAACTGATAGATCAGGTTATGAAAGTGGGAGAAAGGATTTTAGCGCAACTAATTAGAGAAAGGGTCAAACTAGATGAGATGCAGTTTGGTTTTGTGCCTGGGAAGAGTACAACAGATGCCCTCTTCTTGGTAAGACAATTGCAAGAGAGGTTCTTAGTGAAGAATAAGCCACTATACTTAGCCTTTGTTGACCTAGAGAAGGCCTTTGATAGGGTACCCCGATCTGTCATCTGGTGGTCCCTAAGGAAGCTAGGTGTTGAGGAATGGCTTGTGAGGACAGTGCAAACTTTGTACAGAGGTACTCTCAGTAAAGTCAGGGTAGGAATGGAGTTTAGTGAGGAATTCCAGATACAAGTATGAGTACATCAGTGTTCGGTCCTCAGCCCGCTCTTGTTCATTATAGTCCTCCAAGCCATAACAGAGGAGTTTAAGACTGGCTGTCCATGGGAACTTCTCTATGCTGACGATCTGGTTCGTATAGCAGAATCAGTAGAGGAGCTGGAGAATAAATTCTGGCTATGGAAATAGCAGTTGGAAGCAAGAAGACTGAGAGTGAATCTAGCTAAGACAAAAGTGTTGATGAGTAGAAAAGAGGAGAAAACCCTGATTCCGTCAGGGAAATGGCCATGTTTGATATGCAGAAAAGGAACTGGCATAAATTTTATAAAATGCACACAATGCCGATCCTGGGTACACAAGAGATGTAGCGGGATAGCAGGCAAACTAACAGGTAGGGAGAAATATGTATGCAGTAGATGTGCAGGGAAATTAGACAGTAGAAGTCGCATTGATAGACACATTTTTCAAATGCAGGAGGGCGCTATAGAAGTGGTGGATAGCTTCCGGTACCTGGGAGATCAGATTAGCATGGGAGGAGGGTGTTCCGAGGCCATAGTATCTAGAATAAGGATGGGTTGGAAGTAGTTTAGGGAGCTGCTTCCTCTGTTGACGAAGAAGGGCTTCTCCCTGCGTATGAAAGGCCGGTTGTATGATGCCTGTGTGAGGACAGCGATGCTACATGGTAGTGAGACATGGGCAGCAACTGCAGAGGATATGCGACGGCTGGAGAGAAATGAGGCAAGCATGCTCCGTTGGATGTGCAGTGTAAGTGTGCGTGAACGACCCAGCATAAATGTGTTGAGAGAGAAACTGTGTCTGAGAGGGATACAGTGTAGTGTATGGGAGAGGAGACTGAAGTGGTATGGACATGTGATGCGCATGGAGGATGACCGATGGGTGAAGAAGTGCCAGGAAATGCCAGTTGAAGGAAGACGTGGTAGAGGTAGACCACGAAAAACATGGGTGGAGGTGGTGAGAACAGACCTCAGATCATTGAAGCTCACGGTGGAGATGACGAAGGACCGTGACGAGTGGAGAGATGCTGTGCTGAATAAGACCCGCAAGCAGGGAAAAGCGGACGTAAAATGATGATGATGATGATGATGATGATGATGATGATGATATATATATATATACCAAAGTTATATTAAGGATGTCATGTCTGAGAATATCAGAATCATGCGCCATACCACCTGTGGAATATACTCAAAGATTCACCATCAGTGAATCATAAATGTCAAATCTTGGATCATCGGCAAAGGAGAAGATTTAAACCATTTATGATTACACATTCGAAGCAAATGATATAATTATTTCTACTTTAGGCACAAGGCCAGCAATTACCCAGTGCATTACTGGTACTTTATTTTATCGACCCCGTAAGGATGAAAGGCAAAGTCAACCTCGGCGGGATTTGAACTCAGATCGTAAAGGGACGTAACTATGCTGGAAAGCACGGCGTCCGACCTTCAACCGATACTGCCAATCCACCACCCTTACCAAATGATATAATGCTGTAAAATTATGTGTGGTTTAAAAAACACACATCGCTCCTCCGTCATGCCAGTAGTGTGAATAGGTTTATCGACAGCTAGAAATAACAGCCGATTCATTTCAACAAATTAATAAGCTTTACTTATGAACCTAGGAGCCATAGTACCAAAGTTATATTATGGATGTCATGTCTGAGAATATCAGAATCATGCACCATACCACCTGTGGAATATGCTCAAATATTCCAAGCAGTAAATCTGAGCATTTATATTAAATCAAAAATATATTTCTTCAACGATTTAATATATATATATATGTATGTAGATATAGTGTATTTTGCAATACAATGTATGTTTAATTAAAAGCATTTTGAAGACCTTACGCTACTGTTTTAGAGTAGTGACAGTCTCACTTACTTTAAATTTTCAGCAAACAGAGGGGGATAAAGCTGACAGAGCTCTGTTTCCTACTATTTGGTACTTATCAAAGCTAAGTACTCCATCTGTTTGCTGAAAATCATGAATATTTGATTCTTATAGAATTCTAGTAATAAATCAGGAACTGATTATACAGAGCGGTTGCCGGTCAAGCAGTAATTGAAAATTAGAATTGGTGCTCTGACAAAGCGATATATATATGAATGTATATATAGTGTATTTTGCAATACACTGTATGCTTAATTAAAAGCATTTAAAGTAAGTGAGACTGTCTCTACTCTAAAACAATAGTGTAAGGTCTTCAAAATTCTTTTAATTAAGCATACAGTGTATTGCAAAATACACTATATATACATTCAAATATATATCGCTATTTCAGAGCACCAATTCTAATATATATATATATATATATATTATGTTGGTACCCCAAAACATCCAGCCCACATTGTAAAGTGTCATGTAGGAGTCACGATAAAAAGCACCCAGCCCACACTTTAAAGAGGTTGTATAACAGACATGTCAAAAAGCACCCATCACACACTATAAATGTGCTTGGCATTAGGAAGAGCATCCAGCCATAGAAAACCAGCCAGAAACAGTCCTATATGAGCAAGATATGGTCACCCAACCCAACTTGCCTCTAAATGGGACAAATCTTTCTAACCCATGCTAGCATGGAAGATAGACGTTTAACGATGATGATGATGAAGATGATGATATATGTATATATATATATATCACATTCCTTGTTGTATCTTGTTGGCTTGGCTACAGCCAGAGCTTCGATTTTACCAAACTTTCATTTATATATATATATAAAGTGAGAGAGAGAGAGAGATAGGGGGAGAGAAAGAGATAGATAGGGGAGAGAAAGAGATAGATAAATATATATATAGAGAGTAAGAGATTACTAGATAGATACAAAATTAAGATCAAGGGTATAACATTGATATAGAGAAGTTACAAAAAAAAATAACAGATTTTTCACTAGCAATGTGGGTATAGCTGAAGATATGTAATGAAAACATTGAGAATTTCACTGAGATTAAAAGATGGTAAGGAGCTACCACTATTAGCCGCTAAAGGGTTCTCCCTAAAAATGAAAGGCAGGTTGTATGATGCCTGCATACGAACAGCAATGTTGCATGGCAGTGAGACCTGGGCATTGTGTGCAGAGGATATACGCAGACTAGAGAGAAACGAAGCTTGCATGCTCCGCTGGATGTGTAATAGTAATATACGTGAACGACAAAGCATAAACGAACTAAGGAAAAAATTAGAAATAAGAGGGATCAGATGTTGTTTACTAGAGAGAAGGCTATGTTGGTATGGTCACGTGATGCGCATGAAGGACGATAGCTGTATAACAAAGTGCAGGGCAATAAAGATAGACGGTAGCCACGGAATAGGCAGACCCAGAAAAACCTGGGACGAGCTGATAAACTCTGACCTCACACACTTACACCTCACCAAGACAATGTCACTGGACCGAGACCTTTGGCGGTACTCAGTAATAGAGAAGACCCGCCTTACCTAAATACAAAGTAAAACCTACTACAGTCAGTAGGCATCTCTAACAAAATACACCCCCGTCCCACCACCCCCACCCCATCCACACCGCCCCCTTCTATGTAAAGTTATGTTGGTGCCACACCATCCAGGCCGAAACAAATGAGATCGTGTAGGTGTCACGACAAAAAAACACACAGTCCACGCTGTAATGTGGCCGTGTAGGCAACACGGTAAAAACCTCCCAGACCCACACTGTAAATGTGGTTGGTGTTAGGAAGGGCATCCAACTGTAGAAAACCTGCCAGACAGTCCTATGCAAGCAAGACAATCACTCTTGCCTCAAGTGGGAAAACCCCCGTCCAAACCCATGCAAGCGTGGAACACAGACGTTAAACGTTGATGATGATGATGATGATGAAAGACAGAAAAAAAAGAGAATAAAGATGAGGTAACTCTACATCCATAGCTAGAAAGCATATCTCAACTCTGCCTCACAGACAAGATGGGGAAATTGATGCTATAGAAAACAAGCGGTGATATTTACTACATCAGCTGTTCCACCTTATGGGGCTCCATTATCAGGCCTGGTTTGATCATTCCAAATATAGTTGAAAAAAACCCAGCAGTGCACGGATCAAGGGAGCTAGAAACTGGCAGAAAAGATTACAAGATTTCAAACCAACACAAAATGGTTTCATCTAGAGAATTGGGGGAGATTGTCTGGAGAAAAAACGATTTAAATGGGAAAATAAAAAAGGCTATTTTGGAGTTCCATTTGAAACATTGTGATTTCACTTGCAAATAAAAAAAATCATTTCTAAAATTGGCCAGAATTTTCTACTACAAGCAATGAAATATAAAAACAATAAAATCTCACTTAGTTTGTCCACAAATGAAGGCCACATAGGAGATAGGCAATATAGATTTGTCAGAATATTGCTAATCCAACTAAAACATATTAAAAATATGACTCAGTGAAAATTATTAGTCCCTTTATGATCTGGTATCTGCCAATGGGTTAAGTCAACTTTACTAGGTTCAAAGAGATATGGGGAATGGGTTGATGATGATCATAGTCACTGGTAAGCTAGGTGCAATCATGAGAATTGGAAATTAATTAAAACTGGACTTCTGACACAGTTCTCTAGTATTTTCTTGCTTATGAGATTTTCTGAGCATGTAATACATATTGAGAGAACACAGTCATGACTGAATGGGTAAGAGGTTTGTTTCAAAATCATGATGTTCTGGGTTTCATCTCACTGTCTGATATCTTTAGCAAGTCTCTATACAATAGTGTAAGTTGACCCAAGCTTGCAAATGAAATTGAATAGACAGAAATTTTATGGAAGTCCATTAGATTGATGGCACCTGCAATTTAATAGTCTAGACTTGTCATTTATTGTGTCATGCTGATTAGGTTTGGGAATTACCCTAACTCTGTCTTGTTGTATTCTTGCTATCGCAGTGATAGCCCAAACATAATCTCTATTGAATTCCCATTAAAGTGGTAATGAACAACACACGTTGAAAAGGAAGATAAAATACTAAAAATAAACGACAGTTCACGTCACAGCTTTGTAGTTACATGTTTATGACTCATTGTTAATGGTGTCCTCAATAGCCTATAGCTGTTGTTTTCTTTTGTTATTAATCGAGGAAAAAAGCAACTTATTATTTTTGCAATGAAACAGCATTTCCTACAGTGAATGAGCAAGGTCTAGACTCCTTATAGTTGAGGAAAGTATTGATGATATTTATTCTATGGATGAGAGTGAGCAAGAATTGCAACAAGTTCACCCTAATGCAGAATGCAAGAGTGATTCTACAATGAAACTTATGAAAGTGGTGAACAATTTCTGTGTGGCCATCATTCAACTGATACTAATAAGGGTGGGGGAGATTATGTAAATGTAGATGAAGGGTGGGTAGACAGTGTGCCTTGCATTGATTGTGACCTTAGCTGTGTATGCAACTATTTATTGTTGGGGTCAGGAGCCCAGGTGAAGGCTAATGTTAGATACAGGGCCCAAGTCTGAGAAGGTTAAGGATACATATGTTTGTGGAATACTCAATCACTTACATGTTAATTTACAAGCTGCAAATGCAGTTGATCAAACAACTAAATGTTCATTATTGAAACTGACAGAGAATCCATCATACATATAAAAGAAAATTCAACCAGGCTTTTGTAAAATGAATGAACAGAATATGTACTGAAGTAGAAATAATATTAAAACTTACAGCTTAGTCTCAACTGTCTGTTACACTTGGTCCTTCTGTAAGTATAGTCAAGAGGAAGAAGTTCAATCGATAAAATTTGAATTTGTCGAGGCAATATATATACTTGAAACACTAAGTTACATGCTCTAAACAGACTACAAATGCTTATAAAATACAAATATCTCTATTAAAAATATTCCTATTACAAATATTCCTATTAAAAAAAAACAGTTGAGGCAGACTTGACTGCTCTCTCTAACAGGTTGAGTGACCATGTACAAGCTTCCTTATTCGCTTGAGGTATGACATGTACTTTGTTAGGATGCACAGACTTTGAATCCTTCAACACAAATCTAGTATATAAGCCTCATAATTTCACACATTGTGTCTCAGTATAAAGTATCACTATAGTATGACAAACTCCTTCAAAGGGACGAAAACATAAGCAAAATAATGCCATATTTGAAAGAGTACAACAAAGTCTTTTCAACAGATATATTTTTGATTCTATTTTCCTAGTCTTTGATAGTGAAACTGTTACTAGATGTTACTGTAGAAAAATACCTTTATGTACTTCAATATTTCTGATGAATTATACTGTTGATGAGTTTTAATTAATTTTTTCAAATAATGAAGTATTTTGAAGTATTTATTTAATTACTACGTTTTCCATCAATAAACTGTTGTTGGGAATGCAACTTTAGATAAAATTAAGGACTCTATTATATCATAGAATGGGGGGTGATTTCAGGCAGGCTGGTATTAAAAGTCTAAGGAGAAAATGGCTTTTCAGGACAGAGAGAAAGATGCAAGAGAAAAATCAAATGGTAATGGTAAAATGGTAAAACCACATAAAAAAAGGAGCATGACACATCTAACAAAATAGTGATGGCCTTATTCAAAAACTGTAACTTTACATCTATTAAATATAGTTGATGATATAAAACTGCTTATCTGCAAAAAATTCCATCTTGCATATCAAGCCAATGATGGAACCTTTAGAAGATAACTTGACCTTTTAAAAGTAGTAGCCAAATCTCCCTCAAATACAGAATTATATGGAATGAGAACTAGAAAACAACGAATATGGCAAAAGCTAGGGGAAACAATTCCAGTCTAAATCTTTGATCTGACTTGAAAAGTGTGTTTGTTTCGAACAAATACATCAAGTTCTTTATACACAAGCAGCAAATTGGGAAAGTTGTCAGGGCATCAAATTAAATGCCTTTGTATTTGTTCTGACTTATTGCACTCTGAGTTCAAATTCCACCAATGTAATCTTTATCTTTCATTCTTTTGAGGTCGAAAATTAAAGTATGAATTCAGTGATGGTGACTTTGTGGAATTTGTTAACGAGTTAGATTGGATGATATGCTTTGATTTCAATTCCTAATCAAATTCTTTTTCCTACTGTCAGTAGTTGTGACAAGGGGATAGTATCAGTAATTGAAAGACCGATGGAAACATTGTTTCTTTGACCTTATCTGAGGATCAGCTTTTTTCTTTGTCTTCCATTTACTTTTGCACAGACAAGACAAGCGATTGTTAACTGTGTGGATTACATAATGAAAAATGTCAGAATATTTTCCTACCTTATAACAAAGTCAAAAAGCAATATTGAAATGAATACTAACAGTACCTTGACACTGTAACTTGAATTGATTATGTGTGAAAGGAGTTGAAAACTCCTAAAGAGGGAAGAAAGTACTGTGAAATATGACAAAGAAAAATAATATTGCATTTGTCGATCTTGAGAAAGCCTTTGACAGAGTTCCACGTGCTGTAATCTGGTGGGCTCTTAGAAAACTAGGAGTAGATGAATGGCTTGTGAAAGCGATACAAGCCATGTATAGGGGAGCAGTCAGCAAAGTTAGGATTAGCAATGAGTATAGCGAGGAATTTAGCGTACAGGTTAGGGTCCACCAGGGCTCTGTTCTTAGCCCCCTCCTGTTCATCATAGTCCTGCAGGCAATAACGGAGGAGTTTAAGACCCGATGACCAAGGGAACTCCTGTATGCTGATGACCTCACACTTATAGCTGAATCTATGGTAGAACTAGAGAAGAAATTCCAAACTTGGAAGCAGGGACTAGAAAGAAAGGGTCACAAAGTCAACCTGACAAAGACTAGGGTCCTTGTAAGTAAACTAGAAAACAGAACCCAGATCCCCTTAGAGAAATGGCCTTGCTCAGTATGTAGGAAAGGTGTAGGTAGGAACTCCATTCTCTCCCCCAAATGCAAAAATGGGTACACAAAAGATGTAGCGGGATCACAGGAAGCTTAATTAAGAATGTAGGCTTCATATGTAGCAGCTGTGCTGGGACAGCAAGCAGCAAACAGCCACAGGAAATACGCACAACCAATCTCTGTGAGGGCTCTGTAGAAACAGTAGACAGCTTCTGCTACCTAGGTGACTGAATTAGCAGCAGAGGTGGGTGTTCAGAAAGTACAATAACTAGGGTAAAAACGGGATGGAAGAAGTTTGGGGAACTACTGCCACTGCTAGCTTCAAAAGGCTTTTCCCTCAAAATGAAAGGCAGACTGTATGATGCGTGTATCCGAACAGCGATGTTGCATGGTAGTGAGACCTGGGCGCTGAAGGTGGAAGACTTACGTAGATTAGAGAGAAACGAAGCCTGCATGCTCCGATGGATGTGTAATAGTAATATACGCAAACGACAAAGCATAAATGAATTGAGAGAGAGACTGAGCATAAGAGGAATCAAATGCTGTGTGCAGGAGAGGCGGTTGTGTTGGTATGGACATGTGATGCGTATGAAGGATGACAGCTGCATAAAAAGGTGCAGAGCACTAGAAGTCGATGGAAACCGCAGAGTGGGGAGACCCAAGATGACCTGGGATGAGGTGATAAATGCCGACCTTACCCAATTACACCTCTCAAAGGCGATGACACACGACCGTGACCTCTGGTGTCACGCAGTAATACAGAGTACCCGACCTCCCATGGGTACAAGCTGAAGCATATAGACAATATACCCCCACACCCCCTTACTGCAAGGTGGTCGTAGAGGTGCCACGGCAAAAAAGCACCCAGCCCACACTCTAAAGTGGACGTGTACGCGCCACGAAAAAGCACCCAGCACTCACTGTAAATGAGGTCGGTGTTAGGAAGGGCATCCAGCTGTAGAAATCAAGCCAAATCAGTTCATGTATGAGCAAGGCATGGTCAGCCGACCAGACACTGCCCACAACAGGGCAACCGTCTAACCCATGCTAGCGTGGAAGAACGGACGTAAAACGGTGATGTGATGATGATGATGATGTGAGAAATCAAGATTTTATAGAATTTTAACACTCAATAGGGGTCATATTTGAAAAGCTATAAAGCAAAAAGAAAAATAAGCATATAAATATAGCCTTAACTAGAATGATAATAATGGTGGTGATGAAGATGAGGACGATGATGTTGATGGCAGGGGAAATGATGGAGAGGATGATGATGATGTTTATGATCATGATCATAAAATTTAATGGCAAAGGGAGAGCAGGTGGATCCAGATAAACTTAGTTTCATTGGTGAACAAGGGTGATGATGCTTATCATTTTTGATAATGATGCTGATTATATTATCATCATTGTCCTTCTCATCAGTATCATTAACCTTTTTATTATGATAATGATAATGAATGATAAGGCTGCCTTGAGACAAACCTAAAATAACAGTGATAATGACATATCTTTTCCTTTTTCCTGCTTCAGCCTTGTCATACAAGGCTGAAGCAGGAAAAAGGAAAAGATATGCATGATTAAGGAGATGGCCATCTAAGAAACAAAAGACAGGCTTGTAAAATATAAGGCTGGTGAAACATGGAAAAGAGATACCAGCTGGTCTGAAAACACTGTACCCACAACAACTGACAATAAAAAAACTGAAAAAACTCTGGGAAACTAAATCAGAACACCTGCCATCCCCTGCACATAATCATAGACTGGAATCAAGGTACAAATTGTTATCCTTGAATGCATGTAGTCTATGCTATAAGATTCATCTTTTTTACTCCTACATCAAAAGTATCAACCCTGACTTCATTACAGTCACAGAAACATGGGCACATTCCTTACTCTGTGATGGTGTTTTGAGCATAACTGGCTACGACTTGTTTTGTAAAGACCGCATTAATCGTCATGGTCGTGGTGTAATGGTCTACGTTCGGTCAATCGCAGCAGGATGTATTTTTCTGTGATTATACGTATGACCACGTCAACACTGCTATTTGGCGTTGGTTACCGTCCCCCAAATTACCATCAGGACACTCAACTTTGTGATATCTTCAGAGTTGCTGCCAGGAAAACAGCCACTTATGTTTTTATTGCAGGGGACTTCAATCACCCTGAGATTTACTGGAAAACCTTTCGTTGGCCACCAAGTGCAAATGACTTCCTTGAGCTAGTGCTGGACTTGAACTGGTCCCAAGTAGTCACCTCCCCAACAAGAGGTAATAACACTTTGGACCTACTCTTGAAACGGTTATTAGTGTTACTGCTGAGGCACCTTTAAGTGACTCTGATCATGCTATGATCATTGCCAATCTATCCCTCATGGGCAGTAACAAAAACCACAACCATCTCCAAACTGCTCACTTTGACTGGAATAAAGCAGACTGGAACTGTTACTGCACCAAGTTGCAACGTCCAAACTAGCTTGAGTTCTACGACTCTGGAGATGTCAACACTGTACTCCAGAACATCCTGAGCTCAATATGGACAGCATGTGCAGCATAAGCAGAAAAAACATCCCAAAAGTGCAATTTGGGAGACTGCAGCAGTCTGTCTTGCCAGAAAAGAACGCTGTAATGCTGAACGTGAGTACAAACTGCTTAAATCAGATATCAATACGAAGAAGCGAAATAAATCATCCAACCATCTCAAACAGGTGACAAAAAAGGCAGTGCTTCAATTTGAGCAGTGCATAGCAACCAGCCCTGACAGTAAGGTGTTCTGGAAGTATGTTCACTCAAAGCAGAAGCCTCACTCTCCAGTTGGTCCTCTTCTCAATCCCCATGCAAGCCAGGTTACTGACGACCCCATGGAATGTGCAGAGCTCATTGCTGAATGCTATGCAGGCATTTTCACTTTTGAAGCCCAGAGTGTACCATCTCCACCACCTCTGACATCGGATTCTATTACAACTACCGAATTTACACCGGCAATGCTGTGACGTCACCTTAAAAATAAAGGCAACCATGCCTATCCTGGTCTTGATGGTGTTACGTACCTGCTTCTCAAATGTGGTCGGTACTTCCTTCTGCACCAGCTATCATGCTTCTTCCAATTCTGTCTGAACAACGGTGCTACTCCAGAACAGTGGAAAACTGCCAGTGTCATTCCTCTGTTCAAAAAGGGCGACCTCACATCACCTGTGAACTATCGTCCAGTCAGTCTTACTAGCTGCATTGCCAAACTGATGGAATCCTGTGTCAGAGAAACGCTTTTGAACTTCTGGAACTCTCACAGTCTTATCCGGGCCTCGCAATTTGGATTTATCCCTAACTCCAGCTGCTGTTATCAACTTATCAAGTTTCTTGAAGACATCACCCGGATGACGGCGGCTTATGGGTGGATGTTGTTTACCTTGACTTTGCTAAAGCTTTCAATTATGTGCCAGACAAAAGACTTATGGCAAAACTCTCTGCAATGTGTGTGAAGGATGATCTTTTTAACTGGTTGAAGTCCTCCATTCTCAGTCAAAGAGAGGTAGTCACAGTTCTAGGACAGCATTCCTCACCATATGAGATGTCATCTGATGTACCACAGGGATCTGTTCTTGACCCCCTTTTGTTTGTGGCATATATTAATGACATAGATGCCAACTTAAAGAATGCCACAGTACTGAAATATGCAGATGACATCAAGCTGTACCTTGAGATAAAAAGGACAGATACTGAACACTATAGATCTTGCCTGCAATCTGACCTGGACACAATGCAACAATGGATCACAGACTGGCAACTCAAACTAGCTGTGGACAAGTGTACCACCATGCATTTTGGGAGTAAAACCCAGCGTCCACATACTCCCTCCACAACACTAATATCAAGAAGTCTTCTTGTGAACGTGACCTGGGCATTACGGTCAGCAGCGATTTGCGTTGGACGAAGCACATTTCTAAAATTCTCAAGAAGGCCAAGGGTGTCTTAGAATCACTCAGCAAGACCTTTTTCAGCTGCTCTCCAGCTATCTATTTAAAGCTGTATATAGCTATCGTGCGGCCACACTTAGAATTTGCATCACCAGTGTGGAACCCCTATCTTGCTCAGAACATTCACTGCCTGGAAACTGTTCAGAGACGTGCAACTAGGCGAATACCCTCCATCAGGCATCTACCATACTCTGAACGCCTTGCTTCCCTGGACATGGATACATTGAAGCTCCAATGTCTGACAACTGACTTGGTACACCCACAAAATTATTAACCCTCTTGCTAACAACAACCCTGAGTACCTTTTTGATTTCCATGTGTCTAACACGTGGGCATGTGCACAAAGTTAGAAAACAGCACAGCTCCCATGACTTTCGGAAACACTTTTTCATGCTCAGAGTTTCTGATGCATGGAACTAACTACCTGCATCAGTTGTTTGCTGTCGAGATGCTGCATCCTTTAAAACCTCGATGCTTCCTGAGATTCACCAACACTACACCTAATATTCCCCCTCCATACACACACACACATGTATATCATGACTCATACACTATTCACTTCCCTGACATTTGTATATTATTCTATGTACTATACATGCACCTTTGATGAGTTGTAGTGCACCTGAGCACTGTACACAATAATTTCACTATTATTATTATATAAAGATGGAACAAATTGCAAAAATACAATAAATATAAAAGAAACTTGAACATATTCAGATATGTGAGGAACAGCAAAGAAAAAATAACAACAAAGCATGTTTTAGTGGAAAAAGTATTATTTTTACAGCAGTAACCTAAGAGCTGTGGTTTCTTCCTAATTAATATCCACCCATCCTGGAGGTCCAATAAATATCATAGGTTCTACCTTGTCTCCATTTGTTACCAAACCACCTGAAACTCCCCATGATTCTATAATACAAACCTGTATATTTCAAAAGTTTTTAGATTTATCTAAAAACCTATCATAATTTTGTGTAACAACTTTCATTAAGTTATGTCCGAAATACAAACTTAATAATTGAACAATTTGTTTTATTACTAAATGCATAACAGTTGTGAATATTTTCAAAATTATTAGAAGATCAGAGACACACCGAAGCGATGTCATAGAAAAAACTTGAGAACATAATGGATGCATTTAATCAATAGAGATGTTACATTTACTTGCCATCCCTAACTCCCATTGGCGAGAAATCCTCTCCATCTTGAGTAGTTTCCAGTCTTTCAATGAAACAAGACCAAGAGTGAATAGATGAAGAGCGATGAAATCAGGAAGAGTACCCAGTCATAGAGAAACGGTCTTAAAATCCTATGCCACACAAGGAAGCATGAAAAGAGCAGAAAAAATGATGCTGCCGAAATGTCTGTGAGTATACACACACACACACATATACTCATACACATATCTGCAACATCATTTTCCTACTCTTGTCATGCTTCTTGTGTTGTATAGGACTTTTAAGACCATTTTTTCCATTATACACATATATGTACATTGTGTATATCTATGGTAGATATACACATATTATACACACATATACACATTACATGTGAGTATATATATATATATATATATATATATATTCATTTCATTCATTTCATTTTACGTCCGCTTTTTCCCTGCTTGCAAGGGTGGGATGGGAACTGATTCTGGGTTGATTTCTACAGCTGGATGGCCTTCCTAACACCAACCTCATTTACAGTGAGTGCTGGGTGCTTTTTTGCCGTGGCACCTCCACGACCACTTTGCAGTGGAATGTTAGGGACGCTAGTCCCTATCATCTCATTTCTACAGCTGAGTAAACTGGAACAATGTGAAATAAAGTGTCTTGCTCAAGGAAACAACACATCACCCGGTCTGAGAATTGAACTCACAACCTTTCGATTGCAAGCCCAATGATCTAACCACTAAGCCATGTGCCTCCATATATATATATATCCACCCTTGCAAGCAGGGAAAAGCAGACGTAGAATGATAATGATGATGATATATATATATATATATATATATATATATATATATATATATATATATATATATATATATATATATATATATATATATATATATATATATATATATGTCATTTATGGCTTTAGACTTGCCAATAAAATATTACAAAACGAAATCTAGTACAATACAGAAAAGAATAGAAAAACTTAAATCCACTGACACACACAATAAACAACAACAACAACAATAAATATAAAATATTCATCATTGTATATTGATGTTTAAATCTAAAACTAGATTGAGTGTGGATAAGAGATATAACATCACAATGTGAAATAGTTCAATTTCAACACAGTTTTTACTTGCAGCTATCAAATTAGTAATACTTTCATATTCCTAGAGGGATAATTTCCTAAAATTGACTTATCATTTAATCTTTTATACATTACATAAATATTCCATTCTATCAACCTTTATTCTTTATATTTTTTCCACTTAATTTTTCTGTTATCATCTTATTTTTTTATTACATTGAGATCACATAACATGAAATATTTACAAGCATTTGATGGCTTTTTTTTTTGTTAAATTAAATTATGTACTGAAAAGTGAAATTACTGGACTACAGACTACATGTTTGCAGGTTCAGAACTTTGCAACTGACTATGTTTATCATTCTACAGCAAAAACGCAAAAAAGCCTGGAAGAGGATAATTACTCAGGGATGTTTCTGTATGAAAAATTAATAGTTACGACGAGGATAACATAATGTTATTATCATATATAAATATATGTATATAGAGTTATATATATCATTCAACCCATTTGATACCAATTAAATCAGAATTGGCTCTCGTTGTGTGAAACAAATCCATCCTCTTCTAGTATTAAAATTAACAATTTTAGTAAATGACTCAAATTTCAACAATAATTAATTGAAATAGTGAGTATTCTATTAGAATTGAGGTCATGAAACTATTATGATTCCTAACTGGTGAGATTGAAATAGTTTATGTTAAAACTGAACATCTGCAAGGTATTAAATATGCTAGTCTTCTCTGTGAAAGTCATCTGCACTGCCTCTTTCTCCAGACCTAACAAGTAAAAAATACTAACAGTAAGAGTTTTCAGCTGAATATTGTAAGATCTTAGTTCAATTCCTTGTGACACACTGTGTGACCTTGACCAAATCACTTTATTTCCCACTGCTTCAGTCCATTCTTATTCAAAATTGAGCTGTATCTGTAAATTCAAAGGACCATCCTTGTCACACATTGTGTCATGCTCAATCTCCCAAAGAACTATGTTATATGTGTACATATCTCTAGAATACTCAGCCACTTGAAGATTAATTGCATCAGCAGGCTGTTCCATTGTTCAATTGGTATCGCATCTTTACTGTAGAAGACAATGTCTCAGAATTAAATATATAATATCCTTAAATGTATTAAAGGGATCAATAAAATGTGTTTCGATATTGAGTAGTTTAAATGGCTATTATTTAAGTTGTTTTATTGCCATAAGTATTCAGTTTCAGTCAGTTAGAAAGCATGAGTGACTACAATGTTTCAGCTAGTGATTGCCCATAATAGTGAAAATAAATTTAAACATTTACTTCACCAGCATTACTGATATTGGATGTAGAAATGGCCAAGGGGATAAGAAATTTGCTTCTAATCTTGAGGTCACGGATTTAATCTCACTACTTGGCATTTGGAACAAGTAACTTAAATATAATTTGGGTCGACTCAAACTTTGTAAGTGAAATTGGATAGATGGAAACTGTGTAGAAATCCATCAGAGGAATTGTATTTCTAATTTAATTGTCCAGCCTGGTCACATATTGTGTCATACTGATTCTATCACACTGTGTCACACTGATTCTATGTTACAGCTATACATACCTGTAGAATATTCTACTAGGTACATGTTATTTTATGATTGAATGCCCATCATCATCAGTATTGATAAATAATTGTTTCTACTTTTGGCACAAGATCAGCAATTACCCAGTGTATTACTGGTACTTTATTTTATCGACCCCGTAAGGATGGAAGGCAAAGTTAACCTCGGCGGGATTTGAACTCAGTCCGTAAAGGGACGTAACTGTGCTGCAAAGCATGGCGTCTGACACTCTACCAATACTGCCAATCCACCAATGATATCTAATGCTAATATTAGGGTTGTTAGCCAATAGGATTATAAAAAGTAACAAATATTTATGGATGGAGGGATTTAATACAAGTAACAGAATTAAATTTATTATATCTTGGATTAACTGGAACTGAGACTGGATGGAATGCTTTGAAGTACAAATTATGGCTGTCTGTGCTCTGAGTTCAAATCCCACTGAGGGCCACTTTGCCTTTCCTCATTTCGTGGTCACCAAAAATGTATCAATCTAGGCTGGAAGAAATTGGATGTTCCAGCCTAGAAAGTATTGATTCTGCCAGGTTTAATGTGCCCCCATGGCACCTCAAGAAGTTAAGAGCACATAACAAAACATATTTTAATTCCCTGCTTGGCTGTTTATAATTGACAGTATTTATATACACATAATGTGTTCACTACTTCAAATGAAGTAGGAGGAAAATATCTGCCATTATTTTCATGCCCGCCGAGGTTGACTTTGCCTTTCATCCTTACGGGGTCGATAAAATAAAGTACCAGTAATGCACTGGGTAATTGCCGGCCTTGTGCCTAAAGTAGAAACAATTATTTTCATGCTTTTGTATAGGTTATAAAGAGGCTGATGTGAAGTCAAGTAGTGACAACAAGATATGTACATAGTATGTTTGTAGTATACTTCTGAATATATAATTATATATATAGAGAGAGGTGTATATATATATATATATATATATATATATATATATATATATACACATATATATATATATATATACACTCACACGTATATATATATGTGTGTGTGTGTGTGTGTGTGTGTATGCATATATGTGTATGTGTGTGTATGTGTGTGTGTGTGTGCATGCATATATGTGTATGTGTATGTGTGTGTGTGTGTATGTACCATTATCATCATCATATATATATGACCTCACCTAGCCTGAATGTACACAATAACAACAACACCAAAAATAATCGATAGACAAGTAAACTAATTTCACTATTCAAAAGTCTTTGGAACAGATTTCAAGAGAAAGAATATTTAAAGAATGAATAAATTAATAATGAATTATATTTCTTCATTTCTCTATTTAGTGTTTTAGATTTAAATTTAATTAATTCTAACCAATGCTAATTTATAATTATTTTCGATTCAGATGTTATTAGCATGATAAAAAGAAAATGTTCATTATAATACCTTTTTTAAAATGCTTCTAAAAAGATTTCCCAAAATTTCATATAATTCCTAATAATTTCATTATTTCCTTTCAAAAGGTATTACCTGTCAATGAAATCATTTACGATTCAAGTTAGATTGTATGAAAGTTTTAATTCTATTTCTGAATAATGTTTTTTTTTAATCAATTTATTTAATTATTTTTATTATTGTTTTCTCGTCCTCAATTTTCCGCTTCTTTGTTTACTGTTTCTCTTTATAATTTTACCTTTTACAGAAATACAAATGAACATTTTAAATGACGATATCAGCTTCAGAAGTTTTCTTCAGAATCAAAACTTTTAACACATGGTATGAGTCAAGTTTAATCCTTTTGATATGAACCCAAAAGAAACAGTACATGGTTCTGATGCAAAACTGCTATTTTTAAATAGGACATACTTATATTAATTTATTGAAACTTGATAATAGTGGGTAAATTCTGTCATAATGATTGTTAAACCTTTATTATTATATTTCTGAGGGCGGTGGATTGGCAGTATCGGTAGAGGGTCGGATGCCATGCTTTGGCGCATAGCGTTACGGCCCTTGCCATTCTGAGTTCAAATCCCGCCGAGGTTAACTTTGCCTTTCATCCTTACGGGGTCGATAAAATAAAGTACCAGTAATGCACTGGGTAATTGCTGGCCTTGTGCCTAACGTAGAAACAATTATTATATTTCTCACGAAAGAATGGCTGGACAGATTTTATGGACAAAAACAAATGGCAAAAGACCAAGGGGTAGACCATGATCGTGATGGTTGGATAACATCCATGAGTTTAGCTGGTCTTGTTTGGGGACCCAGCCAGATCAATTGGGGATGGTTGCTTCTGTCAGTACCTGCTGGGAGGAATGTTCAAGGACTCTGCCCCAACAAGATTCTCAGGAAGAAGAAGAAGAACAACAACAAAACGAAAAAACAGCAACAAATGATACAATCTGTTTTTTGTTTATTTAATTTTGAAAATAATAACGAATTTGGGGGGATTTAGTTATATACTGTATTTCCCGGCGTCAAAGACAACCAAACATTTGAATAAAAAAAAATAAACGACCTTCGGCATGCAGGACGCATGGTAGATTTTTGAGATTTATTTTGGGGAAAAAGTAGAGTCTTCGACGCCGGAAAATGCGGTAACTAAAATTCTCCTAATTAAGCTGGTGTTAGGAATATAACTCCACAAATTTTCATTCATAATATTATAATGAAAGGTGTTTAGATAAATATAAACACTTTAAAAAAAACGGTTTTTCATCATAGGACTAGGACGAGTTTAATGCAGGCAACAAGAGGGTTGAAAAACTGGGAAAGAAATAAACCCATTTCAACCCATGGTTGAAATTCCCCAAAAAAGGAATCAATCATGAAATGAATATATTTTCGAGACGATGCTTTACAGATGAAACCCCTGCGCGGTGCCAATCATTTTAGTCATGTATTATGGAATGTAGGTTTACTGTGAACTTATTCTAAAATGGATACACAGAAAAACAAGAGAAAATAGACTCTACATACACTGTAGAACATCATATTTCAGTTATGTTTGGGCCCCTAGTCTTTCAGATATTTCAAGCCCACTCTGCCACATACATAACATCCCTGCTTTAGCGTGATATATAATTATCTGTATGTATAGAGTACTGAGTTGAATGATGAGCCTACAGATCATAACTATTATAGTAACACCTCATCTATATATTTATATAAAACTATATATATATATAGAGATGTTATATAGTAAGGTGTATTATTCGTTGTGTAAAACGGTCCAATAAATTTATGTTAGCAATAATAAGTTCTCCACGCTTTTGTATATCTCCAATTCCATTCAAGGGAACAGCTAGATGATGTAAAGCGGAGTATAAGTATCAAAATGAAAATCTGAAGGCAAGGTAAAATTACAATCATTTTAATCACGACACATGTTTCAATAAGAGATAGATCGATCGTAAATTCATGATCAATTATCACTGATCTCATCAGGTGAAAATGAATTGTCTTCAAATTCTTGATATGAGGGAGAAAATGAGCAATGTTCACTCACAGAGTTTATTCCCTCATGTGAAGATCCAGTAGTCAGAAATACGGCGACTGCTATCAGCTTCAGTTAAGGTCATAAAACTGTCAAGTCTCCATAGCTGCAAAGGACGTAGAAAAACAGTCGGTCACAGTTAATGTGAGTGGGTACACACACACTCCTTACCCATACACACCGGCTCGAGGTCAAAGAAAAAAATATATATATACACATATCAACACAGCATCAAACCTGTAGAACTATAGAAGGTCACAATTAGTGTGAGTGGGTACACACATACTCACACACACACCGAAGCGATGTCATAGAAAAACAACAAATATAAGAATAAGAATATATCAACACAGGATTCACCGAAAATTCGTTTACAAAACAACAAATGCTATATTGGTCAAATCTCAATTTGACGATGTAAATTGGAAATATTGAGTTAACCACAGCCCCATACACACACACACACAAGCAAATAAGTTCAGTTCAGTATTCTGTTATACATGTATAGATTGAATTGTAACATCCGTATCTTCAAGTGTATGTTATGGATTATCCACATCCGTATCGTCCAAAAAATGTTGGGGCAACTGCCACTGAATTTAAGGATAGATGGTATAATCACCACCATACCTTTAATAGATTAGATTAAAAAAATAGCACGGCGCTTTCTGAATTAGTCTGGATGCTTAAACATCAGAATATAGAGCACTCCTTATCCTGGTCCATAATTTTCTCAGCCCAACCTTATAACTGCAGCACGGTTTGCAATTTATGTGTAGCTGAAACCTTTAATATTATTAGAGGCGGCCCCCTATTAATTAATAGGAGAGCTGATTTTTGCAGCAATTGCCAACATAGAACCTCGAAAACCTTCTGCAGGATTTTTGGAAAGTAACTTCCTACTAACTCCTCCCTCTATACTTTAGCCATATAATTCTCTCAATAAACAGACAGTCATACACTCAGGTAGTTAGACGGTTAAGATTGTTTTCACACTTACAAACGGTACCAGACTTGTTTCCACAGAGTTGTCACGGCTGAGATTTGACTGATGTAGCATTTGTTTGTTTTGTAAACGAACTTTCGGTGAATGCTGTGTTGGTATATTCTTATTCTTATATTTGTTTTTTCTATGCCATCGCTTCGGTGTGTGTGTACCCCCTCACACTAATTGTGACCTTCTATAGTTCTACAGGTTTGATGCTGTATTGATATGTGTATATATTTATTTTTTTTCTTTGACCTCGAGCCGGTGTGTATGGGTGTTGAGTGTGTGTGTACCCACTCACATTAACTGTGACCGACTGTTTTTCTACAGATCTGATTAATGTCCAGCGTCCTTTGCAGTTATAGAGACTTGACAGTTTTATCACTTTAACTGAGGCTGATAGCAGTCGCCGTATTTCTGACTGCTGGATCTTCATATGAGGGAATAAACTCTGTGAGTGAACATTGCTAATTTTCTCCCTCATATCAAGAATTTGAAGACAATTCATTTTCACCTGATGAGGTCAGTGATAATTGATCATGGCTTTACAATCGATCTGTCTCTTATTGAAACATGTGTCGTGATTAAGATGATTGGAATTTTACCTTGCCTTCAGATTTTCATTTTTATATATATATATATATATATATATATATATATATATATATATATGGTGGCTGCAAACTCTGTTAAGTATATTGCAATTGCTCGTCAGATTCAGATGTGTTACGCTTGGATATGGCTTTTGAAGCCTGCTAGGGACTTGCACTCCTTCACACATTGATGACATTTATGGATCCTCCCTGGGCTCAGGTCTTGCATCAGGTTGTCTGTGAACCTTCGCAATACCGTGGAGATCATAGTTCACTGGTTCTCTTTGAACATGGCTTTGACTGAGGTTCCTGAGACCAGATTTGCTCAAGTAAATCTTTCCATACTCAGGGCACACCAATTCAATGGAGACACCGATCGATTCAAGGGATATGCCAGGGCATTGCTTACACACATCCCATATTATCTTCTCATGCTCTATGCATCTGTCCTCAAAATTATAGACCCCATCATTCACCATTCCATGCCAAGTTTCTCTTTCAAGAGCTTCCATCTCTCATTCAACCACCATCAATTCAGTTTTTTTCATTGAATCCTTTACACAATCTTTGAATTGGAGCTTTGGATATACATATACATTTGTATGTATATGTGTGAATATACATGCACAAAGCTGCCTCACCAATTACACTCCAATACCTATATACGCCAACACACAAAAATAGGGCCGATGATCATATATACGCACACCATCTCACAAAAAATAACAAAGTCTATATTTTTTTGTCACATCACCAGATCAATAATGGAGTTGAGTCAATAACTCCTATAGTTGAAT
Source organism: Eledone cirrhosa (assembly GCA_964016885.1). Taxonomy (NCBI): domain Eukaryota; kingdom Metazoa; phylum Mollusca; class Cephalopoda; order Octopoda; family Eledonidae; genus Eledone; species Eledone cirrhosa. The sequence goes on from OZ024740.1 coordinate 124,029,457, forward strand.
TTGAGACAATCTTTTGCACAACCTGTGTAACATGTCAATACATAATAATACATGGAAACAAAACTTCCTCATTTTTTCTAATATATATATATATTAGGATTAAACAAGTATTAAAATAATAAGAGCATTCATTATTCAACAGAGTACTTAATACTTAGAATTAGAGTGTGGCTATATTAGAAAGAGTCATGATGGCTGAGCTGGAATCGGCTGTTGAAACAGTAAGAGTTTAGATGTAGGGCTCCAACTCTTTATATATATATATATATATGCATGTGTATGCGATGTGTGTAAATATGTATATATGATTTATATATATATGAGCTATTATATATTTTTGATGTATAAATTGTATGATGAACTCATTCGTAATATTTGTCAGGCATTTTTCTTGATTTAGTGTATATGTTAACATACCAATTACATTGCTAATAAATGTTTCCACGAATAAAAAAAAAAAGAACAGAAAAAATATCGTTTCTCGCCTTTAATTTTTTTTCTTGTCTGTCATCAAATGACAGCACTATCAGGAGTGTAATTTTTTTTAACATAAGTTATGAGAAGATGACCATCCATGTAAATGTCTTTTTCTATCCTATAATTCAATATTTTAGTGTATGGTTCATCCTGTAATTACTCACTGTGCATTCATTAATCTTTCGTACTTTCATAATTGGAATTTATTATGAATTTCTATATAATATAAATTATCATCATCATCATTTACTATCTAGCAAGGCTTAGATGGGTCATAATAAACCAAGTCAATACTTAATCAGAGCCAATTCTCTTGCACTCCCGTGTGCACTATGCATTTTATCATGGCACTAACACTAGGGAATTTGTTATCTCTTTGAGACAATTGATGAGACCTTTCTATGGTTTGTTGAGCAACTTTACTACAGCTGTATGACCTTTCTCTCTTCAGTCACTTTACAGAGTATAATAGTTGTGTTTATCATGTATACCAACAACTCTAGAAACTATGTCAAATAGAGAATGTATGAGCATGATGCAGTTGCTATGACTCCTCTGGTTTGATACAGTGACAACCTGTCCAACTAATTCTAGAATGGAAAGCAGATCCAAAATGATGATGATGATATATACATATATATATATATATATATATATGTATGTATAGATTTATTTACAAATAAGGAATCAAAACATATCAAATACGTTTAGAATATTGTTTCTCAATAAGCAAGCTCAATAGACATTATCCAGAGCCATAATAACTAAATAAAGAGATATATGTATATATACATAGTCCACGCTGGAAATCTGGTTGGTATTAGGAAGGGGATCCAGCTGTAAAAACCTGCTAGAGACGCTTCCGTGCGAGCAAGGCATGGTCTCCTGACCATTCCTGCATCAAATGGAACAAAACCATCTAACCCATGCTAGCGTGGAAGATGGACGTTAAACAATGATGATGATGATGATGATAGAGAGAAAGAGCCATATATCGCACAAGAAAAATGGTATATTGTATATATACCAAATACATATTTTGTAGACGAATACTTACGAAGGTGGAATCTAACGAGCCTCCAGGCTCAAGACAGACTTTAGATTTGTGAAAGGTGACAAATTGTCTTAGTTGTTAGAATTGACTGTGGCCAGTTCAGTTTGCCAGGTCCATAGACACACAATTTTTTTTCTTTTTGTTTTTTCCATTTCTGATACTATTTCAAGAGGCACCATTACTGCTGCTTTCCCATCTTCAAATGTTAATATCATTTTGGCCTGGCCAATTCAACCTGTTTGTTTTCCAGTTATTATACAAATTTTACTTTTTTATTTGCATTTCCAATGTCTGATAAAGTTTGTTTTGTTGTTGATTTAATTAATTTTTTCATCAGTTTTGTTGTTATTGTTCTTGTTATTTTCATCACTGCTGCCATTGTTGTTGATATTCATGTTGTCATTGATGTTGTTTAAGGTGTTGATATTATTTATACTAATGTTTTTTGTGGTTGTTGTGTTGGTGGAATTGTTAATAGTGTTGTTGTTGCTGCTGTTGTTATTGTTGACATCACAGTTTCTCACCTCATCACCGTTAGTTTGTTGAGTGTTGGTGGCAAGAGTGTTTGTTTAAGGAAGGACAGAGTGAAAGAGAAGAAGATGATTTTGACACCAAGTCGTTTTTTTTTTTTTTTTTTGTATTTTAACTTTGTTAAAACAAAAGCTTTTGTATTTTCTGCCCTAAAAGACAGACATGAATAAGGTTAACTGGCTCCCTATATGGGGTTGGTGTCATAAGTCATAATAATTAAAACTGAATCTTTTTAGAACCCCTAAAATGTGTTTAAACCAGTAAATAGTGACCTACTTTAGGAGTGAAGAAGAAGAAGAAGAAGAAGAAGAAGAAGAAGAAGAAGAAGAAGGAGGAGGATGTGGAGGCGGAAGAGACACTGTGTTTTACTAAAACTTATCTCATTTTAAAAGGGTATCTGTGACATAAAACATGTTATATCAAATTATGTTGGAAATATTTAATTTAATTGAGAACACTTTAAAATAGGTGATTTGGTTTTACTGAATTAGAGACAGTTGTAGGTGGGTTGTATCAAAAGGTAAATTCACAAATTCAAATCTGAAATCTACAAGGGTAATAGATATCCGATAATTTTGCTAACTTTTCTTTATTTTTATTGAAGGCATGTTTGATAAAGTTTGACGAATTTTAAAGTATTTAAATCCACTAATACAATATATATTCGACCATAACTGGTACTCATGGATTTTTCAAATTATTTAAACATACCACAAAACATATTTATTTATAATTATACATCCATCCACAAAATAAAAAATATGGTGAAATTGATAACGATCATAGCAATGATTATAATAACAAAAATACAATCAACAACAGTAAAAGGAAGATTGTAAATATTTGTAATTCTTGTAAATATTTGTAAATAATTGTAAATATTTGTAATTCATTTATTTCCATAGGGCGACTAATGTCATATTGTTTCTATCATAATTTTATTGTTTTATTTGATGAATGAAAATGTATCATTCAAGCAAATAATTCCAACAAATATTTAATTCTGTTCTAAAACAACAATTGTTAATTAAAAAATATTATGAAGAAGCCTTCTATTGTCCCAAACATTAAAATGTAAGGATTTCATTACCATTGTTTGTTGGGAGGGGGATAGGGGATATTTTCATCTTGGATTCTCAGCATATAGCATGAAATCACAAAAAAGAAAGAATATGCTCTTAAGAACCAAGGTTCACACCTCCACAACAACTTTCATCATTTTGGGAACAGATATCTGTCTTTAAATCAATTTTATTATATAAACCACAAACAGTTTGGGAAGTGACAAACATGACTGAACTTAGAAATAACTGCCTCAGAGTATTTTGGTATGCCATTCAACATTCTTAGTTTAGATCTGAGACATCTTTGCCTTTCACTTTTGTGGGGTTCATATAATATGCAGTGACAATATATGATAAAAAAAGAAAGAAAATACGAGAGGCAATAATCATTAAATAAAACGAAGAAAACTATGTTTCTATTTGCCTTTGCATTGCTGACACTATCTGTGATCACAACTTTTGACGATATACTTGAGTTGATTTAATCAGTTGGTATGACCAGGTAGTTAAGCAGCTTACTTCACAACCACAAAGTACCAGGTTTGATTTCACTGCATGGCATCTTGAGCAAGTGTCTTCTTCGATAGCCTCAACTTGACACAAACATTATAAGTGAAATTGAGTAGACAGAAGCTGTGTGGAAGGCCACAAAATGGACAAGATATCATGTTGATTATTTCTGGGGATTATTTTAAGTGTTCAAGTATCTGTAGATTCTCAGCCACTTACACATTAATACAATGACTAAGCCATTTAGTTCATTAAACAATTAAGATACTCATCATCTGACCGAGCATCCAATTACATTTATTGTTTTGTAGAATTTTATAGGTGCTTGACTCAGTGGTTAGTGAATCGTATTTGCAATTGTAAGGTTGCGAGTTTGATTCCCAGAACGAGTGACGCGTTATATACTTGAACAAGACATATATTTCACATTGCTCTTTCTACCAGGAATTGTAACTGGTAGATAGTAAGAGATTTGGAAAGAAAACAATGGCAACATTGTTTCCCTGGTGTGATTTGACGAGTTGCACCCCACTTAATAATTGAATGATGTGTAAAATCTTGTCGAGTATTTCATTTTCACATAGCTTTCTTGAATTGTTTGATATCATTATATATGTTTGTGGACAGTAGATTGGCAGAGTCAAAGTGTCAAACAAGTGCTTTGCAGTATTTCTGCTCTTTATGTTCTGAGCTCAGATCCCATTAAGGTCAGTTTTGCCTTTCATCATTTTGAGGTCAATAAACAAAGTACCCACCACTAAACTACTGAAGAAGAAGAAGAAGAAGAAGAAGAAGAAGAAGAAGAAGAAGAAGAAGAAGAAGAAGAAGAAGAAGAAGAAGAAGAAGAAAAAGAAATTAACCTATTAAGAGAGGCTGGGTGGCAGCAGTATGCATCTACTTAGTGCAGAAAAGTAGAATCTGTCATAGTAGCAGTAACATAAACGGAGTGAGAAGTATCTGGGATACATGTATATCTCAACTGATATAAAAAAAACAAAATAAAATATATAAAGACATTTATGAATTAATTTATACAAATCAAGTAATGAAGGATTTATCGATTGGCAGTATCGGTAGGGGGTCAGACGCCATGCTTTGATACATAGAGTTACGGCCCTTGCCATTCTGAGTTCAAATCCCGCCGAGGTTAACTTTACCTTTCATCCTTACGGGGTCGATAAAATAAAGTACCAGTAATGTACTGGGTAATTGCTGGCTTTGTGCCAAAAAGTAGAAACAATTATTTATCATAATGAGAAGGTGACAAATGTACATATACAACATCATGCAACATTCTTGATTATTTTCAAATAGATAGTGATTTTCATTGAAAATAAGTTATTGCAAGAGTTAAAGATGCAAATACTAATTGTTTCATGGATATTGGATAACATCCTTCATATTCCAAATGTATTCCTTTGAGATATACGTATAACAATTCCACTCTTTGAAGAAAATTTAATTATACAGGTTCCTAGGCCTCTGTCAATTCTGACAGTGAGCGTTCCAGTTTTGATCAACAGAACAGCCTGCCATAACATTAACAGTGCATACCATCTCTTCTAGTTATTTCATATTGTTCCTCTCTACCTCCTGCTTTTCAGACATTCCAAGCCTTTATAAATACACTTACACCTGTATACACATATATATATATTCCAATCTCATTGATGGTCACATTTAACCACATGACCACAACTGATTATGAAAACTGCAAAGTGTGAAGAAGGATATATGTGACTATTTACCTTTGTAGGTAACATGGTAAAAACCTCCCAGCCCACACTGTAAACGTGGTTGGTGTTAGGAAGGGCATCCATAGATAGAGAACCTGCCAGACAGTCCCATACAAGCGATATTGCCTCAAGTAGGACAATTCCCGTCTAAACCCATGATAGCGTGGAAGATAGACGTTAAACGATGATGATGATGATGAAGATGATGATGATATATATATATATATAAACATGTAATGGCATGGCATAATGTTTCGTTGCTTGATTTTCAGAGAGTACAAGTGTATAGGTCTGGATTGCAGCTTGTATTTGTATCAAACCAAGTTTGATACAAATACCTATCCTCCTATTCTTGAAGATAAACTTATAACAATATTTTCATATGGTGTTCAGTGTAGAATTGGTGCACCATAACCTTGTGTGTGAAAAACAATTGGTGCCATGGTGAGTATGAAGCCTGCCTTGGAATCCCATAGGGCTAACCCCTGCTTTAGCTGGGAAAATTGCCTGAAATCTTTTGATATTAAACCAGTTTAAACCACTCCTGGTCCTACTTTACGAAAGCACTTCTTTTAAAATGTATACATTCATTTGCAAACTATGCATCATAATAGTATATGTAAAAAAGCTTTAAGCTATGCTTCAAATGCTAATTTAATGATAAGAAAGTTGGTTATATTACTAATTCCAGATTCTTGAGTATTTTCCAAATTATTTTAAAGTGTCCTTTATTAGAAATATGGTAATGAGAGGATCAAAATGCTTGTTGTTAAGGTGTTGGTTAATTTAGAGAAGAAAAAAGAAAAAAAGAACAGAGTCTTATTCAGAAAATACAAAAGAAAGGGAGGCATATAATGGAATCAAATAATTTCTTTGGCTATGAAATCCTTGGAAGACATGGGACTAATAATGATAATAATTTACATAAAATATCCAAGCAGCATGTTCAAAATTGCTGAATAATTTACTCCAAACATGTCCAGAAATTTTTCAACCTAGAATTTTAGAGCATATTCAGTTCTATGCTGAGACAAGGCAACTAAAGAAATGTCAAGAAATTATTAAAAATTAAACATTAATTATATGTTGTACAAAACTATATGTTGTATCAAAATGAATTTGATACAGCCAAATTTTGACATGTATATCTGCATTTGTTTGTGTGCGTGTATATATATATAAAATTTAAAGGGCATATACATATAAACTAGACAGAGTCATAGATATATATATATATGTTTTTGGTAACCATTCATAGTGTGGCTCAATGACGAATTAATGAAATAATTAATAATCACATTTTCAACTCGAGTTGAAAATCCGTTAGAGGAAATACGTGTCCTCAAAGAGGATTTGCTAATAACTTGTCCTATGGACTGAAAAATCTACATAATACGGACATAACCTCCCAGTGTTCTACCACTGGACACCACCAGAGGGCTAACGTCCTCTGGTGGTTTTCAGCAGAAGCAAGGGGGACAACATCTATGCATTTCAGGCTTAGCTCCGGTATTATCCCCATTAGCCCCGGTGTTTGTATAGCTATTGCTTTCTAAAACCGTATTTCTTTAGAAATACGAAATTTCTATACATATTATATAAAGTTATGCTTGAAGCGAAACTTTATTTCTTTTCTATTATAAGTTGAGCCAACTTATGCAGCTTCATATGCAAATGAGTTTAATCACCTCATTTATACAGGCAAGAAAACTATATATTCTCGACTGTTTTCAAGTCCAGCTGTAGCAAGTGGTGGGAGGGACCATCCTGATGAAGGCCAGTCAAGCCTGAAATGCATAGACGGTTGTCCACTTTCTTCTGCTGGACACCAACATATATATATATATATATCATCATCATCACCCCTTAATGTCCATTTGTCCATGCTAGCATGCGTTGGACGATATATATATATATCATCATCATCACTGTTTAACATGCACTTTTCCATGCTAGCATTGGCTAGACGAGGTGTCCTGTTGTGAGACAAGTCAGATCAGGTGATCATGTCTTGCTCTTATAGAAATGGTTCTGGAATTGTTTCTACAGCTGGATGACCTTCCTAATGCCAACCACATTTACAGTGTGTACTGGGTGTTTTTTGTCACGACACATACACAACCATTTTGCAGTGTGGGACATATATAAACACATGCACAGTTGTTTTCAATCCACTAGATAAAGAATCAGAATTTATGTTGGTTTTAGGTCTCACTGATAATTTCTTTGATGCTTACATCCTACCAATTGTGTTTATATGGTCTTGACTGTATTAATTGGACGACAAGGTCACTTCAGAAGCTCTCTACATTCCAGACCTACATCATGAGACTTATGACTGGCAAGCAGTTCAGTGACCGAATTACATCAATTGTCAAGTCAAGAGTACTCAAATTATACGGCCATATAAAAAGATCAACTTGTGGTGTGAGTAGGTTATGCCTGGAAGGAAGGTTGGCTGGTAAGAAAAGCAGAGGCTGGCAGCCAAAACGATGGCTTGACAATGTCAACTTATGGACTGGACTTGCATTTGCTCTTTGAACTCTACTGCTGGAAGTTTGTGGAGAGAGATATCACATGTTAATGCGCAGTCTGCAACTGGCGGAGTTTAGCACCACAAGAAGAAAAAGAAGAACATATTTTCGTGTGGTGTCAAAACAGAAAATTCTTGTGACATCATAAGTGATGGTTCTCAACAGGTTTTTTAAATAGTATAAAAGTTATAGAATACATTTCTAACTTCCTTTAACTGTTTTGGAACAAGTCTCACCAAACCCAGCTCTGGTTCTATGAAATGAACAATCCATTGGATTGGGTTCTTATTTTAATTTAAAATTTCAGACATAATGTTATATAAGAACTAAATAATTAATAAATTTAATAAATAATTCAAACTATTTCATGAATTAACTGAAGTAGAGTGTATTTAGTTAGAAATTTAGTTATTAGAGGGCTAAAACAAATAGGTATAATAATAAACTTAGGCGAATTGTTTACCTGGAGTATAAAACTCACATGGATCCATTATATATTATCCTAGAAATAATAGGACAACAAGCATATATAGCAAAGAGGGAAATTGAAAGTTAAAAATTTACCAATGCTCTGCAATGGGAGAATCAGTGGCATGTTCTTGATTGCAAAGCAGTGTATCAGTAAAACTGTAGCTAATGTCATAAATAAGTGTGTAAGGAATGATAACAGTGTTCTTGCATGTACTAACACCAAGAAAAGAGAGATATAGAAATGTTAACACAAAGTATTTTCAAATGTGGAGAATGCATGAGACAGAAAGCATGTCTATCTTACATCAGTGCAGGGGAATTACATATATATGCATACACACATACATATATACATGCATACATACATGCACAAACACACACATTCATAAATGCATACACACATACATACATATATACATGCATACATACAAGCACAAACACACATTCATTAATACATACACATATACATACATACATGTATACATACGTAAGCCACATTGTTGCCAGCTGCGAAAGAATGTCATCTGGATACTACCTCCCCATGAGACACGATGGAATAGCTAGAACCATATGGAATACAATTCGGAAAACAAAATTAACAACAAAGGAGGAAGAATATATTGAGACAGATGGCACTAAGGAATACTGGTGGAACCTGCAAATAAAAACTGCCACCAAATTAAAGCACAACCGGCCTGATATTGTTGTTTGGGACCACACATTGAAAATGTGTTCAGCTGCCCACTTGTTGTAAACGTTGTCAGAAAAATACAGGAGAAGGAGGACATCTACGGACCATTGATGAGGAGTTTACAAACCCAGTATCCAAGATAAACCTTTAGCTTCATACCCATCATTATTGGAGCTACGGGTTATATACTTGGATTTGCAGACAAATAGCACAGCTCCCTAATTCATAGTCTACAAATGGCTGCGATAGCTGGCACCTTCAAAATTTGCAAAACATTCTTGCGATTCAAGGGATAACAATTTCTTTTCTTTTACAACCTTGCCACCAGGAAGGTGGCCAGTCAAAAAATATACTAGAAATTAAGAGAAAGAGATAACATATATGCATACATACATGCACTAGCACATACATTCATAAACACATACATATATACATACATGCATACATGCATACATGCATACATGCACACATGCATTCATACATGCATACTTACACACATACATACATGTACACATAATTACATACATGTATACATACATACACACAGTTACATATAAATATACATACATGCACACACACATACATATGCACACATACACACACATAGACATACATACATACATAGTTACATACATATGGAAAAGAGATGATTATTGTCCTTAGCAATTACGGTTTGTGAATCAGACTGATTGCCTTAATCTGGAGAATATTAAGTCATTGGAGGAACATGATGAGTGTTATTAACAGAAGCAAGAATAAATGGAAATTTGATAGTGGACTGTGAAGTGATAGTTGTGTTGGTATTGGTGGTTGTATTACTGGAGGAGTGGGTGGTGGTAGTGGTGGTGGTGATAATACTGGAGCTGTGGATGGTGGTGGTGGTGATAATGCTGGAGCTGTGGATGGTGGTGGTGGTGATAATACTGGAGCTGTGGATGGTGGTGGTGGTGATAATACTGGAGCTGTGGATGGTGGTGGTGGTGATAATACTGGAGCTGTGGATGGTGGTGGTGGTGATAATACTGGAGCTGTGGATGGTGGTGGTGGTGATAATACTGGTGGAGTGGATGGTATGGTGGTGGTGGTGGTGATAATACTGGAGCTGTGGATGGTGGTGGTGGTGATAATACTGGTGGAGTGGATGGTATGGTGGTGGTGGTGGTGATAATACTGGAGCTGTGGATGGTGGTGGTGGTGATAATACTGGTGGAGTGGATGGTATGGTGGTGGTGGTGGTGATAATACTGGTGCTGTGGATGCTGGTGGTGATAGAAAGTTTGGTTGTGGTAATAATGGTGCTAGGGATAGTTGTGGTGGTGATGGAGATTATGGTAGTGGTATTTTGGTAAAGGCAGTGGTAATAATGGTGCTGGTGATGGTGGCAGAGTTGATAGAGTCTATGGTGGTGTTGGTCCTGTTAGCAGGAATGGTGTTGTAGATGATGGTGGTGGGAGTGGTGGTGCTGGTAATAATCATATGGAGATAGTGGAGAAGTGTGTAGTGATGCAAATAATGATGGTGGTGATGGTATTGGAGGTGGTAATAATAGTGCTTGTGGTGTTAGTGGTGGTAATGGATAGTAATGTAGTTAAATAGTTAGATACCAACCCAGACTGAGGAAACTTACGTAAACCTGTGACTACATTGTCTAAAGTAGGCATGTCAAACTGAGGGTCCTCCGAAGCCCACATGAGTCACATATGTGTTGTCGAAGGGCCACACACGACAACTAATTGAGTACATTACAACTAATTTTATTTAATTTAAATTACGAAGATAAAACATGCTTGCGCTGTAAATACCTTTGTGCAGGCTGCAGGTGTGCTTGTAAAGGGGCTCATGTTTGACATGCTGCGTCTAATGCATCCATGCCATTTTCAAGATAGTTGAATTTTGAAGGAGATTTGGCTGCTCTTCCTTGTATGCCAAGCAGCCACATAGAGGCTTCCACATTAGTTGTAGTAAGTAGTAGCCGCAGTATCTACTGTTGGCATTGACTGTGATGTGGGTGATAAGGAATATGATGACAATTATACTGAGGTAGGGATACAGCTAATACCGGTAAATAGCTTAAGTCTTAGCGGCAGTAATTATGTTGCTTTAGACAATGATGATGATTGTGGTGATGTTATTGTAATAATGCTGGCCACCACATCACTAAGGTTAATATGAATTGTAATGAATGAGAATCAAAATATGGAAGGCTTGATAATTAAATTATATTAATTACGTTATCTTCAGCCTCACTTCACTATCACCACCACTCCTGCAGCCAGTATCATCA
>OZ024740.1:124041008-124146008 GCA_964016885.1 Eledone cirrhosa
CTTTTCCCCTACCTCTGTTTTTCTGTCTCTCTCTGTAGATATATCTCTGTAGTTTTCCTAATCTTTCTCTAAATATCTCTCTCTCTCTCTCTCTCTCTCTATGTGTATATATTGAAGGGAGATACTGCAACTAAAACAGTGTTGTCATATAGAGAGTGAAGAGCGACACAGAGAGTAAAGCAGTTAAATTATAGAGAGGGGGAATGATCTTACATACATACATATAAAGTATATATGTGTGTGTGTGTGTGTGTGTGTGTATGTGTATGTGTGTTTGTGTATGTGCGTATGTGCATGTGTGTATGTGCATGGGTGTGTCTGTATGTTTTGCTTTGATGTTATCCGGCAATTGGCGAAATCAGGTGTGAAAGTATGTGTATTTATGCGTGTGTGTTACTTATGCGAGTGACGACAGAAAAAGTGTGTGGGATACATACATTATTATATTTGTCTGTATTTTCTTTCTGCAACCATTATATTATGATATTTGTATCCAAATGATTTTAGATGTATGTATTACCTTCTTGCCCGTCCCTCTGTTTATCTTTCCCTGTCTCTCTCCCTTTCCTCTCTCTCTCGCTCTTTAGATGTGTGTGTGTGTGTAGTTTTCCTAATCTGTCTGTTTCACTCTCTGCCTTTTGATATATGTATTACGTGTTTGTGTGTTGACCGAATTTGAAGGAGGTTATCCTTTTGAAATAAACATACATACGGCGCTCATCAATATTTTTATATATGATATAAATAATGGGATTGATGTGTTAATATCTGTATACAACAACTACAACAGTATGTGATGGGGCCCACCCACAGCCTCAGCGGGCAGAATGGAGAAGACATTTCCACGGAGGATGGCAAGCGAGATGCACTAGAAAAGCCACTCCAACTCGCGGGGCTCAAACCTGCGGCTGGCCAGCTCAGCACCTATGGTGGTGAGTAAGAAGGTAGCCCTGGGGCCGAGGACACCAGAAGTCTCCACTGCCAGGGGTACGACTGCAAACCTGTTGGAAAGCGACCGGTATTTGAGGAGTTTGGCCCCCTCATTCTGATGTGCAGCAGAACCTGGGTATATATTGATATATTGAAGGTAGATACAGAAAATAAAAGAGTGTTGTCATATAGAGAGTGAAGAGAGACAGAGAGTAAAGCAGTTAAATTATAGAGAGGGTGAAAGAGGGAGAGAGAGAGAGAGGCGATGCAAAGCTTTATAATATTAGAGAGTGAAGAGCGACAGAGAGAGTAAAGCAGTTAAATTATAGAGCGGCGGAATGGTCTATTATAGAGAGAGAGAAGAGAGATGGAGAGAGTAAAGCTAAGAAACTATAGGGAGGTGTGTAGGATACATACATAATACACACGACACTCAGCTTTATAATATTATAGATTTCTATGAGATCATAAAGCAAAAGTCAAATAAGATAATTTAGTTCTCCATGCATTTGCAAAAAAATGGAACATGAAATCATTCTGTCTATTCTAATTTCAAGTCATTGTGAGTGGAGTATCAATGAATAAATAAAGCAGAAATCTTTAAAAGCATGCACGTGAACAAGCACACACACACATGCACAAACACACACACAATTATATATAATGCTGAATGTCAATATAGTGTTACATATTTTAGACCAAGAAGTGAATTCTTGAGAATGGGCCTCAATTTTCTATTGTAGCCATTTCTATTTATTTACAGTATTTTGTTCCTGGCACTCAGTGTTGTGTTCAAATCCCACCATGGTCAGCTTTGCCTTTTATCCTTTCAGGGCCAATGAATGTACAAAATAAATGGCAGAAGATTGGTTGGATTCTTAAAGAGTTGGATGGGATATTTTGTCATATCTCCTCACACATTCTGTCACCAAACCTATGATGACACTGTCCCTTCCTCAATAGGCTTGCCTCTTGTGGGAAGTAACTGGCCTAAACCAGCAATTATGACCATTCTGAAATACCAAATTAAATATGTTCATTATGCTTCATACTCTGCTGTAAGCAGAAATAGTTATAAAAAATAAAACATCAGAAGAGAAATGAAGGCACCAACATCTCATACCATTTTCTAAATACAGAGCTTTATTTCATCAGTGACACTCTCAAGCTACTGGCCAACAGATGTGTTGTCTCCTTTATCTGCTTCCTCTAGTCTTATTGAAATGGTCTCTGCTGCACAGCCAACTCACTTGTCTCTCTCCCTCACATCCCGCATAAATGAAACATAAATGTCATCAATCTCTCCCTCTCAGAGAGCTTGTAAAGGTCATGGGACTGCCCCTTCCACCACATTTATCAGATAATATATATATATGTGTGTGTGTGTGTGTGTCTGTGTGTATACCAGTTTCCCATATGTTTTCATATCAACAATGCTTAAAGCAACATTGGTTTTGATCCCATTTAAAGAATATGTCTCACAGCATAGTGTTTTAATGAAGATAAGTGGCATATACCATACTTATAAATAAAGCATGGGTTAGTGTCACGAAGGATTTATGGTCATAGAAAAGCTTGTTTTATCCAACTCATGCCAGCATGACAAAAATTAGCATAGTAACAATAATGATGATGATGGCGGTGGTGCTTGTGGTAATGATGATGTTGATCTGGAGATGAATTTTAAACAGAAATTCTAACACAAATTTCTGTCCAAGAAAGAAGTAAAATATATAATCTTAAATAGATTAACAACAAGCCATTAAGAAACAGCGTTATCGTAATGAAAAAAGGGAAATGGGACATAAATCACTGAGTGCCAGAGATTTTATAATGAATAAAAGAACCTTATATAACTGCACAAATATATTTATGAAGCAGCAAGCGATGAATTACAGCAAGATTTAGCATTGATTTGTCATTTGTTATATTTACATTTCAATACTAATAACAATTTATATATATATATATATATAATAGTGTGTTTGTGTGTATATGTATGTTGATATATGTAATGGTCTGTAGATGCTTGCATATTTTGTATGATTAACTGTGCAAATTTTTGCATATAAATATATATATTGGCTTGTTTGTGTTGTTACATAAATGGATATATATGTGTGGGTATGTATGTATGACTGGTGGTTTATCATTGTCAGTATCTGTCTATATATAGTTATTACATATCTATTTATCTATCTATCTCTATATATGTGTGCGTGTGTGTGTGTAAGTATGCATATGTACATGGCTGTGTTTTATTATAACTATAAGAGGTAACATTATATTAGATGCCCATTTCTCACAGTAAAATGGAAATGTTATGCCATAAATATTGTTATATCTACAGTGTTCTAAACAATTGCTTATTCTATTATCAATATGTATGCATGCACTGTAATTGAGTGGTGTGAATAAAAAATGCTCATTTCTGTCTGAAATCAGTTATTTGGTGTGTAACTTGGATAAAATCCGGGAATCACAATACACAATAATAGCAAATACCAGAGAAATTGAACTTTCACAATTATTATTGTCATGCATTTATTTAATTATCCAAAACTCTACAGCTAGGCAGCAAATTGGCAGAGTCATTCGAGCGTCATATAGAAGACTTTGCAGTCTTCATTTTAACTCTCTGCTCTCTCAATTAAAATCCTGCCGAGTTCAACTTTGCCTTTCATCCATTTGAGGTTGATAAAATGTACACGTCTAGTATTGGGCCAACTCTTTCTCTATATATCTTACTCACTTCCATTCTTTCTATATAATTCGCTGGAAGAAATTTGCTGTATTCAGACCTCGAGAGATGATGGGCTCCACCAGGTATTAAAATACCCTAGAAATGCTCTCCAGCAATGTCCTACAAATCTGATTCTACACTCTTTGATGATGTCTGATATGGAATGTAGGTTCCCATATGCTGCTCATTGGTCAGACAATCTCTCCAAGTTAAATTCAATGCTAATCTTAGCATGTGAGAGAAGACTGCATCTAATCTCCATTCCAGTTTTGAGGTAATGGTCCATATGCTGAGCAGCCATATAATAGAACAGAGGCTACAGTTGGTTGAAAGATACCTAAAAACACTCCTATAAAGAAAGGTTAAGTAGACAGCAAGTTACTGAGTGGGTGAGGTTAAACATTGCAGCAAATGTGGATCATTATATCTCTCTAGGTACTATATGGCATACAAGAAAAAAAACATCAATTGTGGTAAGGTCACTCATTTCAGCAAATGCTGCAACTTAAACCATTATATTCTAATAATTCTGTTAATAACATTATTGTTAAGAGTATGAGTCCTAAACAGTCTGACAATGAGGAAGTAGTTTTGAATGTTAATCGTGCAGCAAATGATAATTTATATTGGGGTAATTGTAAATTGAATGGACAGCTAGTTCAAATCCAATTGGATACTGATGCAGCATGCACCAACATTCTGGCTTTTCTGGTAACAAATTTATCATTAATCATTAAATATAATAATAGAGAGTTAACTTCTTATGATATTCAAATTAGCAACAGCTTTCTGTGATTTTGGAGACAGAAAACAGCAATCCAGCCTTATTGTGGTTAATAGTCCTTATTACAGACATTCTGAATGGTATGTCATGTTACATTTCTGATAATTGTCTACTAATAAAATTTTAGTAATGAGTACAGTTGTGTCAATTTCCCTAGTATAGAGGCCATGATTAAATTCATTCAATACAAACAGTAAAGTCATTTGAATTAGAGAAAGCATACAACTGCAGAGTCCATGCACAGTCTGCAATGTATGTAAATGTGACATCTTTCCTAATCTTTCTCAAGGACAACAGCACCAATTAATTACTGACTTGCATCAGAAGAGAGATGTTAAATGATATACATATATATATATATATATATATATATAATAAAAAGTTGATTTGACTAACATGGGTTTCACTGCTAGGACTGGTTATATTTAATTGAAAATACAGTCACCACAATACAAATAACTATAATAATTGAATAACCCTAGAGATGAAAAAGAGGGGACAGAGATGCTTGTGGGGATTCGATCCATACATCAGTCATATGCAGGGTGTCCAGCATACAATATATATTGTCTGATATCTTGCAGGCATCAAGTTCAATTTGGTCTATATCTAGAGTTGCCTTACCTGATTTATAGTTATCAAATGTTATAATAGTAGTGACATTGTAGTGACTATTTTTATATTTCAATAATGCCAAAGATTTGCAAGTGTGTATAATATATATATTATACAGAAGACCCTACTTCCCACATGTGCAGGCTGAAGCTGAAGCATATATACAGTATGCCCCCACCCCCTCCCAATAAAGTGCTCGTCTAGGTGTCACAACAAAAGCACCCTGTTCACACTGTAAAGTGGTCATGCTGGTGACAAACAAAAAGGCACCCAGGACTCACTCTAAATTATGTTGGCATTAGGAAGGCCATCCAGCTGTAGAAATCAAACCAAAATTAGTTCTGTATGAGCAAGGCATGGTTACCTGACCTGGCATTGCCTACAACAGGACAACTCGTCTAACCCATGCTAGCGTGGAAAAATAGACATAAAACGTAGATGATTATCATGGTGATATATATCAACAAAATTCATGGATACACAGTTGATCCCTCAGACTTTTATAAAGCGGTGAGGGGATAAAGTTAATATAAAGAATGGTGTGTTCATGTATGGTAATGCTATAAAATAGCTTATAAAATAGGGTGAATAACTTTAAAGATGGAAAAAGAAGTTTCCATCTTTTTAGCCTCTCTGTACATGAATACACCATTCTTTATATTAAATCTCTCTCTCTCTCTCGCTCTCTCTCTCTCTCTATATATATATATATATATATATATATACATATATATATATATATATATAGAGAGAGAGAGAGATGTATATATATATATATATATTTATGGGGTAACAAGTTATCGTTATAGGAAATACTCTTCATTCTTTCACTATATATATATATATTCAATACTCTCTTATATATATATCATCATCATCATCATCATCAACGTTTAACGTCCGTGTTCCACGCTTGCATGGGTTTGGACGGGGGTAGTCCCACTTGAGGCAAGAGTGATTGTCTTGCTCGCATAGGACTGTCTGGCAGGTTTTCTACAGCTGGATGCCCTTCCTAACACCAACCACATTTACAGTGTGGGTCTGGGAGGTTTTTACCGTGTTGCCTACACGGCCACATTACAGCGTGGACTGTGTGTTTTTTTGTCGTGACACCTACACGATCTCATTTGTTTCGGCCTGGATGGTGTGGCACCAACACAACTTTACATAGAACTGGGTGGCGTGGATGGGTTGGGGGTGGTGGGACGGGGGGGGGGGGTATTTTGTTAGAGATGCCTACTGGCTGTAGTAGGTTTTACTATGTATTTAGGTAAGGCGGGTCTTCTCTGTTACTGAGTACCGCCAAAGGTCTGGGTCCAGTGACATTGTCTTGGAGAGGTGTAAGTGTGTGAGGTCGGAGTTTATCAGCTCGTCCCAGGTTTTTCTAGGTCTGCCTATTCCGTGGCTACCATCTATCTTTATTGCCCTGCACTTTGTTATACAGCTATCGACTTTCATGCGCATCACGTGTCCATACCAACGTAGCCTTCTCTCGAGTAAACAACATCTGATCCCTCTTATTTCTAATTTTTTCCTTAGTTCGTTTATGCTTTGCCGTTCACGTATATTACTGTTACACATTCAGCGGAGCATGCAAGCTTCGTTCCTCTCTAGTCTACGTATATCCTCTGCACACAATGCCCCGGTCTCACTGCCATGCAACATTGCTGTTCGTATGCAGGCATCGTACAACCTGCCTTTCATTTTTAGGGAGAACCCTTTAGCAGCTAATAGTGGTATAAGCTCTCTGAACTTTTTCCAACCAGTTCTGACTCTAGCTACTATACTTTCAGAGCACCCGCCCCCACTGCTGATTTTATCACCCAGGTAACGGAAACTGTCCACTATTTCTATAGAACCCTCTGCGCAATTGAAAGAGCTAGTATTTTGTGGGCGCTTGCTGCTACTTATTGCACCAGAGCACCGGCCACATGTAAAATCTATGTTCTTAGTTAGCTTACCTGTGATCCCACTACATCTTTTATGCACCCATACTTTGCATTTAGGACATAAAATGGAGTTTCTACCTACGCCTTTCCTACACACCGAGCACGACCATTTCCCAGAAGGGACCGCCGCCTTATTTTTTTTCCTACAAACTAGAACTTTAGTCTTAGCCAGGTTAATTTTAAGGCCTTTTGATTCTAGGCCGTGCTTCCATGTTTGGAATTTCTTCTCTAGCTCGGCCATTGATTCCGCTATGAGTGTCAGGTCGTCTGCGTATAGGAGTTCCCATAGGCAGCCGGTCTTGAACTCCTCTGTTATAGCCTGAAGGGCAATAATAAATAGTAGGGGGCTGAGAACAGAGCCCTGATGGACGCCAACTTTTACGTTAAACTCTTCACTATTTTCGTTGTTAATTCTAACCTTGCTGACTGTTTCTTTATACATGGCTTGTATAGCTCTCACAAGCCATTCGTCAACGTCTAGTTTTCTAAGAGCCCACCAGATAATGGAGCGGGGGACTCTGTCGAAGGCTTTCTCTAAGTCGACAAAAGCTAAGTAGAGGGGTTTACCTTTAGCTAGGTACTTCTCCTGTAGTTGTCGTACAATGAAAAGAGCGTCTGTGGTACTTTTGCCTGACACAAACCCGAACTGCATTTCATCTAGGTCAATTCTCTCTCTGATTAGTTGTGCTATTACTTTTTCCGTGACCTTCATGACCTGGTCGATTAATTTAATGCCTCTAGAGTTACTCCTATCCAGGGCGTCTCCTATACCCTTATAACAGTTAACGATGATGCTGCTATGCCAGTCCTTCGGAACAACCCCATTCTGTACGACTTGGTTAACTATGCGGGTGACCATGGTGTGTCCCACCGTGCCAGATGCCTTCAGCATCTCAGCAACTATTTCCGAAGGCCCAGCCGCCTTACCCGTCTTCATATCCTTGATTGCCTTACTTATTATACTCCCCTCGACTAACACTGCTGGTCCCTCTATTGGGTCGATAAGGGGGAGACTGTCTTTCTCCCATTTATTCTCTTCATTTAGTAGCCTTTCATAGTGACACTTCCAAGCTACCTTCTTATCAGCGTCGGTGATGGCAAGTTTGCCATCGTCGTTTAGTACACACTTCTCCCCGACAATATCACGGTTTTCCTTGACGCATTGCCTAGCAATCCTGAACACCTCACGTTTTTGGTCATCGCGTTGTAGAACATGCTCGAACTTTCTTTCCTCAGCTTCCCTTCTTGCTAAGTACACTTGTCTCCTAGCTTCCCTCCTGGCCACTTGATAGTATTCTCTACTTCCCCCATCCCGCCATACTTTCCAAGCCTGCTTTTTGGCCTTAATTGACCCCTCCACCTTACTGTTCCACCACCATGTTACTCTCCTCCTGCCTACAGGCCTGCTCCAGCCACAGACTTCGTCTGTCGCCAACAGCAGGTTTGCTTTCAGAAATTCCCACTCTCCCTCTATATTGTCCGACTCTAAATGTTCTTCCTTACTGTCGAAAGCATCAAGTAATATGCTTTGAAATTTATTCCTGGCTGTGGGGTCCTTTAGCTTCCATATTTTTCTCCTGAGGATAGTCCTCTTCTGCTGTCGAGTACGTCTCGTCCTGACTATGAGGTCGCTAATTATCAGTCTATGTTGGGAGGTGCATTCTTCATGGGGGAGGGATTTAGTGTTTACAACAGACACTCTGTCACGTCTTCTGGTAAGGATATAATCTACCTGGCTTGTGTGTTCCCCGGATCTATAGGTGATCAGGTGATTGTCACGTTTTTTGAAGTTAGTGTTACAGATAGTTAGGTTATTTGCATCACAGAATTCCAGGATTCTGGAGCCTTCCTCATTTCTAGTACCAAACCCATAGCCTCCATGGATTTCGTCGTAGCCGTCACAATGTTGTCCAACGTGACCATTTAGGTCGCCTGCAATAATTATATAGTCACTGTCGGATATTTGGGAGGTAGTTAGCATCAGTGTCTCATAGAATCTGTCTTTTATAGTGCCGGGCAGTCCGGATTGGGGTGCGTACGCAGATATTACTGTCACCGTAGTTCTATTGAGGACAAGTCGTATTTTAATTATTCTGTCGTTCACTCTATTTACGTCTATTATCTTATCTGCCCACTTTTCTGCTACCATGATTCCTACTCCACCCAGCCCATCGTCGTTTCCCACCCAGAAAAGCTTATAACATCGTTTTTTACCCTCAATGAATCTAGCAGACCCACCCCTCCACCTGGTCTCTTGAATACAACAAACATCGACCTCCTTACGTTCAAGCATTTCTACAACCTCGTTAGCGCGACCCTTTAGGGTGCCTACATTTATGGTACCAACTCTGAAGTTTTGGATTGCGTTTGGGGATTGGGGGCGGTGGGGGGCGGGGGGCGATGGGGTTATGTTAGCCGTCCGCGGTCGAAACAATGAGGAGTGCTCGCATTCTCGTCCAAGAGGTGAATTTGTCTTTATCTTTGGCATTGTCGCTGAGCGTCCAGATTTTTCTCTCTCTCCTCCACTTTCCAGGATTCCGCAGTCCATCCATCCATCATATATCGAAAGGCAACCAGGCAAGCGATAGTATAGGCCTCTGGCTTCTGATTGGTCCGCGTAATAATAATACTGGTGATGCGTGGGTGCTCTGGCCTATGATTGGTCCACGTAATAGCAATGGTGGTGCGTGGGGGCGGGAGTGAGGGGTGTTGGGTAGCTAGATAGAAGGTAATGATTGAATGGGGTCCTTGCGATTAACAAAAATACAAAATTTTATTCTGTTCGATACGACAAAAACTTTCGTATCTCACAATTAATGAATACGAAAAATGTAGATTGTTTTAGCAATAGATTGGCTATTTGGACTTGATACGAAATATATATATATATATAACAGTAAACTTCCCTAAAAACTTTATAGATGTTCATATCAATAGTTTAACTTAAGATTTGCCAGGAGCAGATCAGCCACACATCGTTTCAATTTATTCTTGTCCTTCATCATCACACCTGTAAAGATCTAAAATCATTATATCTAAAATAATTTCATTTTCTTTAAATTTAGTTTCTTCAATGGATTCTATCAGCCTGATATACGTACTTTATTACTAATTCCTCATTCTTTTACTGGCTTCAGATATTAGGAAGTGGTCATGCTGGAGTACTACCTTAAAGATGACCATATCAAGCCCAGTACTCGTTTGTTCATGTCCGTTACATATCATATTGATCTATTTTGTTTAAATGCTAAGTTATTGATCACAAACAAAGACACACAGACATATATGGAAGGCTTCTGCACTTTCCAGTAACCAAATTTCTGTTACAAGGCATTGGTCAAACCAAAGCCATAATAGAAAATACTTGAGAAAGGTACAAAATAGCAGTATTAAACCTGAAATCAAGTGCTTGTGAAGCAAACTCCTTAATAAAAAAGCTATGCTTGCATCTATTAGTTTCTTACTATTAATCTGGCATTATTGTTAACTTATCTACCATTACAGCAACTGCCCTAGCTTTATGAAATCATTGAACACAAGTGTTCGATCAAAACTAAAATAAATGTCTGGGAAATGTTAGTAATTGGAAAATTCTTATGGAGAATTAATAAAGGTATATGATAACTGAGAAAGTGTTCAAGTAAGACACCAAACAATGAGGTTCAAGCATTAACGTATCTGAATTTTATTATTATTATCATTATTCTAAACTACAGGAAACACAAAGTAAATGTAAAATGATCAAGTGATAAACACACACACTCACACACACATTATACTAGCATTGAAAAGCTGGTGTTAAATAATTGTTTCTACTTTAGGCACAAGGCCAGCAATCACTAAGTGTATTACTGGTACTTTATTTAAGGATGAAGGGCAAAGTCAACCTCGGCGGGATTTGAACTCAGATCGTAAAGGGACGTAACTATGCTGGAAAGCATGGCGTCCAACCTGCTACTAATACTGCCAATCTACTGCCCAATGTTAAATAATTGTTTCTACTTTAGGCACAAGGCCAGCAATAACCCAGTGCATTACTGGTACTTTATTTTATCGACCCCGTAACGATGAAAGGCAAAGTCAACCTCGGCGGGATTTGAACTCAGATCGTAAGGGACGTAACTATGCTGGAAAGAATGGCGTCCGACTCTCTACCGATACTGCCAATCCATGATATATATATATATATATATATACACACACATGTGTGAGTGTGTATGTATATATGTATGTATATATACATACATACATATATATATACATGCATATATACATATATATACGCACACACACACACATATATATATATATATATATATATATATATATATATATATATATATATAATTAAGTTAAAGTGTACATCTACATATGTATACGGAAGTACTAGTATGCATATAAATACACACATGTATACATATGTACATGTACTGAGTTTTTCACTAGACACTTTGCGGTGAGTGTCCAGCTAGTCTGTATGTAACTAAACAGACAAACCGGGTTTTAAAGTCATACGAGTTTTCAAGGAAACACACTTCCTCCATTCTCCAGAGAGCCAGACAGGAATATTGGACTAGTTTCGATGTTATTACATCTCATCAGCAATATATACCCATCTTCCGGCTTCTCTAGAGAATTGTAAAAGCACATATCGTTATATGCTTTTTCTATGAAAATTAGTAGTGGGCAGACTAATTTGCATAGAACGTGAGTCATTGTACGCACCGGTTCAGCGGAAACGATAAAAACAAATAACGAAACGAAATTAAATTTCGTTTCGCTTCTAACTCACTTTTGTATGACTGACGCTTAAACAATTAAGTTAAAGTGTATATCTACATATGTATACGGAAGTACTAGTATGCCTATAAATACACACTAGCTGGACACTCACCGTAAAGTGTCTAGTGAAAAACTCAGTACATGTACATATGTATACATGTGTGTATTTATATGCATACTAGTACTTCCGTATACATATGTAGATGTACACTTTAACTTAATTGTTTAAGCGTCAGTCATACAAAAGTGAGTTAGAAGCGAAACGAAATTTAATTTCGTTTCGTTATTTGTTTTTATCGTTTCCGCTGAACCGGTGCGTACAATGACTCACGTTCTATGCAAATTAGTCTGCCCACTACTAATTTTCATAGAAAAAGCATATAACGATATGTGCTTTTACAATTCTCTAGAGAAGCCGGAAGATGGGTGTATATTGCTGATGAGATGTAATAACATCGAAACTAGTCCAATATTTCTGTCTGGCTCTCTGGAGAATGGAGGAAGTGTGTTTCCTTGAAAACTCGTATGACTTTAAAACCCGGTTTGTCTGTTTGGTTACATACAGACTAGCTGGACACTCACCGCAAAGTGTCTAGTGAAAAACTCAGTACATGTACATATGTATACATGTGTGTATTTATATGCATACTAGTACTTCCGTATACATATGTAGATGTACACTTTAACTTAATTGTTTAAGCGTCAGTCATACAAAAGTGAGTTAGAAGCGAAACGAAATTTAATTTCGTTTCGTTATTTGTTTTTATATATATATATATATATATATATATATATATATAAAGAAAAAGAAATGAAATCGAAAATGCAACTGGAGTCTTATTTTTTTTTTTAAATATATATATTTATTTGGTTCCTTTACCGGTTCGCAGTTCTTCTGCTTTTCAAAAGGTGAGTTGAGATGGAGGGTCTGTGGTTTTTCTCACATCAGATGTGAGAAAACCCACAGACCCTCCATCTCAACTCACCTTTTGAAAAGCAGAAGAACTGCGAACCGGTAAAGGAACCAAATAAATATATATATTTTTTTTTAAAAATAAGACTCCAGTTGCATTTTCGATTTCATCTCTTTTTCTTTATACTTTCACTCATGTAGGACACCTCGGTTATTTTTCATTTTGTAAAAAAAACCTCACTTTCTAATATATATATATATATATACATATATAGAGGAGCTAGAGAATAAATTATGGCTATGGAAACAGTAGTTGGCAGCAAGAGGACTGAGAGTGAACCTAGCTAAGACAAAAGTGTGATGAGTAGAAAAGAGGACAAAACTTAGATTCCGTCAGGGAATTGGCCATGTTTGATATGCAGAAAAGGAACTGGCATAAATTCTATAAAATGCACACAAGGCAACTCCTGGGTACACAAGAGATGTAGTGGGATAGCAGGCAAACTAACAGGTAGGGAGAAATACGTATGCAGTAGATGTACAGGGAAATTAGACAGTAGAAGTCTTATTGATAGACACATTTTTCAAATGCAAGCAGGTTCTATAGAAGTGGTGGATAGCTTCCAGTACCTAGGAGATCAGATTAGCATGGATCCGAGGCCATAGTATCTAGAATAAGGATGGGTTGGAAGAAGTTTAGGGAGCTGCTTCCTCTGCTGATGAAGAAGGGTTTCTCCCTGTGTACAAAAGGCCGGTTATATGATGCCTATGTGAGGAGCGCGATGCTACATGGTAGTGAGACATGGGCAGCAGCTGCGGAGGATATGCTACAGCTGGAGAGAAATGAGGCAAGCATGCTCCGTTGGATGTGCAATGTCAATGTATGTGAACGACCCAGTAGGGATGAGTTGAGAGAGAAACTGTGTCTGAGAGTGATAGAATGTAGTGTGTGAGAGAGGAGACTGCGGTGGTATGGACATGTGATGTGCATGGACGATGATTGATGGTTGAAGAAGTGCCAGGAAATGCCAGTTGAAGGAAGATGTGGTAGAGGTAGACCACGAAAAACATGGGCGGAGGTGGTGAGAACAGACCTCAGATCACTGAAGCTCACGGTGGAGATGACGATGGACTGTGACAAGTGGAGAGATGCTGTGCTGAATAAGAATCACCCACCCTTGCAAGCAGGGAAAAGCGGACGTAAAATGATGATGATGATGATGATATATATATATATAAAATCATAAATGAATGTTAAAAATGATTAGATATTTTAATGATTTCTGTAACTGACCATGTTTCAATGCAAGATATAACAACAGTAACCTTTTGTCAGTGATTAGAAGAGAGGCTATTAATAAACGATATGATGATTGCAATATTAAAGTTATACAAACGTCTAATCTAATGAAATAAATACAGCAACAGAAGAAAAAAGAGTAATCACAGGCACAATCATATATACAAAGCAGTATCAGCAAGTTGGAAACTACAACAATACACTAAAGATGTAATTATACACAAAATCCCATAAAATTCTTGAGTGATTTCTTTGATATATGAAAAGCAAAGCCATATATTCTGACTTATAAATAACTAAGTTGTATATTGCATGCTCCAGAAATAGATGCTATTATATTATGTACACTCAGACTTTTTTTAATATATATGCATGCTTGCATATGTGCATATTAAACATTAATATGTCACTTAAGGATGTTTTTAAACACTTTAATCTGCTACACATCAGTAGACTTATGGAGACCCAGATCTTTCTATATGCAGATTTAGGTTATTTACTGACTTTGCTGAGGATTAAAGGTTATTTTCCAAGCAGAATTTTAGTGAAAGCTATGCTTACGACTAGCATGTGCGTACCCTAGGATAGTTATACAATATGCTGCATCCTATTCTCACAAATAAAATAATTTTACCTGAGTTTGGCAAACTAAAACCTAAGTTTAGATTCTTCTGGCTCTGACCATAGTAAGAAAATTATTGAAGATGCATTTTTGATAACACAGTCCTCACTCACCCATGCTAAATCACATGACAGGTCATAACACTATATGAATCTCTCTTTTTTGCTTAGGATATCTACACAATGCTGCTATGCAGCAAAGCGACATATTTATTGATCACAGGAAATTATATATTTAAATTAATTATCCGTATTTTTATACGGCTATGATCTCTTAAGGTTTAGCAATGCATGTTTCCGAGGTTTACATGCTAGTAAGAAGCCTAGTTAGTATGTTACATTTAGCTCCAAGTCAATTTAGTTAAGCCAAACTATGATCAAAGGCATTTCAGTTGTGCTTTTAGGAGTATGCAATATCATTTAACACTGTAGCATTTAAACTGGTCATATCCGGACAGAATGCTCTCGCCTCTTTCTGTTCAAACCAACTGTAACTAGCCACTCATACTGATATTAAGGTTTTGTTCTCAACATAAATAATATCAAAATCTCATAGATTGGTATTACATAAGATAATTATGTGAGGTAAAGCCTTTATAAAGTCGGTGAAGATTCGAAACCGAATCTGAGCTTTCCCGCCTCTTGGACAAGCCGTGGTAACTTGTTTACGCTCAAGAGACTAACCCCTTGGGAGAGGCTAAACACAGGTCAGAGGTGTTCATGCCTGACAGAAAATAGGTCATCCATCTTTCTGACTTGTTTACGCTTGGCAAACTAATCCCTTGGGAGACTAACCAAAGTTCAGAGGATACATCTATCCTTCTAACTTCAACTCTTATAAATACAGGGGTTGTTTACGCCTCGACAGAAAAGAAGTGATATACAGACAAGACAAGTCGCATTTACAAGCTCCCGTCACGAAAAACCAGTCTGCCACTTATTCTCACCTTCTTTGCTGATCGCTGACTCCTGCAATACAAATAAGTAAATATACTGATACGCACACACGCATTCATAGTGAGTTCAGTATTTTTACACGCACCATTCATTTCTGTTTACACATATTGTACCTGTCTGATACAGTACAAATTATATTATAATCGTATTCTGTGATACTAGAATTTACGTGGCTCGAAGAGCCACCAAATTATTGTATGAATATTTTGTGTTATTGATTTTATCATTCAATATTCAAATTGAATATTATTATAATAAAATAAACTGGGTAACAACACAATCCTGGTATTTTTCTATACATCGAAACCGCCATACCAACAGTTACATTCATCCATCCACATATCGTTACAACCACACATATTATTCCGTTACAACTGGTGACCCCGTAAAACAGACACACAACCTTCTGATCATCCACTACAAACGATGTCTCTCGCACACGACGATTCATCTACGGCAGAAATAGCAGTCAGGGCGGCATTTACATTAAGGATTCCACCATTCTGGGTGCACGATCCAACACTGTGGTTCGCGCACATCGAAGCGCAGTTCCCATCGAACCGGATTGTTAGCGAGGCATCCCGTCTCACACATGTCACCGGTTCGATGTCTCCGGAGATTATGAATGAGGTTCGAGACCTCATTTTAGCACCACCCGGCTCTGTGTCATATGACACATTTAAAAGAACATTAGTTAAGCGGACGGCGGAGTCGCAGCAGAAGCGTTTGCACCAGCTCCTCACATCGGAGGAATTAGGAGATAAAAAGCCGACACAACTCCTACGGCGAATGAAGCAGCTCCTGGGTGAACATAAACTCCCGGATGAAATTTTCAAGCAACTCTTCCTCCAGCATTTGCCTTCTGCCACACAAGTTGTACTAGCATCCACCAGGGAGTCCACCACCATAGAAGAACTCGCCGAGCTGGCAGATAAGATCATGGAGGTACCACATCCGCACTCAACTTTAGCGAATGTGACGCCAGCCGTGCCTTCCACCAATCCTTTCCTTCAGCCCTCCAGTGCCACAGAGATGTCCGATCTACACCAGTAACTGGCACAGCAAGCAACACAGATACAGGCTTTGACGCAACAAATTCAGACCTTGTCACTGGGCAACCCTGCCACGCGTCGGTCCAAAAGTCGAACTCGCCGATTTCGTGGTCGCTCAAGAAGTCCGGGCGCATCTCGGGATTCACCAGAAATGTGTTGGTACCACCAACAATTCGGGAGACGAGCGCAAAAGTGCAGCCATCCCTGTTCATTTGTTTCGAAAACGAATCAGGGAAACGACACAGCCAGAAACTGAAGGCGACGGACGTTTCTGGCCCTCATAACCAAAGTCGCCTATTTTTCATTCAGTATCGCGTCACAGGCACGCGTTTCCTGGTCGACACCAGTGCTGAAGTCAGCATCATCCCGGTTTCCTGCGATCCTGGAAAAAGGAGAGAGACACCAGCCTGGCTCCAGGCGGGGAATCACTCACATATTCGGACCTACGGAGAACAGTCCCTGACACTAAATTTGGGACTACGCCGCACTTTCCAGTGGGTATTCGTTGTAGCTAAGCTGCCGACCCCTATTTTAGGAGCTGATCTTCTTCAGCACTTCTCGCTGCTAGTGGATCTGAAAAACCAACGACTCGTTGACAACTCCACTGGTTTCGCTGTGCGCGGCATAGCCGCTAGGACAGCCACAGTCAGTCCAGTTATTTCACGATCGACAACAACAACCCGGCACAACCACATCATCAACAAATACTCAGACGTAGCTCGACCACTATTCAACGCTTGCCCTGTAAAACATGACGTCACACACCACATAAAAACACACGGCCCACCTAGAAGGCTACCACAAGACCGGCTGAAGTCCGTCAAACAAGAATGTCAGCACATGCTGGATCTCGGCATCATACGTCCGTCCATCAGCAACTGGTCCTCACCCATACACTGTGTACCCAAGAGGTCGTCGAACGACTGGCGAATCTGTGGCGACTACCGTGCACTGAACAACTGCACCGTTCCTGATTCTTATCCAGTGCCTCATCTACAGCACTTCTCTAGCTCGCTGCACGGTGCTCGCATATTTTCGAAGATCGATCTTGTGCGAGCTTACAATCAGATACCTGTTGAGCCCGCAGATATTCCAAAGACTGCAGTCACAACACCCTTTGGAATGTTCGAATTTCTGCGTATGCCTTTCGGTTTGCAAAATGCAGCGCAGACATTCCAGCGATTCATCGATAGTCACCAGAGGTCTACCTTTTGTATATTCATACATTGACGACTTACTGGTGGCCAGCAGCTCCGATGAAGTACATGAGAAACACCTGGATCTCCTATTCACACGTTTGCGTGAATACGGAATTGTTATCAACCCCAGCAAATGTGAGTTCGGAGTTGCGTCCCTTCATTTTCTGGGACACATCATTGACAAAGATGGTATTCAGCCACTTAAGGAGAAAGTCAAATCCATCATTGATTTTCCACAACCTACATCTCTCCGCAAACTGCGAGAATTTCTTGGCCTGGTAAACTTCTACAGAAGATTTATACCCCACTGTGCAGAGACAGCCCAACCATTCACAGATTTGCTGCGGCAGCGTACAACCAAAAACGCAAACATCAAGCTCAGCGAAAAAGAATGTACCGCTTTCGCTGAGTTGAAGAAAATGTTGTCCGAGGCTACAATGCTGAGTTACCCCAAACCTGACGCCCCAATGTGTTTATTGACTGATGCATCCGATTTCGGAGTTGGAGGTGTGCTTCAACAACTCTCTGGCGAT
Organism: Eledone cirrhosa; assembly: GCA_964016885.1. Lineage (NCBI taxonomy): Eukaryota > Metazoa > Mollusca > Cephalopoda > Octopoda > Eledonidae > Eledone > Eledone cirrhosa. The sequence continues at coordinate 124,059,387 of OZ024740.1, forward strand.
ATTTGGCGACCTATATCTTTTTTCTAAGCGATTAAAACCCGCCGAAACTAAGTACAGCACATTCAGTCGTGAATTATTGGCAGCATACCTTGCTGTCAAGCATTTTCGACACATGCTAGAAGGTCGTGTGTTCTCTATATACACCGACCACAAACCATTAGTGTACGCGTTCAACGCCAAGCCTGACCGATACTCACCCGGGGAGGTCCGACATCTGGACTTCACTTCTCAGTACACTACTGATATTCGGTACATTAAGGGTGTCACCAACTCAGCGGCTGATGCGCTATCGCGCATGGAGCTTAACGCAATCCACACCACTGCCACTATCGACCTCCAGAGGATTGCAGCGGATCAACAGAATGACGCGGAACTGCTGCAACTCCGGAAATCACCCTTGAAATTGAAGGAATGCCCGCTGCCCTCTTCTTCGGGTTTTATTTGGTGCGACATCTCCACAGGCCACGAACGCCCATACGTGCCCCGGAAACATCGACGCGACGTTTTCTCGGCACTGCATTCTCTGGCACATCTTGGCGTCCGCGCCACGCAGAAACTGATGGTTGCCACGGCGGCGAAGATTCGAAACCTAATCTGAGCTTTCCCGCCTCTGGGACAAGCCGTGGTAACTTGTTTACGCTCAAGAGACTAACCCCTTGGGAGAGGCTAAAACTTTGTAACAACACACTCCTGGTATTTTTCTTTACATCGAAACCACCATACCAACAGTTACATTCATCCATCCACATATCGTTACAACCACACATATTATTCCGTTACAACTGGTGACCACGTAAAACAGACACACAACCTTCTGATCATCCACTACAAACGATGTCTCTCGCACACGACGATTCATCTACGGCAGAAATAGCAGTCAGGGCGACAATTACATTAAGGATTCCACAACAGTTACATTCATCCATCCACTTATCGTTACAACCACACATAATATTCCGTTACACCTTTACTGTGAAAATATAATAGTATATATAGAATAATGAAAAAGATAAAACGAGGCCAAACCCATACTATAATTAATAAAATGCATGGATATTCAGTAATTATGCCCAAAGATAGTGAAAATTGTATCTGATATAAAAAAAACTTCCCTTGCTTAAGATGGAGCAATATGATTTGAGAGTAACTTCATACCTTCAAACATCATGGAATCCTTTTTACTTAAATGTGAAGGGAGATCTAATGATAAAAAGAATCAAGATAAATACTTACATTTCAAAAAGAAGTATGCCATTAGAACTCTTTTAATTTTTAGAAGATATAATAACTTTGATAACTTTGATAGGTTTCGGCCAGTATTGGCTCAGGCCATGTCTAGCTTAATAGCACCACCTGGCTACAACATAGAAATGACCAATGAGTAAATTATACGTTGAAATGGAAAAACAAATAAGTTACCTTAATTATAAATTCATATGTATGGGTTTTAATGACTTATTTCTGTTATATTCAATATGTTGGTCTATGTACAAAATATGGACACAGTAATTCAATATGTCCTTTTGTTGTTGGTAGCATTCCAATCAGATAAAGATACGTTGATCTGTTTCAAAAGTTTTGCATATTCATTTTTCTCCCACTTTTTTTTTCTTAGTTTCTTCTTTAAAATATTCCCTAAGGAGCATACACTCTCTCCACACCTTTACATACATTCCTTTCTTACAGACTACTTTTGCATCATATGTCAGAACTCTGGAGAAAATCCAAATTTGGAGATGCATTTATGTTAAGTAGACTTCTACTTAGTTAACAATCATAAACAAAGAATCTGCAGTAAACATACTTCTTTATCAAGAACAATATTGCAATTCTGGCTCAGTTTTGGCTGAAATTTTGGTAGTGAATCTGTTATATAACTTTACATTTTGATGTCCTTACAATCTTTACTTTTATAGCTTTGCATGTAAGCTCACTGAAATAGCAACAATATATAGCATCCACAAATACACGAGGAGACATAACTTCTGATGGGGGCCCAACTAGGTCCAAAAATCAATTAAAGGTGTTTATCATTTTTTTTCAACTTACTGGGAAATTCGTATTTTCTGGCTTGTTTACAAACTAAAATTGTGTATATTTATATACACACTTGGGCAGTCTTACTTACCCACTCTGTACATATAGAGATATAACTTTATTGTACACTTACATATTTGAAGGCTTATCACATCCTTTTGTTCCACAAGTATTTTTATTGTGATGCTTCTTCCACATTCTTGCTTGTATTGGAACACTGTGCTTAGTGGTGTTGTTTTCATTAGAATCGAGAACCAACATTGAACAATTGGAGTGATCTAGATATTGGAAACATCATCATCATCATCAACATCACCATTTTACGTCCGTTCTTCCACGCTAGCATGGGTTAGACGGGTTGTCCTGTTGTGGGCAGTGTCTGGTCGGCTGACCATGCCTTGCTCTTACATGAACTGATTTGGCTTGATTTCCACAGCTGGATGCCCTTGCTAACACCAACCTCATTTACAGTGAGTGCTGGGTGCTTTTTCGTGGCGCCTACATGTCCACTTTACAGTGTGGGCTGGGTGCTTTTTTGCCGTGGCACCTCCACGACCACCTTGCGGTGGGAGGGTGTGGGGGCATATTGTCTATATGCTTGTACCCATGGAAGGTCGGGTACTCTGTATTACTGCGTGATGCCAGAAGTCACGGTCGTGTGTCATTGCCTTCGAGAGGTGTAATTGGGTAAGGCTGGCTTTTATCACCTCATCCCAGGTCATCTTGGGTCTCCCCACTCCGCGGTTTCCATCAACTTCTAGTGCTCTGCACCTTTTTATGCAGCTGTCATCCTTCATACGCATCACATGTCCATACCAGCGTAACCGCCTCTCCTGCACACAGCATTTGATTCCTCTTATGCTCAGTCCCTCTCTCAATTCATTTATGCTTTGTCGTTCACGTATATTACTGTTACACATCCATCGGAGCTGCAGGCTTCGTTTCTCTCTAATCTACGTAAGTCTTCCACTTTCAGCGCCCAGGTCTCACTACCATGCAACAGTGCTGTTCGGATACACGCATAATACAGTCTGCCTTTCATTCTGAGGGAGAAGCCTTTTGCAGCTAGCAGTGGTAGTAGTTCACTAAACTTCTTCCATCCCGTTCTTACCCTAGTTATTGTACTTTCTGAACACCCACCTCCGCTGCTAATTCGGCCACCTAGGTAGCAGAAGCTGTCTACTGTTTCCACAGAGCCCTCCCAGAGATTGGTGGTACTTGTTTCCTGTGGCTGTTTGCTGCTTGCTGTCTCAGCACAGCTGCTGCATGTGAAGCCTACATTCTTAATTAAGCTTCCAGAGATCCCGCTACATCTCTTGTGTACCCATTGTTTGCATTTGGGGCAGAGAATGGAGTTCCTACCTACACCTTTCCTACATACTGAGCAAGGCCATTTCCCTGAGGGGATCTGGGTTCTGTTTTCTCGTCTACATACAAGGACCTTAGTCTTTGTCATGTTGACTTTGAGACCCTTTCTTTCTAGTCCCTGCTTCCAAGTTTGGAATGTATTCTCTAGTTCTACCATAGATTCAGCTATGAGTGCCAGGTCATCAGCATACAGGAGTTCCCATGGGCATCCGGTCTTAAACTCCTCCGTTATTGCCTGCAGGACTATGATGAACAGGAGGGGGCTAAGAACAGAGCCCTGGTGGACCCCAACCTGTACGCTAAATTCCTCGCTATACTCATTGCTAATCCTAACTTTGCTGACTGCTCCCCTATACATGGCTTGTACCGCTTTCACAAGCCATTCATCTACTCCTAGTTTTCTAAGAGCCCACCAGATTACAGCACGTGGAACTCTGTCAAAGGCTTTCTCAAGGTCGACAAATGCCAAGTAGAGTGGCTTACTTTTAGCTAGGTACTTTTCCTGTAATTGCCTCACAAGGAAGAGGGCATCAGTGGTGCCTCTTCCTGGTACAAACCCAAATTGCATCTCGTCTATTTTCACCCGGTCCCTAATCAACTGTGCTATAACTCTTTCTGTTACTTTCATGACCTGGTCCATCAACTTCATACCTCTATAGTTTCCTCTATCTAGTGCATCACCTTTACCTTTGTAGCAGTCGACTTTATACCTCTATAGTTTCCTCTATCTAGTGCATCGCCTTTACCTTTGTAGCAGTTGACAATGATGCTACTGCACCAATCTTTTGGTATGGCACCTTCTAGTATTACCTGGTTAACAATACACCTGTACATATACTCAAACACTTGTACATATACTCAAACAGATAAAGGATTTGCTAAAATGAACAACAGAGTCAGGCAAAGGAATTTAGATCCGAAAGTGCTAACTATTAACCATCAACTAATGTATACTAAAAAAGCAACAAGGCTCATAGAAAGTTGTCATATACCAGCTAATGGTAAATATACTAATTCTACATTGAACCCAACTATATCTCTTCTTTTCAGTTACTGCACATATTTTCGTAACATTTTATCTTAAGACTAATTGTCTTAATTTGTATCCATTTGGTACTAATACGTTGGAGCCCTTTGTATCCATCGTAAAGGAACTAAACAACATATTTCCAGATATTGATCGATAAGATGGGACTGTCTGTGTTTTGTTCATTTTTCTCTTCCCCTTGCCATATGTTATATTCATTTTGTATGATTTTAGCCATGTGTAATTATTTTTTCATGGGCTCTTAGAAAACAAGGACTGGATGAGTGGTTTGTGAAGGCTGTACAAGCCATATATAAGGGAGTAGTCAGCAAAATTAAAATTAACAATGCCTATACTGAGGAATTTAGCATACAGGTTGGTGTCCACCAGTGCACTGTTCTTAGCCCTCTCATGTTTATTATCATTATGCAGGCTATACCAGAGTTGTTTAAAACTGGTTGCCCATGGGAACTCCTGTATGCAGATGATCTTATACTTACAGCTGTATCTATGACAGAATTAGAGAAGAAATTCCAAACCTGGAAGCATGGCCTAGAAACAAAGGTTTTTAAAGTCAACCTGAAAAAAGACTAAGGTCCAATTAACTAGAAGGGAAAAAAGCTCTGATCACCATGCTCATTGTGTAGGAAAAATCTAGCTAAAAATTCCATCCTCTGTCCCAAATGTAAACTAGGAGTACACAAGTAATGTAGTGGGATCTCAAATAGTTTAGCTAAGAACATAGGTTTTACATGTAGCTGTTGCACTGGAGCAAAAATTAGTAAAAAAAACACAGGAAACAAGCGCTATCAAATTCCAGGAAGATTCTGCAAAGTGGTAGACAACGTCTGCTACCTGGGTGACCAAATTAGCAATGGAGTTGGGTGTTCTGAAAGATCAGTAGCCAGAGTGAGGACGGGATGGAAGAAGTTCAGGGAACTACTACCTCTGCTAGGTACAAAAGGCTTTTCCCTCAAAATGAAAGGCAGATTGTATGATGCATGTATATGAGCAGTGATGTTGCTTGATAGTGAGACCTGGGCAGTGTGTGCAGAGGACTTACTAAGATTGAAAACAAATGAAGCTTGCATGCTTCAATGGATGCAAAATTATAATATGCATGAATGGCAAAGTATAAATGAACTGTGAGAGAAAAACAAGGCTTAAGAGGAATCAGATGCAGTGGGAAGGAAAGGAGATTGCATCGGTATAGATATGTGGTGCATATGAAGGAAGACTGCTTTATAAAAAGGTGCAGAGTTTTCAAAGTCAATGAAAGCTATTGAGTAGGAAGAGCCAAAATTGCATCTCTCAAAGGCGATGACATAGGACTGAAATCTCTGGCATTATGCAGTAATACAGAAGACCCACCTTCTCATGAGCACAGACTGAAGCATACATATATTATTCACCTCAATCCCCCAATTCCCATGAGCACAGGCTGAAGCATGTATCTGATATGTACAACCTTTGCCTGCATCCCCCTTCGAAACACCTCACATAACACTCCACTCCTCACATATGCCCATATACCAACCCTCTAATCTCCACACACCCTTCTCAAAAGGCTCTAGCTCACATTATAAAGTGGTCATGATGGTGCCGCAACAAAAAGTCCTCAGCTCTCACTGTAAAGTGGTTGTGTAGGTGTCACAACAAAAAGCACCCAGTACTTCCAGAAAATGTGGCTGGTATTAAGAAAAGCATCCAGCTGTAGAAACCAAACATGAGCAAGACATAGTCACCTGATCTGGCCTATCTCACAACAGAACAACTCATATAACCCATGTTAGTGTCGAAAATGGACATTAAACAATAATGATGATGATATCTATCTATCTATATATATATATCATCATCATCATCATCATTGTTTAACGTCCATCTTCCACTCTAGCATGGATCTATATATATATAAGTGTGCATATGTGTATATATCTGCATATTCACCACAATCACAGCTTTCAGATGAACTAAAAGCCAATTTTTACAATTTCCTATTGCAGCACTTCTCAAAAAAGTGATGAACACAATTATAGATGGTGACTTCAATGGGCATGTTGAACAACATTTTAATGTCTTCCATAGGGCCCTTGGAGGCTTTCAGCTTAGCATAAGAAATGAGGAAGGCTCCTGGAATTTTGCCATGACAATGATCTATCTGCAACTTAAATTTCAGAAAACCAGCTAAACTACTGACCACCAGTAAATCATGTGAGCAGATGAGTGAAGTAGATATTACGTTCACTATATGACTGATGTTTGTAAACACAAAGTCTTTCTCTGGTTAGGAATGTACCCCTCAACATTACCTAATAGATAGTGACTTTGAAGTTAGAGTTAGACAAACTCAAAAAGCAGGTTAGAGAAGAAAAACATGGAAGATAAGGTAGCTCTTAGCCAGTGAAACATTTTGAGGTGTCTTGATTGAAGCTTTTGACAGTAAATAAGTGAGATAGACATAAAGCGTTTGTGTTTCTGTTCTGGTGTGTGTCTTGCATCTTTGTGTATATATATGTATATATATATAAAGGCATAAGTTCAATGCAAGCTGACAGTCAGTAGGTGTGAAGAGTGTAGTGTACCTAGAGTAAATCAAATGTTTAGAGTCCACTCACAGCATGGTTATGTTACTCACAGAGCATATATGAAAAACAACAACCAAAGATGATAACTGTACATTTAATTGACTGACATATGTTTCAGCAGGCTACATGAGAACATGCAGTAAAGTCTTACAGTCTTTTTGCAATGACTGCATGTTCTTATGTAGCCTTGAAACATATGTCAGTCAAATAATCTACAATTAACAGTTTTGTTGTGTTTTATACATATATAAATATATAAATATAAGTATGTATGTATACGTACAAACATATATGTATACAGACGTACAGTAGCATGCATATATACATATATATATATATATATATATATATATATATATATATATATATATATATATATATATATATATATATATATACATATACATATATATACATACAGGTACACATACATATATGTACGTATCAGTTTAGCGGACGCTTATTATAACACCCGCTTTGTTCGTTTGTAAACAAACTGAACAGCCTGAATTTATGCCGTACGGTGTTAAGGCAACCACGTCACCTTTTTGTTCAACACTGACACAGGAACGATGTACTAGTTTCAAGCTTGTTAGCTATCATCAGCACCGTATACCCTTCTGCCAGACGGTTGAACGTTCGAAAGTATATACTTTCCTTATGAAACTTAACGGCTGAGCAGCCTAATTTGCATATCGAGTGAGTTCGGCCAGGCGTACCGAAAACGATAAGTTGTAATAAAATGAAAACGAAATTTCATTTCTCACTCTTAGTACGGCACTTACTTAAATGTAAGTATGTATGTATACGTACATACATATATGTATACAGACGTACAGTCGCATGCATATATACATATATATATATATATATATATATATATATATATATATATATATATATACATATACATATATATACATACATATATACATACAGGTACACATACATATATGTACGTATCAGTTTAGCGGACGCTTATTATAACGCCCGCTTTGTTCGTTTGTAAACAAACTGAACAGCCTGAATTTATGCCGTACGGTGTTAAGGCAACCACGTCACCTTTTTGTTCAACACTGACACAGGAACGATGTACTAGTTTCAAGCTTGTTATATATATATATATAAATATATATATATATATATATATATATATATATATATATACATCTGTGTGTGTGTATGTGTGCAAGTGTGTGTATGCATTTATGCATAACAGTAGGAAAATCTGCATGGGGTTGATAATGTTTGCTCTTTATCAATGTATGTAGCTGATTGAAGAGGTAGATTATATCCCTGCATGTTGTAAGAGGGAATGGGAAAGGTTGTCACCAAAAGAATCATCTGACTACAAAACGTAACTTTTAAAAAATCACACTGAGAATGTAGCAAAGGAAAATTACTTTAAAACACTTGCAACATACTTGCTGTTATTGTCACTGTGTCAACTACCACTGCATTGCCCACATTCTATTTTCAATTACTTTTAATTAATAAAATGCTGAGGTTGTCTCCCTTGCCTTTCTTGATTAGAATTGTTCTTAAGCTAATGATTCTTTCTCTCTTGAGTGTAATGTTAATTAATTAAAATTTTCTGGCTCACTGCATTAATTATGTTTGCACTAACCTTAACACCGCTGTTTGTGACGTTCTGTTGCTGTCAATTTCTTTATTACTTTAATTAATGTGGAATATGTTCTGTGGCTATATAAAATGCAGCTAGTTTAAATGCCAACCAGCATTCTATAAATTTCAACCACCCAAAAATAACAGCTACTCTTTCAAAAGACTCTCATTAAAAAATTATATAAATGAATAACTAGATGAATTAATGAAAAAAGTTCCCCTTTTGTATCTAGTATCGAATCATAATAATACTTTTTAAAATGCTAATTCCATCATCTTTCCCAGGCTGATTCTTGTTTAAATGAGTAATGTTGTCATAAATTCAAGAAATAATTATATGGAAGTATTTGTTGGCTTCTAGATTGATTAACAAATGAAAGTATCTAGAAATGCAATCCTGCATACACACATGATTATATACTATGAGTTGAGATATTATAAATATCATATTGACTATTTTGTATACATTTTGACAATAAAATTCGAAATTGTGACACTCCTTTACTGTTAACCCTTTTGATAGCAAGCTGCTTGTACCTAGTTCTGCAATACAAAACTATTTGTTTTTAAGTGTTGATATTTATCTAAAACCTTAACATCAGAATATAATTTAAGAATGTTTGTTAAGTTCGAGACAGATCAAAAATAATAGAAATATTGTAAAATAATCCTTTGAAAAACATAAGCAATGTCTTTCATGAATAATATGGTAATGGAATGATGCTGTTACATAAAAGCATTTCTTTCAACATATATGGCAATGATCCAGTGTGAACACTGTCTACTGATTGGACAGAGTATGAGTCAATAAAACAAGGCCAAGCCAACAAGGATGGAGGGAGTATATGGTCACAAAATCTCCTAGGAATAACAGTCAAACTTCCCTCACACCACACCCTACCATCTAAAAATAGAGAAGGGCACGTTATAAAATGTAATACTAGATATCTCTAAAAAGACATGTCAGCTTAATAAAGGATGACTTAAAGCTAAACAACAAAAACAACGTCAAGCAATGTAGGTAATAGACTTAAAAGTATTAATTCAATTCTACCTCTCATTTTCGAGTTTGGGACTTTGTGTCAATTTAGGAAGTCAATATATTTATTTACAGATATACATATAGTTATATGTATATATGGAAATATATCTTAACATATCTGTAGAAAAAAAGTTATTTTCTATCATATATTAGTTCATTTGTATTTATATCTATAAATGTCTGTCTTTTTTTAATGTTAAAAGTAAACGTTTATCTGTGTGAGTGTAGGCACAGGCATAGCTGCATGGTTACTAATTTCCTTTTGGAACCACATGGTTCCAGTTTCAATCAAATTGTGTGAAAACTTGAACAAGTGTTTTCATAGATGGAAACTGTGATGCCTAGACACACATACGCACTAATGCATGTGTATGAGTATATGTATGGGTTTATTTACACACACACACACACATATATATATATATATATATATATATATATATATATATATATATATATATATAATCTATTTTTAGAAACGTTAAGTGAGTTACAAAATATTGAATGTTAAGTTAACTTAGATTTAATGGTTTTAATGTTTTATTTTGGTTACAAAATAATCACCAGGGATGTCTACTTTTTTCCAAGTCCAGGGGCTTATATTATCAAGTTAGAAGGTTTGTTGTAAAAAATAAAAAAAATATGTGCTGAAGCCATTAACTATAACTTCATATTCATATATATATATATTCCTCACCGTTTTACGTCCATCTTCCACGCTAGCATGGGTTGGACGTGTTGTCCTGTTGTGGGCAGTGCCAGGTCGAGTGACTTTGTCTTACTCATACGGGAACTGATTTCTACAGCTGGATGCCCTTCCTAACATGAACTTCTTTACAGTGAGTGCTGGGTGCTGTAGCGATTTTGGCCTAAGTTTAATATGTTTAATTACTTCTCTGAGTAGATGATTTATTAATATATTTTACCCCTTCATGCCTAAATATTAGAAAGAGATAACTTCATAAATTTATATATATATATATATATCATTATCATCATCATCGTTTTACATCTGTTCTTCCACGCTAGCATGGGTTAGACGGGTTGTCCTGTTGTGGGTAGTGTCCAGTCGGCTGACCTTGTCTTGCTCATACAGGAACTGATTCTGACTTGATTTCTACAGCTGGATACTCTTCCTAACACCAACCTCATTTACAGTGAGTGCTGGGTGCTTTTTTGCCGTGGCCCCTCCACGGCCACTTTGCAGTAGGAGGGTGTTGGGGCATATTGTATATATGCTTCATCTTGTTCCTGTGGGGGGGTTGTGTTTTCTGTATTACTGCGTGACGCCAGAGGTCACGGTCGTGCGTCATTGCTCTTGAGAGGTGCAATTGGGTAAGGTCCGCTTTTATCACCTCATCCCAGGTCTTCTTGGGTCTCCCCACTCCGTGGCTTCCATCGACCTCTAGTGCTCTGCACCTTTTTATGCAGCTGTCATCCTTCATACGCATCACGTCCATATCAACGTAACCTCCTCTCCTGAACACAGCATTATATTCCTCTTATGCTCAGTCTCTCTCTCAATTCGTTTATACTTTGTCGTTCGCGTATATTACTATTACACATCCATCGGAGCATGCAGCTTCATTTATTTCTAATCTGCACAAGTCTTCTACAGACAGCTCCCAGGTTTCACTTACATGTAACATTGCTGTTCGTATACATGCATCATACTGTCTGCCTTTCATTTTGAGGGAAAAGCCTTTTGCAGCTAGCAGTGGCACTAGCTCCCTGAACTTCTTCAATCCCATTCTTACCCTAGTTATTGTACTTTCCGAACACCCACCTCCGCTGCTAATTCGGTCACCTAGGTAGCAGAAGCTGTCTACTGTTTCTACAGAGCCCTCCCAGAGTTTGGATGTACTTGTTTCCTGTGGTCTTTTGATGCTTGCTGTTCCAGCACAGCTGCTACATATGAAGCCTACATTCTTAGTTAAACTTCCTGAGAACTAATACTTAGACATCCCATACATATATATTACACAAATGCTGATGTACACACACATTTTTATTCCTAGTATACATTATGTTACAAGTGTGTAGGTGTTTACGTGAATGAATGGAGGGTAGATTGAGACATGCTATTTTGTTTTTAATTTTATTTATTGTAATCGATATAGTGCAGGAAAAAGAATACTTACTAAATGTTTGCATTATGTCTTTCACGTCTTTTTTAGGTCTTTTAAAGCTTCATTATATGGCAGTATTAGTAGAGGGTCGGATGCCATGCTTTGCAGCAAAGAGTTACGTCCCTTTATGGTCTGAGTTCGAATCCCGCCGAGGTTAACTTTGCCTTTCATCCTTACGGAGTCGATAAAATAAAGCACCAGTAATACACTGGGATAATTACTGGCCTTGTGCCAATTGTAGAAACAATTATGTGGTTCATCAAACAATTGAAAAAATCAAAAACTTCCTTACCTTCAGATAAACATATTTTTGAATTTTACCCTTGTTAACAAAACAAAGACAAACACAGCCAACAAAAACAGGAACCGCAGTAAATTGACAACAATAAGAAAATATTGACAAAATATTACTTTTGTTTGAACATTAACATTTGCAGCATTATAAAACATTGCAATACATCGACAGGAGTTTTGACATGAAGAAAATATTTTAATGAACTGCAAATATATCTTACCCATAGTTTAGGTTGCATGAACTTTTTCACCCAGCCCATGATGCCGTATATCTAAATGTAGAAAATATATTTCATCATTTTCACTTAATGTCTGTTTTTTCATGCTGACACGAATTAGATGGCTCATTGTAGGCTGGGACTTGACTGGTTGTAAAACCACATCTTGCCCACCTATTCTCCATTTGGCATGGTTTCTATACTATTCACTTTGCAGATAAGAAATAAAAAGTACCATCTTTTTTATACTATCCATGCATGTAATGAATCATCCTATTTTTTAACTGTAAAATGTTATTTGATGATGATTTTATCTTTTTTCTAGCAAATTCAGCAATCACTTCAAGTCTCACTTGTTGACTTTGTATGTGTGTGTTGTTGATGATGTCAGATATCTCCAAGTTAGCTTGCTCAAGTGCTACTAAGATAAAAAGGAGTCTGGTCTTGACAATCCAATTATTTTTTGAAACAAAAAAATTATTCCATTTCTATTACACTTTTGACACAATCTTGCTAAAATCTAGTTTTGATTCTATGAAACAAAACTACAGGTTTTAAAGGGTCATTATTTAATTTTAGGTTGTCTTTGCCTTTCATCCTTACGGGGTCGATAAAATAAAGTACCAGTAATGCACTGGGTAATTTGCTGGCCTTGTGCCTAAAATAGAACCAATTATTTAATTTTATAATCTTCTTTGCTCACTTATTCTTCAGAGGGTCATAGGCTCAGAATCCTCAAACACTCTTTCCAGCAGGTCCTTTCAGAAACAACCATCTCCAACTGACCTGGCTGGATGCCCAGGTGAGACAAGCCAGGCTCATGGATGTTATCTAACCTTCTTGCTGGGGGTCTTCCCCCTGAGTCTCCTGATGGTTAGTTGTGCCTGTAAAATGTGTCCAGTGATTCTTTCCTAAGATATTCTAAACACATGCTCATAGTATTGCCTGGAGTGCCTCTCTGATCTCTGAGTTATGCCCTCTATCAAGTAACATTACTCCAAAGATCCTTCAGAGCAACCCCATTTCAGCCACTTGTATTTGCGACTGAATTCTTCTGGTCATTACAGGGTTGGTATGATTACCGAACTGAAGATAGCAAGTTTGACTTTTATGCTTAACTCCCTTCTTCCGATTACTGAATGCAGAAGCTGGTGCATTACTGCACCAGCCCCTGCAATTCATGCACTTAATTCAGCCTCCTGACTTCCAAAACTCATGAATACAGGCCCAAGATACTTAAAAATCTCTACTTCCTTTAGTAGAACTCCATTTACATGTAGAATACACTGTGCAGTCTTCCTTGCGAGGACGAACATTTCAGTTTTCACAGCACTGATTTTTATTCCAGCCATGCATTATGAACCCTATTGAGGGAAAGTTGGTATCACCTTCTGGCAAGTTAAGTAACTCCATGTCTGCAAATTCTAGCCAACTGATTTTACACACGCCAGTCTTGATACGACTTCTAACCCGGTTGTGCATGTCAATCCTGCTCATGTAAATAATGAACAGGAGAGATGAGAGTATACACCCTTGGCAGAGTCCGACTCCCACATTGAATTGTTTTTGATATACAACTATTTATCGGAACATAAATACTCAGGCATTTCTAAAGAGACAACAGCACCTTTTGACGTACAGGAGGTGCATCTGGGAGTAATGACTAATTTCTCAGAAGTTGACATCAGAAGAGCAGTTAAAGAGCTCAAATGTGGCAAGGCTTCTGAGAATAATGAAATTCAGCCCAAGATATTAAACGCCTTAAATAAAGAAGGTATTCTCCTGCTCAATCATGTGTGCCGGTGGCCTTGATCTCTGGAAAGGCACCTAAGCAATGGTAATTGGAAGTAATAATCCCAATTTTCAAAAAGGGAGACAAGCGAGTTGTTCCAATTAGAGAGGGATCTCCGCGTTATTCCTCCCCGGTAAAGTCTATGCTAAGTGTCTGGAAACGAGCTGCAGGGAGATTGTCAAGTCCAAGTTAGCTGATGAAGAGTATGGTTTTCACCCGGCTGCAGCAGAGCCGTTCAAATGTTAACAATGCATCAGTTCTTCGAGGAATTGTGAGAGTATTGCCAAAATGTATATTCTTGTTTCGTCGACGTTGAAAAAGCATATTACTGCGTTGCTCAGGACCTACTTTCGAAGGTTCTACAGTCTCTTAATTTATAATCTTCCAATACAATTTGATATATAAACTTTTGTTACGTTTTGTTACAAATACACTTTTGATAAGGAAATAATGGATAGTTTTAATAAATCCCTCCACATTCTTCTCTTGTTAAAAGAAATACAATGTATTCATGGAAACATGGTAATAAAAGTGTCAATGATGAGGTGGGATTTGACGAAAACTTGTTTGCTATTTCTAGCAAGACTAATGAAGATACCGAGGCTTTATTGGCTCTTAGGTACAATGTATGTGTAAATAGTGTTGCCTTTTAGGTTATACTGCATCACTGAAGACGCTATTTTCATGTAGAATATATACAAATTTGACAAGTAGTCATATCTGGAGGTGCAGGAATATTTGAAACATAATAAGCTTGTGTCATTGTCTATTCATACGTTTTCATATGGTTTACAAATCCACCATTATAGCGAAGGACACAGTAACAGAAATTGCAATTCCAATAATCAACATTTTCAAGCCCGACAAAATCATCCTTTTTTAGTGCCCGTTTTAGCTCTTTTCTTTTGCTTCATTTGTTTCATCCAACAGTTGACTCCCTGTTTCAATTGTCTTTCTCCATGTATTACAATTATGAGCTTACTTCTCCCATGGATTTATATCCAAACCTTACATTTTCCTTACTACAATCTTTGCACCTTTTCTGAGTCATATGCTGTGGTCTTTTGCCTTGCACTAGTTCACTATAAAAGATTTCCTTTTGAAGCTTTGTATCATTCATGTGAACAAGATGCCCTACACCCTACATCTGACTCTTAATGACGAGCACCATGATTTTGTAAAACTTCAGTGTCAGGTGTAATCCTTCTCCATTTAATACCTAGGATCTATTGAATGTACTTTTGGTGGAATCTTTCAAGTATCTTGAAATGCAGCTGACGAGTGTTCCATGTTTCCAACCCATACACAAAAACTGTAAGCACATGCTTCATCCACAGTTATTTTTGTCCTGAATGTTATGCTTCTACCTGGCCATGCCCTTTTCACTAATTTTCCAAATACTTTGCCTTCTCTACTCTTTGCATCTAAACTCCTATTCCTTGACTGAGTACTACCCAGATACAGAAAAACATCCACTACTACCAACCTAATCCCAGTCACATATATTTGGCAGAACAAAATATTCTCCTGCTCTGTTTTCATATATATATATATATATATATATATATATATATATATATATATATATATATATATATATAAAGAAAATAAGAAAACAGTAGAAATTGCTAATAACATTTTCTCATGGAAAAACATTTTCCTAAAAACAATTTTTAGTACCGGTTTCAGTCAATAAAAAATTTGACTTTATACTAGAAAAAATATGATAAAAAGTAGTAATAAAGTTAAGGTGTATATTAATTAGAAGAGAATATTAGAGAACATCCTTTACATGTATATGAATTCACATTTTCGTTTCTCTCTTTCTCTCTCTTCCTTGGTCGTAGTAGCAGTCAAAATAGTAGTAGTTCGGTTGTCCTCTGCCACTGTCTGACTGGCTGTTGACTTCAATGGCAGTAGTAGTAGTAGAGGAAGAAGAAGGTGATGCCACTTGCAGTGACACTTTCTATAGCGGCAACCTGGTGCAGTCTGTGACTAAACCAGGTTCTGC
This sequence comes from Eledone cirrhosa, assembly GCA_964016885.1. Classification (NCBI taxonomy): domain Eukaryota; kingdom Metazoa; phylum Mollusca; class Cephalopoda; order Octopoda; family Eledonidae; genus Eledone; species Eledone cirrhosa. The sequence continues at coordinate 124,075,519 of OZ024740.1, forward strand.
TGCATGTCGGGCTGAGGAGGCCAAATTCCTCAAGAACCGGCCAAATTCCTCAAGAACTACTCATCCGATAGGTTTGCGGTCGTGCCCTTGGCAGTGGAGACTTCTAGTGTCCTTGGCCCTAAGGCTACCTCCCTACGCACCACCATAGGCACAGAGCTGACCAGCTGGAGGTGTGAGCCTCACGAGTTGGAATGGCTCTTCCAGTGCATCTTCCTTATCATTCACCAGAGAAACGCCTTCTCCATTCTGTCCGCTAGGGCTGTGTGGAAGCCAATACGTGGGACATCATTTTCTCACCATACAGAGAGATGGAGGTGATGAGAGTGGGAGTTCGGCTCTTTCACGTTCAGACCATATCCTTGTGGTTGTGTTCATTATTTTTTCTTTTTTAAATAATGAAAATATTGTGTACAGTGCTCAGGTGCACTACAGCTCATCAAACAGTGTATGTATAGTACATAGGGTAATGTACAAACGTCAGGAAAATGAACAGTGCATGAGTCATGTGTGCATATGTATGGAACGGGTACATCAGGTGTAGTTTTAGCGAATTTCGGGAAGCATGAGGGTTTTAAAGGATGCAGTGTCTCGGCAGCTAACAACTGACGCAAGCAGTTTGTTCCATACTTCAGCAACTCTAAGCATGAAAAATGTTTCCGAAAGTCATGGGAGCTGTGCTGTTTTCTGATTTTATAGGCATGTCCACGTGTGTTAGACACATGGAGATCAAAAAGATTATCTATAGATTTCATTCTATTATTCAGTTGTCCTCTCAAGCACATAAGTTTCTAACAATTTATATACCTCTTATAACATATATACACTCAAAGACCCGGTTACACGCTCAGTTACACATGCAGATACACCCACTAATAATAGGAGTATAGTAAAGGAGGAAGGAAAAGCAGGAAAAGAAGACAATGAAGGAGAAGGAGAGGTGGAAAGAGGAGAAGGAGAGGTGGAAAGAGGAGAAGGAGACGACGGGGAGGTGTGATAGGATATTATAAGTAGTGCTAGTAGAAGTTGTTCTTGGGATTGACCTCAGTGGAAGAGTGATCTAAATTTGACCTGAAGTTGTAATTGTTTTAAATATATCTATCTCTCCTAATATTTCCATAGGAAATAATGTTTTTAATTTGTCCGTTAGAGTTACTGTTGGGTGTCTGTTGCAGTGTCGTCTGTGGGGGATGCACTTAAACAGGGTTCGTATTTTGTGATAAAGTATGATTCTTTGCGAATGGATTGATTGTGGGTAGCGTTGTCTTTAAATTTATAGAGGGGGGAAAAATTCTGAAGTTAGGTAGTCCATTTGAGGCGCAGATGTCAATGTGTTCACTCAGTGCTACTTTTCTGTATTTCCGTATTTTAATGTGGGTTCTATGAACAGTCATACGCTGTAGTAGTTCATTTGAGTAATTTTCTATTCACAGTTGTATTACTTTTATGCCTAGCTGATGGAGGATACTGGAATATAGGTTGACTACATCAAAAGACACCGGTAGGGTTTGTTCATTATTAACTGTTTTAAAGAGGTGGTTAAACATATCAAGGTCGTCCCTTATGTGGCTTTTAATGTGTATAAGAAATGGATTTAATAGGGTGTCCAGAAAGTTGCTGAGGCAGTGGGTTTCATATGCGAGGCCTGCTATTATAGGTCTTAATTTGAGGTCATAAGGTGAAGGAAACTACTGAAAGAAACTTACACCAACTCAACAGCGTATATCAAAACAGATTTGGGAACTACACGCTGTATAGACATCTTAAAGGAAGTTAAGCAGGGGGATGTACTATCAGCACTTATCTGTATAGTTATAGCACCACTTATATACCGAACTGAAAAATAATTCTCCTCTGGCTATCAAATAGGAGGTAAAATCCAATCAAACCTTAGCTATGCAGACGATCTGGCCATCATGGGTTACTCTAGAACTGACCTGCAAGACTTTCTGAATGTATTCGCCAAAAATTCACTGGAGGCTGGCTTACACATCAACATCTCCCAAACAAAATGTATGACAACTGATAAAAACAATGTCAATCTGCAACTCACAACCTACAACCAGCAAATTGCTCAAGTTACGGACTTTGTATATCTCGGTCACAAACTATCATCAAACAACAATGGACTGGTTGCTGTGCAGTATCACATTGCTCTAGGTTGGGAAGTACTAACATCAAAACAAGTTTCCTAAGATCTTTGATACTTACATCCTACCAGTTGTGTTATATGGTCTTGATGTGTTAATTGGACAACAAGGTCACTCCAGAAGCTCTCTACGTTCCAGAACCAAATCATGAGACTTATTACTAGCAAGTGGCTCAGTGACCGTATTTGTACCAGTGAGCTGCTTATCATTACCAAACTTAGACGAATTACATCAATTGTCAAGAGTACTCAAAATATACAGTCCTATAAAAAGATCACCTCGTGGTGTAAGCAGGTTATGCCTGGAAGGAAGGTTGGCTGGTAAGAGAAGCAGAGGCCAGCAGCCAAAACGATGGCTTGACAATGTCAACCTATGGACTGGACTTTATCTTTTAACGAAATTTGTGGAGAGAGATATCTCATGTCTGCAACTGGTAGAGTTTAGCATCACAAGAAGAAGGTGAAGGAACGTTGATGAATATATATATCTGCGGCTCCCTTGCATGCCTTACTTATATTTTCACTTTTGTGTATTTTAGAAATACCGTAAAAAAGACTGGGTTTAGTTTTCAAATCAGTGATACAGTCGTATTCCTTGTCGGTAAGTCTTTCTTTGTATAGGTTTATCACAGTTTTTAGGTTTCGCATTATGTTCTGCTGACTGTAGTATTGGGCCTTTTCGTAGTATTTTTCGTCTTCTAAAATGGAGAGCTCTAGAGTTGTATAATATTCCGTCCCCATTAGGACTACCTCACTCCCTTTACCGGCCTCTTTCATTGTTATAGTTTTAACGTCTAATCTGTTCAGCTCATCTCAATCTTTCTTACAAAAGTTTGGCCTGTGTTTTTTTTCTGTATAGGTGTTGATATGGGTAATTCGTGATGTGTTTGCAAAAATGGTCGAGACGTGTATTCTTACCTTTTGATGTAGCTAACGATAATTCCTCGTTGTACTTGTAATTTTCTACAGAATTCTGGAATAATGTCTTTCATTTCGTAGTACTTTGGAGGTTGCGGGTTCGGTGTAAATTTTAGCCCTTTGGAGACTATGTTGATTTGGTCTGAAGCTAGTTCGTCATTTGTTGAATTGATGACATTTATCACTGTTGGTCTCTCTTGTACGTCTAGTGTTATCTCGTACATCTGTGTCTGTGGAATGGGTCTAAAATGATTGAGGTAGTTGCGTCGGTTGCTGTTGCTTAGTTGCCTGCTGTGGTTGTGCTATACCCTGTTATTTATAGTTTGGGTTCGTGGTTGTGGGTTGAGTAAAGAGTCCCTATATTTATTGTATGGTTGTGTGTCCCTATATTTCATGCTCGGTGATGATTTCTTATTTCTTTGTTTTTTGCTGGGATACCCACGTTGTTGCTGCGCGGTTGAGTTATGAAGTAAGGGTTAGGTTTTGTCTGCTCTTTTTTGTTTTTTGTTAGTTGTGGACCTGTGTCTGAGTGGTGTTTAGATTTTCTTATTTTTATGAACAAGTTGTGGAAGCGTATTCTGTTTGAAAAACCGTTTCATATTTTAAAAACCAAGTGGCGCTTTTTTCCCAGCGTTGGAGAGATTTCAGTCTTTCTTTGTCACGATCCTCTTTCCATAGTTTTGAGATCATCATATCTAGGTTGGGACCTTGAGTCTTTTTGTTAATTTCTTGGTTGATCTCTTCCTCGATGGATTTTATTTTATCCTCATTTGTCAGAGCCCTCAATTTTAGAAGCTAAATTTCCATCATTTTTTCCAGTGCCAGTCTTTTCCTGAGTCATCTTTGCGACTCGGGTTCATCAGTAATGGGTAAGCAGAGGAAGGGATAGAAAGTGGAGAAGGGGGAGAAGATTATGAGTGCGTGGAGATGGGTGTGGTCATGTGAGAGGCAGGTAAATACAGTGGAAGAGAAAGAGCAATGGACATGCAAAGAGAAGAAAAATAAAAACGTTAGAAGTACAAAATCTAAGGTTGTAAGTTTGTGTAATATTTCGCCTGGGTAAATCCGCAGTAACATCAGAAATTGTGAGTTTCTGTAAAAAACCACGTGGGCAAGACTGCAGTAAAATCAAAACCTGAATGATAGTGATACAAGATGTTTACAATTACAGAGTGATTACATTACTGGTCCTGAATTCTATCAAGTAGTCAAAGTTTCTAATTCTGTGAAATAGAATGGAAGTATGGATTGACATTTCAGTTACACCTGCCTATAAATAAATTCAGGTTATTTCAAGAGGGAGATGGGATGGTGCCATGTGTTATCTATTCTTGTGAAGCTAGTGGCAGTTCCTCGCCATTTATAATTATTTATTTCTATTTTATTTTGGGCAGTTTGTTTTTGAAACGTACACGTACGTGTATGTTCAAGAGGAATGTATAATTGTGTGATACAATTGCTCCAGGTTGGTTCCATGCGTTGTTGCCACAACCAATCCCTTTAAGTTTTAAATTTTTCTTCTGAAGATCTGTTTTTCCTCCCCGTAAATTGTAAATGGTAAAATATGTTCGAATGTCCCTGGGAGTTAAGTGATCCAAAGGAATGTTAAAATCCAGTTCTTTGAAGAATACTTTCAAGTTGTCCCAGACAAAGCAAATACTCATGCGAAAAAAGGGAAAAGTTGAAAATGTTTACCTCGTTTGGTGTTGAATTTGCAGGTCCAGAAAATGTTTCCAATCACAACAAAGTGCACAAACATACATTATATGTATATATACAGATACATATATTAATGAACATGTATTGCATTATTAATGTAAATATCTCTATTGTTTTTTTTTCCTTGTGTGTAGCAACACGTGGTTGTGTGTGTTGCTGCTGACTCTAGCAAAGCCCAGGAAAACACGCCTTGCCCTGCTGACCGATGTTGAACTAGGTGGTGCTGTTATGAGACAAGTCTTGGAAGTTGTCCATGCCATACCTTGCATCTATTGGCTGGGCTTTTACAGATGCTGGATGCTCTTCTTAACACCAACCATGGTTACAATATGGAGCTGGGTGGCACCGTTATGAGGGAGGTCTGGCCAATTGGCCACGCTGTACCCTGCTGCTCACAATGGAACTGTGTTTTTGGGAGCTGGGTGGTCCCATTATGAGGGTGGTCTGGCCAGTTGGCTGCGCCATGCCTTGCTCATAATTACACAACTACTATTTGAGAGTATATGAGGATAATTTTAGGCTGATTTTACCATAGTAGGTAATATAAACATGTCTGCAAGAAATCAGCTCTGCTCTTAAAAACAAGAAAATTTCACGTTTTGACATTATAATTTATGAATTCTTAAATTTGTTCATTGAATTTTAGTTTTTGTTCAAGTAAGTTTAAATAACAGTAACCAATATTACTGAAATTTTTTTGAATACGTTTACTTGCAATTGGAATCTTTATAATTTTAAAATTAATTCCTTTTAAAAAGATCAAACACATATACTCTTAGGTGGGAAGGGAGTTTCTCTTCTACTTTGACACACTTTAACCTACATGAGTTTATGCCTCTAAGGTAGTCACCATTATAGAACTGCTATAATGGTGTATCACACATGTTAGTATATCCGTACGAACGAAGGGAAACCCCAAAGTATTAACCAGGCGTAATTTTGAACTACCAACAAGGTCACTACAATGATACACAGTCTACTGACAATTCACTTCAGTTATTTATAGACATTTTGCCTAGTCCATTTTTAGTTACGCGGGGGTGTTCAGGGTTTTTTCCTACATCTCCCCTTTTGAGATTCCTCTTCCTTTGGAGTGTGGATATATATATATATCAGGGGCGAAGGGTGCGTGCATGCAACATGGAATCTTGAGTTGATCAATTGCGTCGGTTGAAGCAAGCAGAATTTTGGCTACTTACTAAAACGTATAGACACAAAAAGAGATAACACACATACGCACGACAGCTTTGGGGCAAGCAGAATTTTGACTGCTTACTAAATCGTAGACACATAAAAAGATAACACACACACACTAGATAACACTACATGCGGCTTTGACCGGAGGGTCATTTAGAGGGAATTGCACAGCCCCACTTTCCGCCATGGCGATTGGACTGCATGGCCTGCTTTCCAGGTTACCCTTCGCCACTGATATATATATATATGTTTTTTTTTCAGCTTTCACCCCACTTCCTCCTTTTTGAGAAATAAATTCCGTCCAGAGCTTAATATTTTTTATGTTTTGGATTCACTTCTAATAATTCCGTACGTTTCCTTTTGCTTGTACTTTCAACTATTACTTTGGGGGTTTGCACATCGAAAATATCATAACATTTCCATGATTCTTCATTTTTCGTGACCCTTTCTTCAGCAAACAATTTTTAAAAACTGGTTTATATGTCTCATTTGTTCCCATTTGTGAGTTTTATAATACACAACATTTTTCCAATTTGTTTACTGACCACGCCATATTCCCACATTTCTTTACCATTCTAAAAAACAATTTGTCGCCAATTTTCAAGAAGTTTTTCGTATCATTTTTGTTATCCGATACTTTTCCTTTTCGATCCGGTAACGATTTGTCAAACACTGACTTAATATTCCTTGCAAACATCAATTCCGTAGGTGCCATGCCTGCAGAGGTATTAGTTTTAGGCGTTACACAGTACACTCGTAAGAATTGTTGAAGTGCTAAATCATTTACTGTTTCATTATTTTCTCTCTTTAAGGCCCTCTTCAATGTATCCACAAACCGTTCCGCTTGTCCACTTGACCTTGGGTGATACGGCGGAGTGGTAACATATTCAAAAGAGAACATTTTACAAATCTTTTAAATTCATAAGCAGTGAATTGTGTTCAATTATCAGAAAGTATTGTATAAGGAATACCATATCATGCAAACAATTCGTACAAAAAAATCTTACTGTAACAGAGGGGTTAGTTTTTAAACTTATAGATTTCAGGCCACTGAGTACAGCTATCTACCATTACAAAATAATTGTTTCTACATTTGGCACAAGGTCAGCAATTATCCAGTGCATTACTGGTACTTTATTTTATTGACCCCGTAAGGATGAAAGGCAAAGTTAACCTCGGCGGGATTTGAACTCAAAATGGCAAGGGCTGTACCTCTATGCGTCAAAGCATGGCGTCCGACCCTCCACCGATACTGCCAATCCACCACTACAAATAATTGTTTCTACTTTTGGCACAAGGCAAGCAATTATAACCCAGTGCATTACTGTTGACTTGCCAAATCTATGGGTAGTCTGAACTCTGGAATATCCGTCTTTGGCCAAAGTTGACGTTTTATGGTAGGCAATTTTGCTGCCAGCGCACAACCTTTGCAGGATTTTACCAACTTTTCAATCTCTCGGCCCATTTAGGGCCAGTATACATAACTTCTCATAAGAGCTTTCATTCTTGATACTCCCGGATGACTAATGTGAAATTCTTTTAATATTCGCTTTTGTAGTGTAACAGGTATTACTTCTCTTCGTTCATACATCAGTACATTTGCCACAGCGTTGTAATCTATTTGTTGTATGGGTGGCGATTCCCTTCTTTGATCCGTAAATTGACAACAAAGGACGGTGATTAGTCTGTAACCAATAACTCCTTCCGTGAATAAACTTGTGAAATTTTATCTGGGTAAAAATTATTGCTAACGCCACTTTTTTTAATTTGGCTGTAATTCTTTTCTGCTGGTAGTAGAGAACGCGAGGCATGAGCTATGGTATTTTTACAGAAACACGGCTCCAATACCATACTTACTAGCATTTGAAGCCAATGCGATTTCTATTTTGGGGTCATAATGTGCTAATGATAAGTCCACTGTTAATGTTTTTTATTTCTTCAAATGCTTCTGGCACTCCAATCCAATTCCATTTTACATCTTTTTTTTTTAGCAAATTATTTAGTGGAGCTCTTACATTTTGCATATTCGGAATATATATTTGATAATAGTTCGCAAACTCCAGCAATGCTTGCAACATAGTAACGTTTTTCGGTGGGGCATATTTTTAATTGCACTAGCCCTTGACGGATCTGGTTGACGACCATTTTTACCGATGATTTGTCCTAGGTATTTTATTCTAGGCAAGAAAAATTCACACTTCTCATCGCTGAGTTTGAATCCATACTCTCTTATCTTTTCAAAAACGCACTTGACATACCTATCATGAGATTCACTTTTAATTAATACACCAAAGTATGCAATCAGGAAATGAGAATCTGCCAGCATCGTCTCCATAACTTGTTGGAATATAGCCGGAGGAACTTTTATGCCAAAGGGAAATCCGTTCTAGTTTATAAAAACCTTTATGGGTATTTATTGTCAAAAGCTTTGTACATTCGTCTTCAACTTATATTTGTAGGTAAGCTTCAGAAAGGTCTAATTTCGAGAAGTTTTCAACCGTTTAGTCCCGCAAAAATTTTCTCTGGACTTGGCAATGGGTAGTTATGTGGTCTTAAGCATTCGTTATGTCCCGTTGAAAAGTCTGCGCACACATGAATTTTTTTTTCTACATACACTGTTGGAGCCACCAACTCTGTGTGGTCAATTTTTTTAATCACTCCCATTTTTTACAGTCCATCTAATTTTTTGTTGACTTTATCTAATGCTGCAAACAATACATTACGTTTGGTTTTCAATACAGGTGTCACACTTTCTTTCACTTGAAATTTAGCTTTAGTACAACGACCTATCTCACAGGAAAAAAAAAAAACATCGTGGTACCACCTTTCCAATTTCTTTAAAAAATTTGTTGATACTTTGTTTAAACTGAGAGACGACCCTATTACATTCTTACAAAACATATTAATGGGTAAATCCCATAAGTCGAACAGCTCTATCCAGTCAGTACTGAAAAGATTTGTTGTATTTCCTAATACATAGGCTTTAGCTTTTGCCACGAAATATAACGTAACTTACTATTTCGCCTTTAAAAAGTAATTTCTTCCCCGAAACGCCACGTGCAATCTTTGAGATTTTATTTAATGTAGGTTTCCCAGTTGCTCTCCTACGTGTTTTCATTTATAATAGTAATGTCTCTACCTGTATCTAACTGCAATCTAACATTCACGGTGTTAATTTTTACATACAAAAATTTCCTTTGGGTATCGTTGTTGATTTTTTTTCCACCGATAACTGGTTTACATAACTGGTTTTGTTTTGCAATGTGAATTATTATGTCCTATTCTGCCACACACTTTCGGAAAAGACAATCGTATCTGAAGTGTAATCCTCCACATACTAAACATGGATTAATCTTTTGTTTTTTGTTTTTATTTTAGGGCGCACAGACTGTTTATGAGATCAATCTCTCTCTTCATTTCTTTCTGTATCGTGTCTCATATTTATAATTCTCTGACATTCCTCAAATAATTACTGTAATGTTAAGTTCTGATTCTGCTCTCTTTTTGTCAGAATTCTGGTACAAATTCCCGCAATCTTTCTTTGCCTTTAACCCTTGCCCGAAAATTAGGCATTTCAACATGTCCGTGAAGTTTAAATATTTCGCATTCATTGTTAACGATTCCAGCATATGTGACAAAATCTCTGTCCTGTTTCTTTGCCAAATTCATACACTGCCAACTGTTCTCGCTAAAAATTTTCGACAGGATATTTACTGTTTCCCCAAAACAGATCCCACCTGGTTTCTTCGGTAGTATATAATGTAAGTTTTTCTCATGTTCGACTGGTGCCAACTTTCTCAAAAAAAGCTGTGTTTTTGTTTTGTATTGTCAGCATTCTTCTCGAAAAATATCCTCATGTCTTCTAAAGTAGCGGAAAAGGTAATGCCCCCATCTAGGTTATATGCGAATTTTCCTATTGAGTTCGCCACAACGTCTGGGGTGAACAACTTGACGCATTTTCCATTTTCGTCAGTATTAATTCTATTAACTGTTGTTGTTATTGCTGCAACTGTACTACTTGGGCTAGTAAATCTGTCATATTAAGATATTTTTTTGTTTTTCCAAAAACTAAATCAGTCCAATGTAAGCTTCGAATAATGCGTAGCCACTGTTATAATGGTGTGTCACACTGTTTTGTATATCTGTACGAACGAAGTTAAAACCATAGTATTCACCAGATGTAATTTCGAACTGCCAAAGAGATCCTACACTAAGACTCCATATACACAATCTATTGACAGTTCACTTCAATTATTATCTATAGATTAGTCCCCTTTTAGTTATGCGAGAGTGTTCAAGGTTTTTCCCTAAAACAAGTATAGAGCTATATTACACTGGTGGGCTTACATTGTGGGTCCAACAAATTATGTTTCTTATGTATTTCTATATGTGGATTCCAATGTGATTTCTGAATTTCTCTGTTACCCATGGGTTTCTTACTCCAGCATATATGCTTGCCATTAATAATTGTTTCTACCTTTGGCACAAGGCCAGCAATTACCCAGTGCATTACTGGTACTTTATCTTATTGACCCCGTAAGGATGAAAGGCAAAGTTAACCTCGGCGGGATTTGAACTCAGAATGGCAAGGGCCATAATTCTATGCATCAAAGCATGTTGTCCGACCTTCTTCCGATACTACCAATATACACTACTAGCCTCTTATGAAAATCAATTAATCATAAAAAATACAAATACTGATTAATCAGCAAAATGGCCAACATTACCGATATCAGTTATCTGCCAATTATTCTGTATATACACAACTCCGAAGGCACATAGCTTAATGATTGGTTCATGATTGTATGGCAATGATTTTGGTTCTCAACAATGTTTTATCCTTGGACGAGACACTTTATTTCATGTCTGATACCACTTTCAGATGGCAAAAATGACTTGCATCTGTAATTCAAATGACCAGCTGTATCACACACAGTCTCGCTGGATTTTATGGAGAACTACATTGAGTGCTTATGTCTGTGGAGTACTCAGCCATTCTCACATTAGTTTCATGAGCAGACTGTTTAAACAACTGGAATACTAGCTATCAGATCCAACTGAGCTTCTACAACAGTAGTATTTAGAATGAGTTCAGTGTATTTATGCATCAAGATCTTGTTATGCTTATTGAAACTGTACTTTTGAAAAACACTTAGTCTATCCATCTGGCACCATGTGAAGGTACAAAGTGTACTAGATTTCATGATGGAGATAATCATAACAATGGACATTGCAGTTAAACCAGTATTTGAGAGTGAGCTGACTGGAAAATTATGAAGACCCAGGTGACGATATATTAGATAGAAATAGAAGATAAGGAGATAGAGGTAGCAATGGTTCTAGTGGTGCTAATAAGAATAACAGCAATGTTGATAGTTATGGTAATTGTGATATAAGAGATAACTGAAGTGATGATATTAATAATGATGCTGATGGTGGTAATCATGATGATAATAATAATTATAGTATTGATAATGTGACTGAGTTGATAATAAAATGAAGTATGATGTTGGTGGTAATAAGGATTTCAAACATGTAATCAACTAATGCTGTTATTTCACATATCTCCAAATAGAATAACACGTTCCCACCACCAGCATCACTACCACCACCAATACTTTCCCCAGGCAAAGTCAGCTCATATATATTTCTAATCTAAATAATAAAAGAAATAGGTGATCATTAAGATATCTTACTTCTATTACTTACTTTTCAATATAATGTTACCTTATAGAATAGAAACTGGAATTTTGTTTTATCACAAGTAATATATATATATATATATATATAGATATATAGATACATGTGTATCATCATCATCACTGTTTTACATCCATTCTGCCACGCTAGCATGGGTTAGACGGTTGTCCTGTTGTGGGCAATGTTAGGTCGGGTGACCTTGTCTTGCTCATACGGGAACTGCTTTGGGCTTGATTTTTACAGCTGGATGCACTTCCTAACACCAACCTCATTTGCAGTGAGTGCTGGGTGTTTTTTTTTTTTTGTGGCACCTACACAACCACTTTACAGTGTGGTCTGGATGTTTATTGTCATGACACCTCCATGACCACTTGGCAGTGGGAGGGGATGGATGCATATTGTCTATATGCTTCGAATTCTGCTTGTTCCCAGAAGTCACAGTCCTTTGAGAGGTGAAATTGGGCAAGGTCCACTTTTATCACCTCATCCTGGGTCTTCTTGGGTCTCCCCACTCCATGGGTTCCATCAACCTTTAGTGCTCTGCACCGTTTTATGCAGCTGTCATCCTTCATACACATCACATGTCTATACTAACACATCCTCCTCTCCTGCACACAGCATTTGATTCCTCTTATGCTCAGTCTCTCTCTCAGTTTGTTTATGCTTTGCCGTTCACGTATATTACTATTACACATCCATCAGAGCATGCAAGCTTTGTTTCTTTCTAATCTATGCAAGGCTTCTACACACAGCACCCAGGTCTCACTACCATGTAACATTGCTGTTCGTATGCACACATCATAGAGTCTGCCTTTCTTATATGTATATATATATATGTGTATATATATATATATATTTTAAGACATAAATTGCCTTAAATGTGTTGAAATGTCCGAAATCCTCAGCAGACAACTGAAGAGGGAACCTGCCCCTTTTTCTGCTTTCCTTTTATTTCTAAGTGCACTTTATCAAGTAACCACACAGCCTCTTGTACCTTCTATTTTTTTTTTTTTTTGCTGTGACTTGTTTTTTCTCTCCATCTCCATTGTTGTTATTAACTCTTTCCCCTTTCTCTCTCCTTCTCTCACTCATACTTTCTCTCTCTCTCTGCTCCCTTATTACTTCCATTTTCTCTCATCTCTGCCTCTTTTCGCCTACTCCCACTGAGGTTAGACTTGTTTTTCTTCACTCTCACAATCTTGCTGTCAATAAGGCATCGGACTTATGTACAGCTGCCAGTTTGACTTCTCTCTCTCCTGATTACTTACATACATGTGCTTCTCGGTATGTTTTCTGCATTTTTTCTCTTTTTTTTCTCTCTCCTTTTTTCTTTCTCCAATAACTTACAAAAGCACTGGGGATAGACATGTCGTTATTGCGTTGAAATGTCTGAGACCCCCAGCAGACAACTGAAGAGGGGAGCAGTCCCTTGATTGTGCTTTCCTTTTATTTCTAAATATACTTTATCAAGTAATCATACAGCCCCTTGTTCCTTCTATATATGTATATATATATTTATATATGATAATAATGGAGCTGCGTTGCAAATGGGTTACATATGAAAAATGTGTCCTTCATCAGTGGCCTTCCAACCGTCGTAGGCATTTCGTCGCTTTAAAGGCCATATACCTCAGGTTGGTGCGAGCAACGGCTAAAAAAAGTCGTTGGGACACGTAAATAAAGGGAACGCTAGGGTAAACAAACAAAATGGTTTAAGCAACAGAAAGTGATGAAGAAGAAAGAAACAAGTCCCAGATTTCTATGAATATAAATTCGGTGGAATCGTGAACGAGAGAATAAAGACCATCAAACCTGGTTGAAATGTGAGCAAGGAAGGAATTTCGCACAGGTCTAACGGGAGGAAGAAGGGGTCTGGTCTGCGAATTCGGTAAACATAAGTTCTATGAAATCGCAGACGAGAGAGAGAGAGAGAAAAAAATTAATACCGGCTTGGTCAAGTGCGCGCGAGAAAAGGATTACGGACAGGTTAAACGGGAAGAAAGGGGAGGAGGAGAGGTAGTGACAGAGAATGAGTGAGTGAAAGGTGAGGAAGAGGCTAACAGAGAGAGAGAGACTGCTAGAAAGGGTAAAGATACAAAGAACGAAACAGACGGGTAGCAGCGGAGGAAAAAATATATGTGTAAATATGATAATAATGGAGCTGCGGCGTTGCAAATGGGTTACATATGAAAAAGTTTGTCCTTCATCAGTGGCCTTCCAACCGTCGTAGGCATTTCGTCGCTTTAAAGGCCATATACCTCAGGTTGGTGCGAGCAACGGCTAAAAAAAGTCGTTGGGACACGTAAATAAAGGGGACGCTAGGGTAAACAAACAAAATGGTTTAAGCAACAGAAAGTGATGAAGAAGAAAGAAACAAGTCCCAGATTTCTATGAATATAAATTCGGTGGAATCGTGAACGAGAGAATAAAGACCATCAAATATTTATATATATATTTATATATACATATAATGTATATATATCATATATGTATGTATATATATTATATATGTATATATATATATTATATATGTTTCTATGAATATATATATATATGTATATACTTATGATGAATTTAGCGTAATAATAGTGGTTCATCAGGGCTCCGTTCTTAGCCCCCTCCTGTTTATTATTGTCCTACAGGCTATAACAGAGGGGTTTAAGATTGGCTGCCCATGGGAACTTCTATATGCAGATGATCTAACTCTCATAGCTGAATCCATGGCTAAACTAGAGAGGAAGTTCCAAACATGGAAGCTTGGCCTTGAATCAAAAGGCCTTAGAGTCAACTTGTCTAAGACTAAGGTTCTAGTATGTAGAAAGGAGAATAGGGCACAGGTACCCTCTGGGAAATGGCCATGCTCAGTGTGTAAGAAAGGAGTAGGCAGAAACTCCATTCTATGTCCCAAATGCAAACTATGGGTACATAAAAGATGTAGTGGGATCAGAGGTAAGCTATCTAAGAATGTAGATTTTATATGTGGCCGATGCTCAGGAGCAGTAAGTAGCAAGGACCCACTGGATGAAATCTCCTTCAACTGCCTAGATGGTTCTATAGAAATAGTAGATACCTTCCGTTTTCTGGGTGACAAAATCAGTGGTGGGGATGGGTGCTCTGAAAGTGTAGTTAGAGTGGGATGGAAAAAGTTCAGAGAGCTAATACCGCTGTTGGCCACAAGAGGTTTTTCTCTAAAAATGAATGGCAGATTGTATGATGCATGTATACGAACAGTGATATTACATGGTAGTGAGACTTGGGCATTGTGTGCTGAAGACCTTTGTAGATTAGAAAGAAATGAAGCTTACATGCTCCGATGGATGTGTAATAGTAATGTGCACGAAAGGTGAAGCATAAACGAATTAAGAGGGAGACTAAGCATAAGAGGTATCAAATGTGTTCTGGAGAGGAGATTGCGTTTGTATAGACATGTGATGCATATGAAGGACGACAGCTGTATAAAAAAAGTGCAGGGCAATGAAAATTGATGGAAGCTATGGAGTGGGTAGACCAAGAAAAACCTGGGACGAGGTAATAAAAACTGATCTTGCCCACTTACACCTCTCTAAGACAATGACACTGGATTGAGATCTTTGGTGCCATGCAGTTGTACAGAAGACCTGACTGCCATTGCATACAAACCTACAGTCAGTAGGCATCTCTTAACCCAATGTACACCGCGCCTCCACACCCCACCCCGTCTTCCCTTTCCCATTCCGTCCACTGTGTCGATGACACAACAGTCCACACTGTGAGGTGGCCATGTAGGAGACATGATGAAAAGGCTCCCAGTCCACACTGTAAATGTGGTTGGTGTTAGGAAGGGCATCCAGCTGTAAAACAACCTGCCAGAGATGCTTCCGTGCGAGCGAGACATGGTCTCCCGGCTATTCCTGCATCAAATGAAACAAAACCGTCTAATAGATGCTGGCATGGAAGATGGATGTTAACCGATGATGAAGATGATGATGATGATTCATATATAAATATATATGTACATATATATTTATATATAGAGTTGACAGAGATATTCTAATCATGGGAGTACTCGATGCATGGGGAGATGCGGTATCGGGATAGAGTTATATAAAATCCCGACACCTCTATGCATTCAGTATGTATACACATATATACATTTCTTCACTGGTTACCAACACATATGATCAATTCTACCTATTTTTTAATCCCTATAACTTAACTGATCTTATTTGATCCTATTTCTATTTTGTTTAGCCATCTGCTCATTTAATTCTATATAACCAACCTTTTACTGTTAATTCTTCTCTTAGAAATACTCCTTGAGCCTATAAACTCCATCTATAAATAAACTTACCTTCCCACCCTCTATTCCTATGACCATTATTCCCCTCCTCTTCCTACTTCAATCCTTCCCTCTAACCACCTCTACCTCAACCCCCACTACTTCCTTCTCTTGACCCCTTGTGAGTCCAGAGACACTCACCACTGTCTCCATTAAACTAGTTTACTACTATCATAAACTCAACAAAAGCAATAACAAATCCAGTGACCAATTTTCTCACACCTTACAAATATCAACACCCTTGAAAAAGGCTTTCTGAACAAACAAGCTGAAACTGCTTTGTACTGTGGTTGGGATTTTACATATCTCTCCATATATATTTATATATCCACCAGCTGCATGTGTTTTTCATTGGAAGCATGACCCTCAAAAAGTATAACACTATCCGTTTCAATACATGTTTTGAAAAAAAAAATCTTGCAAACCGAGTGTGTGTATATATATATATATATATATATATATATATATATATATATATATATATTATAATAACAATAATAATAAATAATAATAAATACAAAGACCAAAATCCGAAGAGGTCTGAATTAGGATTGTATATATATATATATATAAGTATATATAAACACGTACAGCAAATATTTATTATTAGTATGGATTAAAAGTTTAAGCAATGAATTACTGATTTCACCCTATGTGGGATCTTCTGAAACTGAGAAAAAATAATCTGTAGCAATAGAAGTAAATATTTCAAAAACGGTACAACCAAATATTGCTTTTAGAAAACAGGAAGACCTAACAGTGTTGCTTGAGGACATATGCAAGAATAATTACGTCATTATGTGGAACGGGAAGAAAACTTCTTTCTATGAAAAAAATGTATGCTTGCTATGAAAAAAATCAGGAGACTAATATACTTTTTAGAATAGCCAGATACCATCATCATCATCATTTTACATCCGCTTTTCCCTGATTGCAGGGGTGGGACGGGCCCTATTCAGCACAGCATCTCTAGACTTGTCACGGTCCTTCCTCATCTCCTCCGTGAGCTTCAGCAATCTGAGGTCCACTCTCATCACCCCTGCCCATGCTTTTTCTGGTCTTCCTCTACTGTGTCTTCCTTCTACTGGGAATGCTTGGCACTTCTTTACCTAGCGGTCATCCTCCATGCGCATCACATGACCATATCATCGCAGTCTTCTCTACTGCACACTACAATTTATCCCTCTTATACACAGTTTCTCTTTCAACCCATCTATACTTGGTCATTCACACACATTAACATTGCACATCCAACGGAGCATGCTTGCTTCATTTCTCTCCAGCCATCGCATATCTGCAGTTGCTCCCCATGTCTCACTACCATGCAGCATCGCGCATCTCGCACAAGCATCATATAACTGGCCTTACATATTCAGGTAGAAACCCTTCTTTGTCAACAGAGGAAGCAGCTCCCTAAACTTCTTCCAACCCGTCTTTATCCTAGATGCTATAGTTCCGGAACACCCCCTCCCATGCTAATCTGATCACCTAGGTACCGGAAGCTATCAACCACTTCTATAGAACCCACCTGCATTGTGTCTATCATTGCAACTTCTGCTATCAAATTTCCCTGTCCATCTACTGCAGTTTGCCTGCTATCCCACTGCATCTCTTGTGTACCCAAGATCTGCATTGTGTACATTTTATAGAATTTATGCCAGCTCCTTTTCTACATATCAAACATGGCCATTTCCCTGACGGAATCAGGGTCTTGTCCTCTTTTCTACTCATCAACACTTTTGTCTTAGCTAGGTTCACTCTCAGTCCTCTTGATTCCAACTGCTGTTTCCATAGCCAGAATTAAACTCTAGCTCCCCTATTGATTCTGCTATAAGAACCAGATCGTCAGCATAGAGAATTTCCCATGGGCAGCCAGTCTTAAGCTCCTCTGTTATGGCTTGGAGGACTATAATGAACAATAGCGGGCTGACGACGGAACCCTGATGTACTCCTACTTGTGTCTGGAATTCCTCACTAACTCCATTCCTACTCTCACTTTACTGAGAGAACCTCTGTACATAGCTTGCACTGTCCTCACAAGCCTTTCCTCTACACTTAGTTTCCTTAAAAACCACCAGATGACAGATTGGGATACCCTATAAAAGGCCTTCTCTAGGCCAGCAAAAGCTAAGTATAGTGGCTTATTCTTCTCTAAGAACCTCTCTTGTAGTTGTTTCCCTAAGCACTAAAAAGAGGGCATCTGTTGTACTTTTCCCAGGCACAAAACCAAACTGCATCTCATCTAATTTCACCTTTTCTCTAATCAGTTGCGCTAATATTCTCTCTGCCACTTTCATAACCTGATCCATCAGTTTTATGCCCCTTTAATTGCTCCTCTCCAGAGCATTCCCTTTACTTTTTGTAGCAATTTATGAGAATACTGCTGCACCAGTCTTTGGGTATGACTTCACCATATATAGCTTAATTGACGATGCCTGCAATCAGTTTATTTCCTACCGTATATGAAAAATGATGTTAATAATAGTAAAAGTAATAATAATAATGAGAACATTAATAGTAATGCTCTTACATGAGTATGCACTGACTGGTGTGGATATATACGTAAACAAAGATATAGTGTATACAAATCATACGTTTATACGTTAAATAGTGAGAGAAACGATTTTTTTGTGGGAAGAGAAGTTAATTCTCTGTCAATGGACTAATGCACTAGTTTCTGTTACCCAATCTGCTGGCAACAGACTATATTGGACTGGCGTGCATAGAAATTAGGTAATACTATTAAACATTACGTAATCGGCTAAGACTAACTTCATTAGCTAGGGGTTAGCCACCTCGGACCAGGATAAACACTAGCCCACTATTTGGTTTGCAATCACTGTTACAGTAGTCAGTGTCACTTTCAGTGTCATGTGACAGTGAAAAGGAGCTAAGCTAGTATTCCCTATTTTTGAGGAACATACTGACACATCGTTACAAATTGAAAAAAGTAGAGAATGAGCCATTAAAGCACTTGGCTAGGTCTTCAGTATAGAAAGCTGAGACAAAATTGCAAACAATTAATCAAAATTGAACTATAATAAACAGAGTAAAATGTTCAACTTACAATTTGTATGCAATAATATTGAAACAAAGTCATCAGAAGAACCGATGTATCTCCAGCCATTCTCTCACTTAATCAATTTTTTAATTAAGCCAGCATCATTAAGATACCAACCAAAATGGAAAGCATAGTGTACACTTATACGTTAAATAGTGAAAGAAGAGATTTTATTTTTGTGTGTTATATATATTGGGCTTGCAATCGGAAGTTTGTGAGTTCAATTCTCAGACCGGGTGATGTGTTGTTTCCTTGAGCAAGACACTTTATTTCACATTGATCCAGTTTACTCAGCTGTAGAAATGAGATGATAGGACTGGGGTCCCTATAATTCCACTGCAAAATTGTCGTGGAGGTGCCATGGAAAAAAAAGCACCCAGCCCACACTGTAAAGTAGACATGTAGGCGCCACGGAAAAAGAAGCACCCAGCACACACTGTAAATGATGTTGGTGTTAGGAAGGGCATCTAGCTGTAGAAATCAAACCAGAATCAGTTCCCGTATGAGCAAGACAAGGTCAGCCGACCAGATACTGCCCACAACAGGACAACATGTCTAACCCATGCTAGCGTGGAAGAAGAGACGTAAAACAAAACAAAAAAAAAAAAATATATATATATATATATGCATGTATGTATGTGTACATATGTATGTATATATGTAAGGTCACTTTTCAGCGCTACTGGTAACATGAAACCGAGTACAACCTGTGCATGGTTGTGCCATCGGCATATAAACCGGGAACCCCACCAAGCTTGCTTGGTGAGAAGCGTGATTTTGGACACCCTGTGGAATTAAAAAGAAAACCCGCCAAAGGGCAAAGGATCTCAGGAGAGTCAACGGCCATCCAATAAATTTTTTTTTTATTCTGGAGAGAGATACTCCTAGTCTTCATTAAGACATCTCTCTGGGAGAAGATTTATCTGATATAAAACCTGCGATTTTATATCCAATGATGTAGACTAGTTCTTCTTTTTGGGCAAATACATTTGATGCAAGCAGGGAAAAGCAGACGGACCTGCAGGCTTGTGGGCTTCTTTGTCTTTAGGTAGTCTCAAGTAGCACATAACTAGATGGTGATCAGTTGACAGCTTATCCCCTCTCTTAACACGGACATCCAGTACAGAAGAGGTCAGAGACAATAACAAAATGAATTACTGATCTCTATCCCTGATTCCTATTATACTTTGTGTGTTCATCGATGGCTCTGGATGAAGGTGTTCTCACTAAATCAGAAGTCTGATAATATATCTCCAGTCATATTGAGATCAGAATGACCGTTCCTTCCAATTGATACAGAACAACTATCTTCACTACTAATTATGTCACCTAGATGATAGAAACTATCTTCTACTACTTCATATCACGCCATCTTAAAAGTACAAAGATGTCATTTCATGAGTACTGCCAGTTAACTGGTGTTGTACATTTAATACATTGTAAATGTTGGTTCTAGAAATCCAACTACATCTGTTGCTTCCTTACATGCGTACCACGATCACAGTATGTAATTACTATTTACAATTATTCCTCTTTACATATCCTGGAAATAGGTTTCTTTATTAAGGAAACAGTCTGGTTGTAGTGAATAACATAAATAAAACTTATCTATCTTTGATAGTTATGATGAAACTACCAATTTGCAAATATGCTGATTATTAAATTATCCATTCTACTATGAAGTAACCAAATTCTAATGTAAACAAATTAAAGATAACAATTTGTCAAGTGTTCATTTTCATTATTCTCCATTAGCTAATTCTAAAAACCTTTCTATTCTGTTACTACAAAAGATGCACCCAATACACCCTGTACACCCTGTAAAAGCATTAGTAAGAGCATCCAGCTGTAGACACCATGCAAACATGTTTGGGAAAAGGCACCAGTACATCCTGTAAATTTGTTGGCGATAGGAAGAGCATCCAGCCATAAAAAACTAGCCAAATAAAGTTTTCTGAAAGATATAACCACCTTCTTAATATCTCTGATTAATTAATTTGATCAGTAATGTCATATCCAACCCTTGTTAGCAGGGAAAATGGACATTATGTGATAATCTATGATGAGGGAACCTCTTTATGCATGCACAGTTTGTCATGAGTAAGTTAGATTGTTTTGTTTAAGAAAACAATACAATTCTTTCAATTAAAAATATTTTGAGTTCGTATTCTAACATTCAAAACATCAAAGTACATCATTTTTTCGGTTTTGAAATCACTTTCCTGTAACTCTTTTAGATTTATAAACACTCACTTTTCAATCAATGGCAACTTGAAAAAATATTTATTACTCAATTTTTCTTGGTGTTGCAACATAATTTTTATGTTATTGGGTTAAAAAATAAAGATACTTATAATATTTTTCACCTATGTTTGCAAGGGTACATGAAAAGCCTGGTCTGAAAGTATGAAACAGAGTGAACTCCAGGAAAGACACTCACGGAGCAGCTGGTAGTGTTAAACTGGTTAAAATTATTTCCTAAATAAGCCAGAATTAAAGCAAGATTTGAACTCAGAACAAATACAGCATAGCCACCACTACATTGCTTATTATATTTAATGGTTTTAGACACATTTCTACAATCAGGGAATAAATATTTAGGGAATTACCAGTAAATAATTTTAAATGACATAGAAAATATTTAACTAACTCATTTCAAACAGATTTCAGTTAGAACAAAAAATGTGTGTGTTGTAGGCTGCTTATAGATATGAAGCGATTTGAAGGATATAGAATTTTGAATAATATTGTTGTTTGAACATGATACTTCATTTCACATATATGAATAAACATTCAAGAGAAATAATATTCAACTGAGATATTTTCAAATATTCATTGGAACTAATAACTATGATTTGATGTGTTCTTTCTAAACAATATAATCAGGATTTTCCTAACTGCAATCATCAAACTAAAGGTAATTACTATTTGGTTATTGCTAGTACTGTATTTCTGTGAATATTAAAATTACTTCTTCGCTATGTAATTAAAATCAAATAAATATAACTCTAAACTATAGTCGACTGTAACACATTTCACAACATCATACCAACTTGTAGTTTCCTTGTAACATAAAATATTAAAGAATGAAAGATACTAATTTAACAAACTAAACTAGAAAACTAATCTATAAACAATTCCCATGCACACATCTCTATATATGTATATGTATATATGTACATATGTATAGCTGGAACTAAAAATGAAAGGCAGAGTAAATAATACTTCTAGTAGAGTTTATTTATTTTGAAGAAGGTGATAATTCATTCCATTCCTATTCACAGATGTTTAGATCATGTGATTTTTAGGTGATAACTAGCGCATGTGAGTGTATACAAATCTTATTTTTTAAATATTCAATCTATAAGGATGATGTTAATTCCTAAGAAATAAATTGCCAACTTTGGAATTTAAACAGTTATAGTTATACAGAGTTACATGTTTAACATTAAAGAATAATTCTCACTGTTCTTTTTATAAACTGAATTTTGAAAGCATATGTTAGGGAATTTCATTATCATCATTGTTTAATGTCTGTTTTCCCTGTGAGCAAGGACTGGACAGGTTCTACATAGACAAAGTCACCACTGAAGTGGGGCTACTGACTTCCCAGACAGGCTAGAAAGGAGGGCATTGTATCTCAAACATGGTCTTATTTCAATCGAGTGCATAGGAGAACTTGGCATGCCTTTGACACAATCTGTGATGACCCATCTAGTTCTTAGTATCAAGGAAAATGGACATTAAATGCTACAGCTGATGATGAGGATGATAATGAATTCCACTGAATATACAGCCTGTATGTTTTAAATTATTTTCACTACAATAATGACTTTTGAGGTCTTAAGTAAAATATCTTTAAATTATGTAATGTTATAGTGACAGGTCATCTATCAGTACCAACTATAAGTGTTTGACTAATTGGACAGCCTGTTCATAAGATTAATGTGCATGTCATTGAGAATTCCACAAAAACAGCTACCTTTAACATATTTTTCAGTGAAATTCAGCATGACACTGTCATGCTGAATTAGTTACTACTCATTTTTTGCCAGCTGTGTAGAATGAAGCAATGTGAAATAAAATATCTTGCTTAAGAAAACCACATGCTACCAGGTTTGAACTCCTGACCTTACAATCATGAGCTAAACCCTTTATCCACTAAGCCATTTACCTCCATATTGACTATTTGAAATTGCATAATATCATATCATAAATTTTATAATAGTATTTTGATTGAGTTTTTCCTTGTAAAGGCTCCCACAAAAGAACTTCACTAACAATTTCATCTTTAGCTCTCCAGCAATGCCCTATCGGACATCATCAAATTGATGTTAAACGATGATGATGATGAGAAGGAGGATTTAGAATTTCACAGTGATTTAATGAACTATTCAAATCTGGATCTGCTTATCAACTAAAACAGCATATAATTTCCGTTTTCAATTTCAGAGAAGTATGTTTGGCTAGATTTATGTGGCATTTTATAGTAGTAGATTAGCAGAATCATTAGAATGCTGGTATTTGATCCATTTCTCTATGTTCTGAGGTCAAATCCCATCAATATCAAATTTGCCTTTAATCCTTCCAGGTTTAATAAAATAATGTACCAGTCAAGTAATGGGGTAGGTATAATTTACTTTCCCTTCCCTCAAATTGATGACCATGTGCCTAAATCAGAACCTAGTATATGGATATTCTAATGATCATGTATTGTTGCTGTTGAAATGTATTATTAACCTTAGCATCAGAACAAGTTTTGCTAGCTCTCTAAAGTCATTGCTTCCTTTAAATGGCATTGTATATTGTTTTTCGAAAAAAATATAATGCAGAGAAATGACATACTAAATATGTGTAATCCTTTCTGCTAAAAGAAATGACAAGTTGGTTGTATCATATCGGATTAAGGGTTTTGATACCTTTTAATGGGGTGCTTATGGCTTTTAGTAAACATGTATAATCTTCAAGATGTGGTGCCATATAGAGAACACAAATCTACATGTTTATCGCATTAATGTTGGTATTATGAAAAAGGTGTATGGTTAAAATGCTTATGCATAACCTTTTGTTATTATTTAAAATCTCTGTTAACCCTATAATATCTATTGCTAATAATTCACCATACTACGGCAAAGCATAAACGAACTAAGGAAAAAATTAGAAATAAGAGGGATCAGATGTTGTTTACTCGAGAGAAGGCTACGTTGGTATGGTCACGTGATGCGCATGAAAGACGACAGCTGTATAAAAAAGTGCAGGGCAATAAAAATAGATGGTAGCCACGGAGTAGACAGACCCAGAAAAACCTGGGACGACTTGATAAATTCCGACCTCACACACTTACACCTCTCCAAGACAATGTCACTGGACCGAGATCTTTGGCGCTACACAGTAATAGAGAAGACCCGCCTTACCTAAGTACAAAGTGAAACCTACTACAGTCAGTAGGCACCTCTAACAATATACACCCCCGTCCCACTACCCCCACCCCATCCACATCACCCCTTTCAATGTAAAGTTATGTTGGTACCACAACATTCAGCCCGAAACAAATGAGGTTGTGTAGGTGTCACGACAAAAAACACACAGTCCACGCTGTAATGTGGCCGTGTAGGTAACACGGTAAAAACCTCCCAGTCTACACTGTAAATGTGGTTGGTGTTAGGAAGGGCATCCAGCCGTAGAAAACCCGCCAGACAGTCCTATGCAAGCAAGACAACCACTCTTGCCTCAAGTGGGAAAACTCCCGTCCAAACCCATGCAAGCGTGGAATATGGACGTTAAAAGATGATGATGATGATGATGATGATGACTTCATATACTAACTTCTAATGAGAAAAATAGCAAATTAGAATGCTTGTAGAAAGTCTAAGGAGTCTTTGTTTGAACAAACATTATTTGGTAGTTAGTGCAACTTTTTCTACCACACCTTTTAACTTTCCAATAATCGATTTCTTTTCTGACATATTTATAATTTAGTTGCAGTAGGGTTGAGGTGAATCTATTCTGATGTGAGATTGTATGCCAAATGTAAATGTAATGAGAAATCAGAGACCACATGGAGATGAGAACCCGTTTCACCTGTAGTGGGTGAGACAATATTTTAACATTAGTACACACTGTATAACGGTGCAGAAGCAAACTGAAACAACATAGGTTAGAGGCGACACTTTTGTGTAAAGGGCCTGACAACATCTCTAATGTTTGAGCCAAAATAAAATGCGCCCTGTACTCTCTGTAAAGTGGTTGGCATTACGAAGGTCCTCTAGGTGTAGCACCCATGCCAAAATATGGAACATATAAGCAAGCCATGGCCTCTCCATCCCATCTAGTCTCAAATTGTGACAACCAATTCACTCCATGCAGATATAGAGAGTAAATGTTAAATGATGACGATCATAATGAGTACAACTTGAGAGCTTCACTAACAGTTCAGAAATTTTGATTCCTTCTTTCTTAAAACTTTATGTAATTATTAGTGATGCTGTTGTTCAGCAGAAGCTTCTTAAATTATCGCATACACTCTCATGGCTATCTGTTGCTGGACCTAACTTTTCTCATTCTTCTTTCCTTGTAGGTTACAATGTTTTATTTTAACAAAAGTTTTGTATTAATGTTACAGTTTTGCAAGCTTTAACAAAAATCGAAGGGCAGCAATTTGCCACACTCACTAGAAAGTAGTAGAAATTTGTTTCCACTCTCATGAAATTCTGGCATAATCAATATTGTCTTTTAGCATTTTATCATTTTTCAGTATTTGTTCCAGTTCTTTGCATTCTGAATTCAAATCTCACTCTGACCTACTTGAACAATACATTTTATCCATCATCAAGTTTAAAACCGCCACCTGACCCATTGGTGCATTTGGTAGTATCCAAATACAGCAAATATTCAGGCCAGGTCTCTGATACTCTTGATACAATAAACTCACTCATTCCCTTCTCCAAATCACAACACAGATTCAGACTATACACAAAAATTACTCAAAATATACATGGCTGCAGCAATTAAAACACTTTTGCCCCAAACATTCTAACAGCAAGCAGCATCGTGTTTGAATTGATTAAATAAATAAATATATATAACTGAGGACTTATAGTACCTATTGTGAGTACTCTTCAGTTATGTCAAGGTCATAACGTTTGTATCAAGGACAAGACAATCCTTACCTCGTACTGGTGCATTGATTAAATACACTCAGGAACACTCTAAAGTGATTGGTGTTAGAAAGTGCTACCAGTCATAGAAATCATGTCAAACAAAGATAGGAGAGAACTCTTCAGTTATATTAAGAACATAACAACCTCCCTAGTGCCTATGCCCTCAGGAAATCACTCAGTAGGATCTGAAAAATGGTTAGTGATAGGAATGGCATTCAGTTACATAAACCATACCAAAACCAGATCATATATTAGTGAGATGCAGCAAATTTTCCCTGCACATTTAGGAGGACAGTACTAATTTGTTCAGTGCCAACCCATCCAACTCATGCCAGCATTAAATGATGATGATATTCAACTGAAATTTGTTTTAATTAAGTTTCAAACAAGTAAAAAGAGAATAATGTAGCATAGCAAATTCTTTGCACATTTTAGCAGGAGCACTTTGTAAGACATTTTTGCAAAAGAACGATTTCTGTGTCAGCAAATTTGGTAATATTAGAACATTTCATTATTGGCTACCATGATTATTGATGCTTTGTTTAACACACACCGATATATGTTCTTAAGGGACATTAGCAATCTAAGACAACCACAGTGTATGTTAACAGTATTGAAAGAATGAAAGTAATATATATATATATGAAAGTTATAATAATTATTCAAAATGGATGAAAGACAATTAAGCCTTCCGGCATGGTTGAAGGAAGTGTTCACTTATGAGAAACTGAGAAGGACAAATGAATTAGCACAGTACATCATTTCAAATGAAAAATGAAAGCGAAAAACTTTATTTATTAACCAAATTTGCAGCAAGTGAGAATCTAAAATATAGACTTGAAAGCTTCTGTGCTCCTATTAATTAATGATCACCTGAGGAGAAGCAGATTACTGATTATGCAGTTGCTTAAGGCCTATCGAAAATAAGCATGTTGATAGCAGCAGATGGAGTTTAAATTTTAGATTCCTTAGAAGATGGCAAAAATACAAGCAGAAATTTTAAATTAAAGACCATGGGTTTATTTTGATTCATCACATTGTGAATTCGAGGAAAACAGAGGCTGGTTTTATCTTGTCTGTTGCTGATTTTATAAATTCTTTGAACTGATTTAAAGTAGGGTTATTATTATTGAGAATAAAAAGATTAGACTCTTTAGATTGTAAATTTGATTTCTGCCACTCTTTTAGGTCAGATGATAAAGTTGATTAACATAACAAGGAAAAGACAAAAATTACTTCCTTCAAATAATTTCATTTACATTCAAAATCAGTAAAATATATTTTATATAGGCTATGGAAATTATCAGAAAGAAGTGTCTGTAGGCTAATAGTAATTTGTATTGTATGGTTTAATATCGTTGAAGAAAGATATTATAACAAGCTTATTTTCAACTGGGTATGAAGAATTTTGTCCAAGAATAATGTGAATATGGAAGTTCTCTTGAGTCTTAAGTTAGTGATCCTGATACACATAAGTAAACTTAATGCTAAGTTCTGACTGGGTTGCTACCAAAAGGTTTAAAAGAGTGTATAGGTTTGAATATATTGAAAAGGCCCTTGTAGAAAGTAATAAACACACATCATAGTTTATTTCTCACTTTCAACTGGTTCTCAAAATATGCGTAAGGACCATTCAGCCACTACATAGGCACCAGAATTCTCTTATGATAATGTCAGATGTATTGATGTAGCTTTGCATGATGCCATCCCTGAACACAACTTCCTCCCACTTCTCTGAAAAGACACCTATACAAAATAATGGAATATTGACACACACTGACTATGTGGAATGGATAAAGTAACTGCAGAAGAGCATTTCTATAAGCAAGTAAATCAGCTGAGAGAGAGAGAAGCTAACTAATTTATCATTCTACCATGCCACAATTAAAAGAATTCCCAAAATATTTGAGTCCGAGAATAAAGCCAACTTAAAGTCAATCTTGTGGTTCATATCTTCCCTTCAGAAAATGGAGTGTTTCTTTTTGTAACAACTATAACATATAATTTGTTTATTTATTCATTCCATACGATAATGACAATTACATTATATGATGACATGATATGCATGGGAGGGAGAGAGAGAGAGAGGGGGAGGAAAGAGTCCATTTTGATTCACTGCCCAGTCATGGTCAAGATGGTTGGTGGTAGGTATGCATTTAGATATGAACCTATAACTCCTGTTGAAGTCATAAAAGCACATTTATAACAGAGCATACCTTGGGTACTTACACCTGGTAGAAATCATCTCCTTTCCAGGCCTGAACACAACAGATTTATTCTGGGAGAAGTGAGAAAGAAACAAAGACCCCAATACTGAACTGGTACTGTTATTTATTAACCTTGAAATGATGACAGTCAAAGTTGTTCTTGGTGAGCTTTGTACTAAATGAGTGCAGAGAGCTGGAAAGAATATGACCAAGTATTCTATTTTAAATTGAAACTGCCAATATCTGGATATGAACACAATGAATAACTAGGACTATTCTAGTGTCTTGTTATGCTTGGAGTCTATTTTCATATCCTTAGATAGGTATGTTCTAACTTATCAGGGCTTTGACACCCAATGACTATGGCCACCTGGCTTAGTCCATTTAATAAAGTAATGTGCAGTAGTAGGGCCACTGTTCAGGCAATAGATTTTCGGAGTTAACAATGAGAGTTGAGGTTCATGTAGAGAGCAAAGGTGAAGGATCGTTTTCCCCTTGAATACATTTTTCCACTGGAATTACTACCACTCTCTGAGTAGACCATACAAAAACTATTAATATCAAACAGCTTCACTTTGAAAATGCAATTTACTTTCCGTTTAGATAACTGTTCAATGTACACTGGTGTTTCTCTAGCTAAGACTATTCAATTCATCCTCCATTGCTTCGAAAGAGACAATTTAAAAAAAATTATATCAAGTACAGCTTTCCTACAAAAGAAGCAATCTCATAATAAATAAGGGAAAAGAAAAAAACTGTAAAGCATTTAACTGCTACCATTCCCCAGAGAGTGGAGTGACATCTTATTAAGAAACACAAACAAAACAGAATCCCCAAATGAGCAACCAATATACACACAAGTTGGTACCAAGATATGTGATCTAGCAGTTAACTAAGTCAGTTATGCTTTTTTTGCATTCTACTTTTCCATTCACATAGAAGATGTATTCGAGAAAACATGCAGACTTTTTTACTTTAATTTTATATCATAATTGAAAAACATTACTGGTTACAAACTTCCAACAGCCCAATCATTAGTTTATAACATTTTTAACAACACAACCCTACTTGTATTCATTTTATAGATAGATGTTTTTGCAACAAGGATGTTGTTATCACTTTGTTAGTTATTTGTTCGTTACATCCAATATTCTTTTATGTTTATGAAAAGTATACACACACAATATATGTGTATAACATCATCATCATTATCTTCATATACACATATATATATATATTTATACATATATATAAATACATAAATATACATACATATATATAAATACATGTATATATATATATACACAGATACATTTCTCAATTCTATATATCTAAATTTTTAAGATGTGTTGTTATAAAAATGACTTTGAAATTTATGAACTATTGACCTCATCTTTTGTTACTTTTTTCAGACAATACACTTAATTAAACTGATTCATTCACTGGTTGGTTACAGGTGTTGTATTATATATATATGTATATTTCAACCTATCCTTAAGCTGCGTTTTAACTCAAAATTTCAATAGTCAGAAACACTCCACCATAGTTATGTATGAATTTAGAAATGAATAGATGTTTTCCTCATAGCTACAAATAAATACTAGCTAATTAGGGAGAACTGTAGAGTTTCAATATCAAAGTGACTGATGCATTTTAAGTTTTCATAACACCACACATGTATTGTAACAATCTATTCTGCAAGGCACTACACAACACTACATTATTCATCAACGTATGACAATACATAATCGAAAACAATACTTTAAGTAACAAATTCACTGAAATGTGTTAAGTAACTTGGCAATACTCTCACATCTTCTCAGTTGCATGTATCTAGGATGCACTTTTAAATTTTGTTTTTAAACTGTATCAATATCTATCCCTTATTTTTCTTTATCTTATAAATGCATATAGCATCATTTTTAATACGTAAATAATGGACCTGATTGCTAAGAACTGTGTTGTGTAAACCTTCACCAGTTTCAATGTTCCAGCTACTTGATCCACAAAACAGGTAGCGCATGCAATTAATGTAAATGGCTGAGCATTCCATAGACAGGTGTATTTTTATGTACTTTTCAGGAAGATTCAGCATGATACAGTGTATGTGAAATAGATGACCCTTTGAATTACAAGTACAACTCATTATTTTCAGCTAAGTGGAATGAGCAATGTGAAATAACTTGTCTTGCTCAAAGGCAAAATGCTTCATTGGGAATCAAACTTACAACCATAAGATCATGAGCCAAACACATTAACCACTAAGCAATGCACCTTCATGCTGAGTAAATTACATACCTATTCAATAACCTAACCTTCACAACAGTCCACACTTCCTGAACCATCTAGTACTTCAAATTATTTGATTGGTCAAAGCTCAACAAAGTCCATGCTGACTATTCTTGGCAACAAATTTATTTTGTGTCTAATTTATTCAAGGAAAGCTCAATGGGTTATTACTTATCATTCTTTTAGCTATGTCCTGCCTCTGTCCTCACATAATAAAATCTCTCAACCACAAATCCTTAAATGATTCACTTGAAAAATGACATCCAAGGAGCAATGGATACCTTTGTGAACTGAACAACAGGCTAGTTAGTTCTTTTAAACCCCATATTAATTTGTCACTTTCAACCTTGTCACTAAAGGAAAAGAAGATAGTTAAATACCTGGGCCTGAGCGACTGCTTCCTCTTTGTACCAGCCTCAATCAAAATCTCTGGTTTCCTTGGTTTTTGCACTGCTCATTTCTTCTGTAAAATCAGAATGTCAGCAGCCCACTTGAAGAAGGAGCCTTATAAAGTGGGATGGCTGCTGCATCAGATGTCTCTGATCATTCTCCAAGGTAATGCCTTTGCCCTTTTGTCCACAGAGCACAGCTGGAACACTGCTTAAACTGGGGTGTATTATCTGAAACCCACTCCTTTTCTTTCATTGTTGGATTTGTTTTATCTGATTCTTTTCTTAATTTCATTTTAATAGTGTTCTCTTTAACAGTGTGTGTGTGGTTTTTTTTTGTACAAACAGCTTTGTAAAATAAAATTTACACTAATAGACACAGTATATTTGAAGAAATCAACATGAGAATATCGCTAATTGTTTGGTTAAGTTTGGAGAATTGTGGGCATATTTCATTCTAAGGGAATTTTAACTCATAATATTCAGAAAAGATGCAGAACAATCAAATATTAAATCCAATTCAACAATTTCAGTTTAATTTAGATGATATTTTGGATTTGAAATATATGTACAAATTTTAAATCTGAAAAATCCTATGCTATATGTGAGATAAATGATTACATTTTGTTTAAAGTAGACATGTAAATTATACCATTTCATCACACATGCCTCGACATTTCATTATTTTGTTTATATAAGAAATGGGTGATGGCAACATATTATGAGGGTAAGCTTAACAGCCTATTCAATCAGACTACTTTTTCACAGTAAAGTACACCAAACATAAGGTAGAGCCTTAATAATACAAAATATAGTAAAACATATATGATTATATGCAATAATTTTACTGAGAATTCAGAAATATTTATATATGTAATCTATTAGCAGAGTAGCTGTGAAAATTGATTTCCTTGGAGAGAGTTATATTGTGGAGCAAGCTCTCCCTTGTACTAAAATGTGAAGGCATGTTTAAGAATAAACATTTGAAATCACATCTAGCATTGCAAATGTAGAATGACAGTTAGGAATGGAATTTTCAGATAGGAGAACTAATGAATGCTGATGTTTGTACTATGGGTACAGGCAAACAACTATTTGTTGATATGTATATTTATGTGGGTTTCATTCACATATAAATGATTTATTTAAATATATATTTCTGTGCAACAGAGCTTATTGATATACTTGTTGATATACAGCTATGTCTGTAAGTAACTGGAACATATGTTTGCATGGCCAGATTTAGAGCTAGGGTAGGCCAGGGCACTTCAGGTTTGACAAGCCACTCATCAAGAAATTATAATGCACAGCAAATCCCCAGTTTTACATATCAAAGTTGGCTGGTGCAAGTAATTAGAATTGAAAAGTTATACATGAAGGTATTAAATTCAAAAAGTCTATCCATCCTCATTTTCATCCACTTTCCACACTCTCATGTGTTGAACAGGTTGTCGCAGTGTGAGACAAATAAATTGCTACAGCTGTTGCTGGTGGGGCACCCAGCTGCAGGGGCTGGGAGCAATTGCCCCCTTTGGCCCCTATTAAATCAAGCCCTGTATGTTTGCATACTTTAAAAGCAGCAAATAATTTGTTATTAATGCATATTTCTTGTAGCATGGTTTTGGATTTCATTACTAATATAATCATCCTTGCACCATTATTGTCTGTTATATAAACCATTATTATCTGGGCAATGGATTCATAGAATCCTGAATCATTATACTCCAAGTTCAAATACCTCTACTGTCAAGTTTTGCCTTTCATACTTACCATAACAATAAAGCAAGTAATTACCAATAATGCACTGGAGTCAATTTAATCGACTTTCTCTTTCCCTTTAATATGCTGGCCTTGTGCCAAATGTTGAAACAATTATGATTATTCTTATAATTTTTATTATTAGGGCGGTGGATTGGCAGTATTGGTAGAGAGTCAGACGCCATGCTTTCCAGCATAGTTACGTCCCTTTACGATCTGAGTTCAAATCCCGCTGAGGTTAACTTTGCCTTTCATCCGTACAGGGTCGATAAAATAAAGTACCAGTAATGCACTGGGATAATTGCTGGCCTTGTACCAAAAGTAGAAACAATTATTATAAGTTTACTTGATTGGCAGAACAGTTAAAGCATTCCAGGACTTTTGCATGCATGCATTGTCCAATAACTCCTGAGAAAATTGTAGGGGTGCTGTATTGACACACAGCGTTTCTAGGGTATTTTAAAACCTGGCAGAGACCAATCCATTTCCAGTCTGAATACAGCAGATTTCTTCCAGAGAAAGATAAAGAGGGTTTAGAAAATGGAAGAGAGAAACAGATATAGAGGAAGAATCGACCACAGTACTAGAGGGGAATTTTTTTTATTGACCTCAAATGGATGAAAGGCAAAGTTGATATGGCGGGATTTGAACTCAGAGAACAGAAAGCCAAAACAAATACTGTAAAACACTATTTCTGACGTTCTAGTGACTCTGCCAATTTGCCACCTCCATGTATTTTAAGAATTTCAAAAATAATGGGAGAGAGAGATTGAGAGTATGTGTAAAAATAAAATAGTTGACTTTCGAGAATCTTCAATGGAATTTGATAAAGAAGTTTGCTATAATTTTAATACAGCTCTTTTATATTTAGCATATGAAATTCTCCAACTCAATATGAAAACACTCTACAAATGCCAAACAGCTTCACAATGGAGTATTTTCCTGTCCCAATTAACACAACCCCTTCTTAGAATCTATTTTGAAAAACTTCCTTTCCTTGTTAAAGAAACTATTGAAGCATAATTTGTACAATCATGGGCAGTAGTTTGTTACAGTTCAGATATTCCATGACTGTAAATATGACTCCTTGTGAGGAGAATTACCACATTCAATAAGTGAAGGTTTTGTAAGAAAATGTATCATGAAAGTATCAAATGCCAAGGCTACATATTCATAAAGTTATGAAAAGAAAGCACAATCACATTTTAAAGCTGTTTAAAGATACATATTTAGAAAATATACTGATATTGAACGTAAGTTATGTAAGAAAATATCCTACGCTAAAACTTATATTTCATACAAAATCATAAATTAATGAATAGGTTGAGAAAACAGAATTTTATACTGACACTGTAAATATTCTACTTGCATAGGAAAATGAAGTAAATTACATACCTTAATTAAAGTCATCCTTCAATGTTCTGACAGAAGATAAGACAGGTTAGCTCTAGGAAATAATGTTTTTATAATGAGTGAGGGAGAATACACACTTAGAAGAACAGTCAGTAATGCAGTTGACAAGTAAGCCATTCTTATCTGAGTGGTGTGAATTGAATTGATGTTATGTAACAATTGGAAAGGTATAACTGTCTCAGCAAATACATCTCTATATAGTGGGTTGATGCAGAAACATTACATGTGTGAGCATTTATAAATGCTTATATGAGAAGTGTTTATGAAATACCACATGTACAGTGCATATTTATACACAGTTTTGGGTTCAAAAGTTTGGATTGTGGTAGTAGAGCATGTGGTATACTTTCGTGTGTGCCTATATATTGGGGGTGTAGTTAGGAGAATATTTCTGGTGTGTAAAGTGGTAATGTAGGACCCAGCACACAATGTAAAGTGGTTATATAGGAGTCATAAAAAAAAGCACCTACCACATACTGTAAAGTGGTCGTGTAGGATTCATGAAAAAAAGCACCCACCACACACTGTAAATGTAGTTGATGTTAGGAAGGGCACTCAACCATAATAAAAAACCTAGACAGAAACAGTTTTATATGAGCAAGACATGGTCACCTGACCCAACTTGCTTTTAATGGGACAGCCTGTCTAACCCAAGCCACCATGGAAAATGGACATTAAATGATGATGATGATGATGTTGATTATACTGGTTATGTGTGGGCGCAATGCCAATGATGTAATGAGGTAGTAGTCACTGCAGAGTAATACAGACACTACTTAATATGGCAATTGCAACCTGATGCTATCTATTGCCTCCACACCAGTAATTGGTGCAGGCTGGTTGTTATTTTGTTGGGAAGATTAGGATATGTTTTTGAAGGACGAATTTAAATGTTAAATCATGTCTTGTTTGGCATGTGTCTGGGAATGGAGGTGATTGTAAGATTATGGTTCGCAATTGCTTGAGTTCGTGTATCACTTCAGTTTACATTTGTTTACATTTAAGTTGAAGCAATTGATGGTCAGAGTTATATTTATTTGAAATGCAGTGTCTATGACATTTAGTAAAGTGATTGAAAGGGACATTAAAAATAAATCCATAAATATAAGTTACTTGGATAGAAGTATAGCTTGCATACAATAACAAGTTTGAAATGATGATGCTATATTAGCTGTGATATAATTACAGCTTAAAATACTCACAGTAAGACTCTATTATATATAAACATATTGCATATACATCCCCATATGCCTTTATTCTGAAACATGCTGTGCTACTGCTATTGCTAATTAATACTGGCTGGTCAAGCTTAGCACTATATGTAAATAAGCTTTCAACAAGAATTGTTTATTAACAAAATCTATTAGAGTTTACTATCTTTCATGCCTTGACATCTGGTCTTAAGTGGGTACTGTCGAAAGGTACCAGTGGACTACATGTATACAGCACTAAATACATGTTTATCATACATAAATATATTGTTTATGGGTCCATATATATGTTGTTCTGAATTCTCTTGTGTAAATGCTTTCAGTAATTTACAGCTTGTGATTTCAAATATGTTTCTATTGCCATATCAATGAATTTCGTTATAAAAACAAAACTTGCTTTGGAAAAATTGTCAGTTGTATTACTTCCAAGTTGAAACTATGTAAAATAACCCTCTCCTAACTTTGGTCTACTAATAATTTGTCTTTTCATCAAACCTTATCTGTAATTCTTCCTTGTGATAACAATTTTACAGATGAAGCTTTTCATTATCATTTATTCCAACCAAACTCTAAACCTCCCACCACCATCAGTTTTCACAAGATTGCTGTCCACAAACAATAGACAACTGTTTAAATTCTGAAACATAATATAAAACAATATATATATATATATATATATATATATATATATATATATATATATATATATATATACATATATACATATCACATATATATGAGGTTTAGTAGGTGAGCAAATTTATATTCAGAAAGACAGTTAATCCAATTTAAACTAAGACAGACACAAATATAGTCAAGACAAATTTTATTTGCTCACCTATAAAAAAGTAAAATGCAAATAGCTAAATGAATAAAATATTATCAAATCTGATACACATATGGTTTGAAATTACTACCATCATCATTAGTTGTGGTAGTAGTAGTGGTAGTAGTTTTTCACAATTCACATCACTAAAACTAGATTTTATTTTTCATTGATTTTTAAAAGACATTTATTTCTCACCCTGAAAATTCATTCATATATATATATATATATATATATATATATATATATTTAGTTATATAAGTTCACCTTTTACCATTCTAATAAAATCTTTTACATCTTCAACATTCTCAGTGTGCTGGCAACACTGCAATTAAACATTGTTTTATTATTGTTATCTTCATATAATTCCTCTCTTTGCATTCTATTTTACATTATTTCAGTTTTTGCCTGTTGTTTTATGACTTTTCTCAGAATGTTTGTTTGATCTCTTTATTGATATCACTAATTGATATTTTTTACAATTTTATAGATTATCTGATTTTCATAGATTCCTGAAACAACATTTGTATACATATAGATACATATACATATTCATATACATCATAAACATACACATAATATACATATATGCATACACATAATACAGACAAAGACACACATACATTTATATACATATGTATTAATTACAGATACCATCAGCCCTCTTTCTATAGTTGTAATGAACATCAATATTAGTTTTAGTAACTTTTCCACTTTTTTTCCTACTATCTGTTTATCCTGCTCGTGAACATAATTGCTATTGTTATCAGCATGAAAGAGATCAGTTCTACCAGTACAACTATCAAAGGCAGATGATGTGAAGCAATGCCATCATATCTAACAAGACAAACACAAATCTAGGGAAATATTCAATATGTTTTGAAAAATATAAAATAACTAAATAAAATAAAAAATAACACTCATGTCTATAACAAAACATTGTCCTGATAACCATCATATAAAAGTTAAACAATGATAAAATGAAATGAAAAAAAAACAAATGAAATTTACATCTCACACCTATGTAGGTTCCATTGGCCTCTAATGAAGCTGCATTGCACATGTTTCTTGCTTGTTTTAATAATAGGGACCCAGTTCTGTTGTGAAAAGCAACGTAAAATGAAGTGTCTTGCTCAAAATCACATGTTGCTCAGGCAAGAATAGAACTCTTGAACTTATCATCATGAGTTGAATACTCTAATCACTAAACACACGTCTTCGCATTGATAATGACATTTCACCAATTATATACAGCTAGGGTCCATTCCAAGTCATCTAGTTTATCGAGCCAGAGTTTATCCCAGTTTCATTGCTGTTAAGTGATTGAGAGTACAAGACACCCTGGAGAGCAAATCAATCCGATGTGAGATCATCTGAGTTAATTGGAACAATGTGAAGTAAAATGTGTTGCTTGACAATTATTTACAAAAGTAACAAAATAGTAGGCAACAATAGATTTTAGTATTAAACTGCTCTGATACCCTAAATGCTACACTAACATCTTAGGTCTCATTTTGATAAATTAACTCTTCAACTGAGTGATAACCATCCTGACACATGTATGATGATAACAAATGAGAGAATAATTATCTATTATTGACCTGCTGAGAGAGCAGCCACTGTCTGTGTAGAATCAATCAAGTATGTTATTAGCTAGTTAAGAGAAAGTTCAATGAACATTATATTATTACTCTTGTAATATGAAAATGCTTGTTCATAATAAAATTAATGTCTTACAATCTCATTAAAACATAAATGATAGTGTGTGAGATTACAGCCAGTGAACACCAGCACAATATGTAACGTATCTGAAGTATGAAACAAGCATGGGCAACCTTTATTGAGCAGTGGGAGGCATATGATGTGGCTCATCATATGGCAGGCCACAATACAAAAAAAAATTCAAGGTCATTTTAAAATTAGGCGAGCCATTCAAAAAGTCAAAGTCTGCCTCGAGCCTAGAGTCCCATCAGGCCAGTTACTGTGACATTAAACGACAGAGTACAAGACGCCCTCCTAGATAGGACCCCAGTCCATCACAAGGTTAAACCAGCAGGTATTATTGGTACACATTTTCAGCTGAATATACTGAACCAACATGAAATGAAGTGTTTTGCACAAGAACACAGCATGCAACCCGAGTCCAGGAATTGAACCCATAACATTATGATCGTAAATCTAACACACTTACCACTAGAATATGGCTAAATGCTTAAGAAGTTTGCTTTTAATCATAAAGTGCCAGGTCACATCTCATTGAATAGCATCTTGTGTAAGTGTCATTTACCATAATTTCAATATGATCTAAGTCTTGTAAGTGAAATTGGGTTGATAGAAACTGTTTTTAAACCTGATGGAAGGGCTGAAAAGGTCACACACTGAATATTGTATTAAGGGTACACATATGGAATGCTTAGCCCCTGGCACTGTAATTTCATGAGCAACCTGTTCCACAGATTAAACAACTAGAACACATCAAAATCGGCATACCAATATTTAAAGTAACCTATACATATAACATTGAAATGAAGGCAGTCTACCAATAATAAATAATGTCATGGAAGTATTAAACAGACAATTGGTAAAATAGATGAAGCCTTACAAGATTGAAACATATCATAAGTTGCCAATGTACTTAGCAAAGCTCAGATTCACTTCTCTCTGCATGCCCCTATGCAATATTTAACATTTAATAAATTTCAATTTTGGAGTCGTCTCTCTCATCTTTAACAAAAACTGTTTTTAATGATGATACTTTTTTCAGTACAGATATAATTTTAATTCACTACTTTACCGTATTTGCTCTTGTATAACACAAGAAATTCAATATAAAAATTAAATTATACTAGTGTGAAAGAAATTAATACAACAACAATCCTGTGAAAATGCAGATACCAAAAACAGTAGCTCTAAGATATCTAACAACTAATAGATACACTTCAATACTATATGTATAGTAAATACATTCAATGGCTATTTTAGATTCTGTTACCACTACTACAGAATGTAATTGTACAATCTTTTCTAATCTAAAAGATTACAATTTCAAATGTAAATGTTACATTACTCACAATAAAAATATGGATTTGGAAATAGATGTAATTATTACAGAATATTAATTTAAAATAAAGTCAGAAAATTTACTTGAAATCTTTTGATACCAACCTAGACAAAATCAGCTCTGGACCTATTTAAACGGGTCCCTATCTAAATTAAATTTACCAATTTCAAACGGTTCCTATTTGAATTGAAATATGCAACATAATTTTATATCAGAACCATATGCTAGGTTATTATCTTAGTAAGGAAATAATTTATAAATTTAGAAAATGCTATGAAATTCTTTATTAATTGATTAAAATGGAATGTATTTGATAAGAAATCCAGCCATAAGAGAACACTACAATTTCTGTTGTTGAGAGCCCCATTGTGCCATGTGTTAAAGAATATCTAGTGGGAAGACAAGCTCACTATCAAGAACTAGGAAAAGAAGTGGCTGGATGCAAGGCAGATGAGAAATGATTAATGTATTATGATATTACAAGTACAGTTGTGAGAGAATAAATTGTTGAAAATGAAAAATAGGGATTTAATCAGTCTTTAACTTTTCAAATATGTCTTGCCAGAGATTCTTCAAAGGGCATTATTTCAGTTTAATGTCAGAAAACACAAAAGTCACAAAAGTTTTCTTCTGATTAGGATGATAAAATTATACAGTTTTATAGCTTTATAATAAAACTGAGAAAGCAGCATGATTTGACGCAGTTCAAAGTTATGATACTTTTACATTTTTATTAAAAAAGTATGAAACTGCATAGTCTTGTTTGTTATGATTTTTGTCATTTAAGGGAACAAAACACTGAAAGTAAACTTGTCTATTTTCAGGACATAAAAAATAACATTACACTAGAATCTTTTTTTTTTACTTGGTAGAACTAAATTAATTACCGTAGTTATATCTAGAAGAAAAGCAATTCATCACAAAAATGAAATATTTACTTTCCTTCCTTATTGTTTACTGCCACACTGTATTACTGGATAAGGGAGCAGGCTCACTTTTAAAGAAACCTACTATATTGGTATGGGATCAGTTTAGAGTTCACCATAGTGAGCCAATAAGACACCTATTGAAAGATATGAAAACTAATCAAACTCTAATTTCACATGTTTTTACAAGTATTCTTCAGCTTCTTGATATTTATCTGAACAAACCATAAAGAAGATTGGTTATCATAGATGACATTTGATAACATGAGGAAAAACAGCAGGCGGTAATCTCAAAAAGTCTAGCATTACTATTTTACACACCTAGGGAAACGTTGGTCAGAATGCTTTACTTGAAGTTATAGAAATATTTTAAAATACTTCTTGTGACGTTAAACTCGCCAGTTGCAGACTGCGCATCAACATGAGATATTCTTCTCCACAATGTTTGATCACCAGACGCAGCAGAGTTTAAAGATCAAACATCAAGTCCAGTCCATAAGTTCACATTATCAAGTCATAGTTTTGGCTGCCGGCCTCTGCTTCTCTTACCAGCCAGCCTTCTTTCCAGGTATAACCTACTCACACCACAAGTTGATCTTTTTATATGACTGTATAGTTTCAGTACTCATGATTTGACGATTGATGTAATTGGTCTAAATTGTGTAATGTTGAGCAGCTCACTGATACAGATA
Organism: Eledone cirrhosa; assembly: GCA_964016885.1. Classification (NCBI taxonomy): domain Eukaryota; kingdom Metazoa; phylum Mollusca; class Cephalopoda; order Octopoda; family Eledonidae; genus Eledone; species Eledone cirrhosa. The sequence goes on from OZ024740.1 coordinate 124,116,510, forward strand.
CGGTCGCTGAGCTGCTTGCTAGTCATAAGTCTCATGACTAGCATCCTTTAAAACCTCCATGCTTCCTGAAATTCGCCAACACCACACCTGATATCCCTCCCCCCATATACATGCACACATGTATATCATGACTGATACACTGTTCACTTTCCTGACATTTGTACATTATTCTATGTACTATACATGCACCTTTGATGAGTTGTAGTGCACCTGAGTGCTGTACACAATAATTTCAGTGAATTGACAGTATCAGTAGAGCATCAGACACCATGCTTTGCAGCATAGAGTTATGGTCCTTTACATTCTGGGTTCAAATCCAGCCGAAGTTAGCTTTGCTTTTCATCCTTACGAGATCAATAAAATAAAGCACAGTAATACACTGGGGCAATTGCTGGCCTTGTGCCAAACGTAGAAACAATTATTATTATTATAAATCAGATGTGAAGGAAAATAATCTGCTGTGGAATAATCAGGAGGAAATAACTGATATCACTGCAAGTTTAGATGAAGGAGATAATTGGTTGGAATTATTTTGAGAATCAGGATGATAAATCATTTTGATGATAATGATTTAGCTGTGATAAACTCATGCCACGAACAAAATGTTATTGAGAGAAAGCAGGAATCATGTCAGTTATGATTCCTCTGTGTTTTTATTTTAGCTTTCTTAGTTTTTGTGTTTTATGTGTTTTAAAAATTCAAACCTGTCAACTCTCGCCGTTGAACAAGAAGATCTCCCACCCAATTTTGGGGTGGGTTATAGATGTCTTCTATTATGAAAATGGGTATAGTTTTCAAAATGTAAAATCTTCCCATTTTGCCTCATTTCTCCCTGTTCTGGGGCACATTTCTTTTCATGGTACTTTCCGTTTGGATTTTTAAAGATTCGCAGGTCTGAAATTTTGAGCTACACATTTTTGGTTTCATAAAAAATGTATGTACATACACAAGTATTACATTGTTTAAGAATGTAATATATATTACTTTTAGCTACATAAAATGAAGGTAAGTCAATTTAAGTCTTGTGAGAGAAATAGGGTAGACAGTTTGGAAGATATTACATATGGTCAGCAGCTGCTTAAAAATATCCACATGATATCTTCCTATATGCAATGAAATATTGTTAAACCTTATGCAATTCATGAATTCATCACAAAGGCTGCCATGGATCAGCACCAAAATGTTTATGCAAAGATGGCTGTTATATATATATATATATATATATATATATATATATATATATATGTGTGTGTGTGTGTGTGTGTGTGTGTGTGTGTGTGTGTGTGTGTGTGTGTGTGTGTGCGTGTGTGTGTGTGTGTAATCTATATATGTACATATATATATATATACATATAGCAAATAGAATCAAAGTCAGTGTTGCAGCATATGTACAAACTTTAGTAGCATACAGCCCAACGCAAGACGGACCTCGTAACAGCATTGAGTGCTTTAAACGGCTCACTGCCTGTAACTGTAGTTAAACACATAGACATATATATATCATCACCATCACTGTTTAATGTCTGTTTGCCATTCTAACATGCGTTAGATAGATTGTCATGTTCTGCGTCTATCAGATCAAGTCACCACATCTTCATACATTCCATTTTTTACTTGGTTTAGACAGTTGGATTCCTGTCTGAATACCAACCATTATACAGTGCACACTGAGACCATTTTTTGTGACACCAAGTTTGCTGTGGGTGTTGTGGCATCAGGACTATCACCTTACAAGTGAAAATATGCAAAAATTGTAAGTTTCATTATGACCATAAACAATTCCTATTATTTGAATTGGCAGTATCAGTAGAGGGTCGGACGCCATGCTTTGATGCATAGAGTTACGGCCCTTGCCATTCTGAGTTCAAATCCCGCCAAGGTTAACTTTGCCTTTCATCCTTACGGGGTTGATAAAATAAAGTACCAGTGCTGGCCTTGTGCCAAAAAGTAGAAACAATTATTATTGATATCAACATTCCAGTAAATGAGATTTGATTCTATTCTTAGTTAAAAACTAATACCTTCTTTGGATGGAGAATTCAAAGAATTGTAAAATAAAGAAATACACAATCACATAGATGAGGTAGAGTCTGGGCATAACAGGGATCAGGTGCAGTGTGCAGGAGAGGTGATTACGGCCGTATGGACTTGTGATGTGTATGAAGTATGACTAATATATAATGAAGAGCAGGGCACTCAAAGATAATGGAAACTATAGAAGAAGAACATCTAGGAAAGTGTGCGATGAGGTGATAAAAGCTGACCTCACACACTTGCACATTTCAAAGTCGATGACAGAGGAACCAGATCTGCAATACTGCCTTCCTATGCACAAAGGATGAATCAACATATAGTGGTCCCTAGTATGCAGCACTTCTTCCCCTATCCCCTTCTCATTCAGTACTCCAGAAGACCTGCCTTCCTATCTGCATGGGATAAAACGACATCTAGTGCTCACTGGAATGCACCATGCATTATTTCTCCGACACCTTCAATACACCCCTACATCTTAACACTCCACGTTTCACCAGCTAAGTACCCATCTGAGTTCTACCTTGCCAATCCCCACCCTATGCACATGCACTCTTCACCTCCATTTTCCACTTCTGAAGCATTCTTCTTGACCGACCTATATATACATGCATGGAAAGATGAACACATTCTCCTACAATAGTGCTAAAAATAGCTAGAGACAACTGAACGCCCATGTCCATCATGTAAGATGCTTGTGTTGGTGCCATGATAAAAGAGCACTTAGTCCTCCCTGTAAGGTAACATGACAAAAGAGAACAGTGACCTCACAACAAAAGCACCCAGTCGACACTGTAAAGTGTTTGTGTTGGAGCCATAAAAAATTGTCCCAGGTCCTATTGTAAGGTGGTCGTGTTGGTGTCATGAGAAAAAGTGCACTATCCAAACTATATATGTGTATGTGTATGTGTGTATCAATACCTGTTAATGAGAAATATTTTTACTTATATACTCTATAAAACGATTTTATAAAGAAAGGTTTTACTTATATACTCTATAAAACGATTTTATAAAGAAAGATTTTACTTATATACTCTATAAAACAACTGAAAATACTGCACCAAATGGGTTCAAATACCAAATCTTATAAGGAAGGAATTGAGGTATGATGTAATTTTCCTTTTCGATTCTTACAAAATATAAAATATATCAAAATTATGTGTGTGTGTGTGCGCGTGTGCACGTGCATGTGTGTGAGTGTATGTGTGTTACATTCAGGTTATTAGTGCCTATACTAATCAAATGTTGGTGGAAGTGAAAGTACAAAAGATAATGCTGTTCAATATTCTGTTTTCTGGTTATAGCTCTTTTTCAAATAAATGAAAAATGTCTAAGTCCCTATAGATCGCGAAATTCAAGGGAGTTTTTAGGCTATATATATTTGATGACCTATTCACTAATGTTGAATTCTGAGTTCAATTCCTGTTGAATTGAAATTTTTCCTTTCATCCTAAAAAGACTGATTGAATAATTACCATTTATAGTGGTGAAAATCAAACTAAGAACAAAAAATTCAGAAATGGACAATATATCTAAAGTTGTTCAATTGGCTACACTTATGGTTTATTCTGCTTGATCAGTACTGATTCTAATAGGATGACCACCACCTCTATCACACCTCTACCACTGTCACAAAAAGCAGCAGAAACAAGAGAAGAGGAAGAAGAAGAAAAAACAAAAATAATAACCATCAAAACTATTCCCATTTCATCACTATATTCCATCTCATTCCTCAACATACAATTATTCAACTCTGCCTTTACTAACTTCTTCCTTAGACTTTCAATATTCACCAAGTGCTTGACCATTCAACTGGCACATAAATCTTGCAATAAATCATATTCGTATTTCCAGCACACATTAACAGACAAACGCATTCACACATAGACACACACAGACAGATAAAAGCACATATAGATATATCCGCATATATCTATATTGATCTACCTCTCTATTACATGGGTGGGTTGTGAGTGTACTTATGTGTTTATTCAAAGTGAAAATATATTCAATAAACTGATATTAAAAACATTTTTTTCCTGTATTTTCCCCCCAAGAAGTCAATAAACCAATCAGCCAACAAAGAATTAAATAAATACATAAATAAACAGAATAAATGCTTTCATGTCTGTAAAAACAAATTATCCAGCTTATTTAATCAGCAAATATTTTTTTTTCATAAAACACTTATTTTCCCCACAAAATACCTTCCATTTCCATATATTCATAAATGTTAGATAAGCACTCACTTCTATTAAAAAGATATATTTTATTTTAGAATCCTATGGGGCCCCACCCCTAAAGGAAAACCAAGAAAAAAGAAACATTTTTGTTAATAGCCAGCCCCTTAATTTTTCTTCCTGCTCTAAACATTGATAACTAGCATTTAATGGGGTTTTTTTGTAAAAACAGGTGTTAAGCTTGTATGTTCCATCCATGAGAATTTTTTTCATTTTGGTCCTACACCCAGCATCAATCTCATTAACCTATTTATTCTCACTTCTTCCTCCATCATTATTAGCCATGTCTTTCTCAATATTCTATTTCATCTAATTCCTTCTACATTTACTTCCATTTTTTTTATGGCCAAGTTAACATTATCCTTCCTCAACAGATGACACAGCTACCTCATCCAAATTCTCTTCACGACATTCATTACAATCTTTACAACGCATGCCTTAGTGATATTCTGTTCATCTACTCAAGCATTCTCCTTATATTCTTTCCAGTCTTTTTGGTTACTCCACATTCACTACTCCTACCTTGCTCTTATAAACCAGGACACTTATCAAACATGTAGCAGAATGCTTTCTCTTCAGTTTCAGTGACATTCATCTTACTAGCATGCCTCTAAGTTCTTAGAACTTCTTCCATGCACATTTCACTCTAGCCACAGTCTTCATTCAACAAGACTTTATAGTGGCAAAATGTTTTCACGGCTTCCACATTCACACTATTTCCAAGATCCAACACAACATCCTCTCCATCCGTTGTTCCCTCCACATATTTTTTTTTCATAAAACACTTATTTTCCCCACAAAATACCTTCCATTTCCATATATTCATAAATGTTAGATAAGCACTCACTTCTATTAAATATAGCCACCCCATTAATAATCCTCACTTACAATTAGACTTTTCAGAACCTACTCAGAGTCAATTATCTAAACTATAATAAAGTAAGAAGAAGCGCGTGACTGTGTACAGTTTATAATTTTTTATCCCATTAGTAAAATAAGTTGGATTATTTTGAATAAATAATGAATGAATATTACATAATTTATCTACTAAATTTCGTGGCTGTTCATTAAATATATTTTATTATTTATTTAAAGATTCACTTCTTTAAAATTTTCAAATGTCAACACTTCCGTTTAAATAAACATATTCATTGTCTTTCACTAATTTTCTCCTAATGCAGTTTATATATAATATCGTCTTTTTTTTAATGTATCATGGATTACGTTACTGATTGCATAAGTCTGTGTAACACAGTCTTCGTTCAATTTCTGTGTGTATTGTCAATTACGATTTTATTTGATGTATCATATCTACATGTATATATACTTGCGTATAATATCAATATACACACTGCACATGCTTGCAGAAAACCGCCCGGTAGGTGGTTTTTCTGCTAGTAAATTTAATGGACTACAATCCAATAAACTTTCTGTACTTTTTTCTGTTATTTCTGACCTGTCACACCACCTTCATCTTTCCAATATTCACCTTCATATCCTTTCTTTCCATATATTCCTTCTATCCATTATAAGGTTGTGGTCGCATGTAATTATGTTTATCATTGTTGGTGAAGGGAGTGAATGGCAGAATTGGTAGAGCACAAGACTAAATGTTGTGGTGTTTAGTTACATCACCTCACACTTTGAGGTAGACAAATGGATGAATAACAAAGTGTTAGATAAACACTGGAGTAAATTCAATTTGCTACACACATCACTCAAATTTCTGATGCATGAGAAATGTTAATATCAGTTGAGATTTTCATTCATTAATTTGCAGTATTTGTTCATACACCTAAACCTTCGAAGTTCAAAGCCCATCTGAGGTAAGTATATGTTTAATCTCATCAGAGACTGAAATAAACAATAGTTTAGTCTGGGGTGAATTCGCTGTAGCCACTACTATTCAAATTTATAAGTTTGTGCCAAAGTTAGAAATGGTTATTAATTGGTATTGAAATAACTGTCATTTTTAATCATTGCAATTATTTTGTCATAGTAAAGAAATGATTTCATGATAAATCAGGTTCATGACCACTAATCAATTCTTACTCTTGCAGTTTCCTTTCAAAATGCTTTTCTTTCAAAAAGACAAAAAATATTGCAGCATTTTACTTTTAAAGAAACTACTATTGTTTTGCCTTATTTTGTTTTGAAACTTTTTGATACCAGTCCACCTGAAAATGGTTCTGGTTCTGCAGTGCTAAGCTGTTTATTTTAGTGTTTATATTTATCTAAAAGTCATCGTTTTGTATGATAACTTTTGTTATATTATGCTCCAAAACCATTTCCAACATCAACATTGTCAGCCATTTTACATCTGCTTTACCATGTGTGAATCTTATATGTTGTGCTTTCCATAGTTTTTAGCAGTTTTATTTTCTTTCTGGATACTCTTTTAATCCCCAACCATATTACAGCAAAGACTAGGTGCATCATTCATGCTTTCAGCACTTGAAAGGTTTCTGGCTGCACATTAGGGTCTCTCTAACCTGTATCAGTTTTATTCAGCGTAACTGCTCTCCTAGATAGTTTATGGAGGCCACATTTGATGAAGAGGGTGGTTAAGTATTTAGGGCTTTATTACAGCATGTTCAACTTGTTCTGTGTAAGATACAGTGGAGTATATTGGTTACAGTATTTGCTGATCTGTATTCCGTATGTGGTATGCTCAAATGTTGTTTAGTCTAGCAAACCCAAGATTAAAGTTGTTCTGCCTTATTACATATCCAAGAATACACTGTTTATCGACCTCCTTTTTTAAAAACCTTTTGATACCAAACTGCCTGAAACCACCCTTGTTTCATATTTAAAAACAGCTATTTATGTTTATAAAAATTCTTCCCTTATAATAACGAGAATGCTATTTTACTAAACCCTTTTACAGATTTTTTTTTATTTTCAAAATTATTTGAAATTCATAAACAAAGTTACATTAGAAATAATGTAATGATAGAAATAATGTAATGATAGAAGTTGTGTGATATGAAGAAGATTTGGCTGTTTCTAATAGTTTGATTGATCAATTGTAGGTTCTCTCATTGCCCTTTTTTTATTATTGTCATTGTCAATAACACCATAGTTGTGATAACTTTAATAAGAGAATAATGAAAATACTGCTATCAATATTGCTGATTTCCTCCACAAAACTGGAAAGACAGCAGCCTGCTTGAGGAGGGAGCTCCGTGAGATGGGGGAGGGCTGTTTCAGTTGATTGATGTCTCTGGATATATTCCACAGTAACACCTTTACAATTTTGTCCATGATGACTGATCCATTATGTGTTTTTTTCTGTAGCCAATGAGTGGCTTTTTTGGTGTTTCTTTATGCATCTTATTCTTCACCACTAAGGGGTAATTATGTTCAAGATACCACCTCTATGACGATTATCAACCAAGATTAGTGAGCTCGCCCTGCCCATGAGACACGGCTATTCCCCACTAGGTGCCAGGGGTTATATTATTATTAGAGCTGTCCTTAATATTCTCTTCATGTAAACATTTTGTGGTAGGCAAAGAAATCACTATCACCACATTGCCATCATTATTAATTAGCAGTATGGGCGGTGGATTGGCAGTATTGGTAGAGAGTTGGATGCCATGCTTTCCAGCATAGTTACTCCTTTTATGGTCTGAGTTCAAATCCCGCCGAGGTTTACTTTGCCTTTCATCCTTACGGGGTCGATAAAATAAAGTACCAGTAATGCACTGAGTAATTGCTGGCCTTGTGCCTAAAGTAGAAACAATTATTACTATTAACAGTATCGATAGAGCATCAGACACCATGCTCTTCAGCATAGAGTTATGGCCCTTTACGTTCTGAGTTCAAATCCTTCAAGGTTAACTTTGCCTTTCATCCTTACTGGGTCAATAAAATAAAGCACCAGTAATGTAGTGGGTTAATTGCTGACCTTGTTCCAAAAGTAGAGACATTATTATTATTTTTGCAGCATAGAATTATGTCCCTTTATGGTCTGTGTTCAAATATTGCTGTGGTTAGCTTTGCCTTTCATCCTGACGGGGTCGATAAAATAAAGTACCAGTAATGCACTGGGATAATTGCTGGCCTTGTGCCAAAAGTAGTAACAATTATTATTATAAGGGGTAATAAATTGGAGAATTGTTAGAATTTTAAAAAAAAATAATTGTGGTATTCATTCTGGTTCTTCACACTGAGTTCAAATCCCACCAAGATCAACTTTACCTTTCATCCTTCCAGGTTAGATTACAGAAAGTACCAGGCATGTACTGGAATTGACATAGTCAATTAATGCTGAAATTCTGGCCATGTGTCTTTGCTAGAAATGATTATCCTGGTAAGTACTGTTATTTTTATGCTGTGTTGACATAAGCACTGCAAATCAAAAACGAAATTTGCGTTGATTTAAACGAATTACAGGAAGACATTTTTTTTATGTGACATACGTATGACCATGTCAACACTTCTGCTTGGTGTTGTTTATCGACCCCCAAACTACCATCAGGACATACAGCTTTGCGATATCCTCAGAGCTGCTGCCAGAAAAACAACCACTTATGTGTTTATTGCAGGTGACTTCAATCATCCTGAGATAAATTGGGAAACCTTTCGTTGGCGACAAAGTGCAAACAATTTCCTTGAGCTAGTGCTGGACTCAAACTGGTCACAAGTAGTCACCTCTCCAACAAGGGGTGACAACACTTTGGAGCTGCTCTTCACCACTACTCCTGAAGTGGTTATCAGTTGTACTACTGAGGAACCTCTAGGTGACTAATCATGCTATGATCATTGCCAATCCGGTTCTTGCGGGCAGCAACAAAAACCAGAACCATCTCCAATCTGCTTGCTTTGATTGGAAGAAAGCAGATTGGAACTGGTACTGCACTGAGCTACAGCGCCCAAACTGGCATGAGTTCTATAACTCTGGAGATGTGAACATTATACTCCAGATCATCCTGGACTCAATATGGATAGCGTGTGCAGCATCAGTGCCACATAAGCAGAAAAAAAACACCTCAAAAGTGCAATTTGGTAAACTTCAGCGGTCCGACTTGCCAGGAAAGAACGTCGGAATGCTGAACGGGAATATAAACTGAATAAATCAGATGCCAACAGAAAAAAGCGGAATACATTTTCCAACCATCTCAAGCAAGTGACAAAAAAGGCAGTGCTTGAATTTGAACAGTGGATAGCAACCAATCCTGACAGTAAGGTGTTCTGGAAATATCTGCACTCAAAGCAGAGACCTCACTCTCCAGTTAGTCCTGTTCACAATCCCCACTCAAGCCAGATCACTGATGATCCCAAAGAATGCGCAGAACTCATTGCTGAGAATTATGCAAGCATTTTTACTGTTGAAAACCAGAATGTACCATCTCCACCATCTCTAACATCAAATTCCATAACAACTATGGAATTTACATCTGCAATGCTGCGACGTCACCATAAGAATAAGCACAACTATGCCTCCCCTGGTCTTGATGGTGTTACGTACCTGCTTCTCAAACGTGGCGGGTACTTCCCTTTGCACCAGCTTTCTTTCTTCTTTCAATAGTGTCTCAACAATGGTGCTATCCGGAGCAGTGGAAAACTGCCAGTGTCATTCCCCTGTTCAAAAAGGGCGACCCTACGTCACCTGTCAACTATCGTCCAATCAGTCTTACTAGCTGTATTCCCAAACTGATGGAATCCTGTGTCAGAGAAACACTTAGGAACTTCTTGAGATCTCACAGCCTCATCCGGCCCTCGTAATTTGGATTATCCCTAACTCCAGCTGCTATGATCAGCTTATCGAGTTCCTTGAAGACATTTCCCGGATCACTGACAGCGGCTCATGGGTTCATATTGTTTACCTTCGCTAAGGCTTTTAATTCTGTGCCACACAAAAGACTTATGGTGGAACTCTCTGCAATGGGTGTGAAGGATGATCTTTTCAACTGGTTTGAATACTTCATTCTCAGCCGAAAAGAGGTAGTCACGGTTCTAGGACTGCATTCTTCACCATATGTGATGTCATCTGGTGTAGCACAGGGATCTGTTCTTGGTCCCCTTTTGTTTGTTGCATACATTAATGACATAGATGTCAACTTAAAGAATGCCACAGTACTAAAATATGCAGATGACATCAAGCTGTACCTTGAAATCAAAAGGACAGATCCTGAAATCTATAACTCTTTCCTGGACACAATACAGCAATGGATCACAGACTGGAAACTGAAGCTGGCTGTGGACAAGTGTACCACCATGCATTTTTGGAGGAAAAAATCCAGCGTCCACATACTCCCTCCACAACACTGATATCAAGAAGTCCTCTTGTTAACGTGACCTGGGCATTACTGTCAGCAGCAATTTGCGTTGGGCTAAGCATATCTCTAAAATTGTCAAGAAGGCCGAGGGTGTCTTGGCATCACTCAGCAAGACCTTTGTTAGCCATCTATTTAAAGCTGTATACAGCTATGGTACAACCACACTTGGTATTCGCATCATCAGTCTGGAAACCCTATCTTGCTCAGAATATTGACCTCCTGGAAACTGTTCATAGACGTGCAACCAAGTTTATACCCTCCATCAGACACCTACCATACTCTGAACGCCTTGCTTCCCTCTGCATGGATTCATTGAAGCTCCGACATCTGGTGATGGATTTGGGAAACACCCACAAAGTTATTAACCATCTCGCCAACAACAACCCTGAGCACCTTTTTGATCTCCATGTGTCTAACACACGTGGACATGTCTACAAAGTCAGAACACAGCACAGCTCCCATGACTTTCGGAAACATATTTTCACGCTTAGAGTTGCTGAAGCATGGAACAAACTGCCTGCGTCAGTTGTTAGCTGCCGAGACACTGCATCCTTTAAAACCCTCATGCTTCCCGAAATTCGCAAAAAACTACACCTGATGTCCCCTTCCATATACATGCACTGTTCATTTTCATTTTCCTGACGTTTGTACATTACCCTATGAACTATATATACACTTTTGATGAGTTGTAGTGCACCTGAGCACTGTACATAATATTTTCATTATTATTATATTATACGTAGTAGTTTTGATTTCCCAGTTTTCCCAGTTGCTACAATTTCACTTCTCAATTACTGCCAATATCCTTTAGATTTGCTTGATTTTAATAATTTTTCTGCCTCTCTCACAATATATATGACTTTGTATCTAGTCACAAAATATTGCTACTGTTGTTGTAATTTTCAGGATATCCAAGATTGGTGAAAACAGTAACCCTGGTAAAGACAAAACGCAAATAACTGGTGATGATGTTCAATTGAGTGACAATCCTAATTCAAACTTCACCAAAAGCATTCCAATTGTGATCTTTTTAGATACACTAAAGTTTTAAAAATTAAAAAGAACATGCTGGATATCCTTGTCACATTATGAGAATGTATCTGCTATTTCTAGTAGATGAAATGACCACCTAGAATGTCCCTCATTGGCTTCATCATCATCTTCAGTATTCAGAATTCCAATAAGGAAATTATAGGCTTACGTTTATTACATCACAGAAGCATTCATGGAAAAGATGAAAAACAAATCTATAATTTTAAAGTAAAATGAAAGTCAAAAGCTATATATAGTATAGGAGGGGAAATGCACGTTAAATGATGATGATGTATGTTTATATAAATTCATATATATATTCACATACACTATATATATATATATATATATGAACAACCAGCATGTCATAAAACTGTCAGGAGCAAGCAGATGGTATTTGATATATTATTTATTAGCATTAGGAAGAAGTAATAATGTCTTTCTTATTGATTCCATATTTCTGAACAGCTCAACTCCAATTGCTTGCCATACAGTATATTTATTTATATATTTATTTATTTTATTTATTAATTTTGTTTTTACAGATTTCCTTCACTCACTCCTTTTGGATCCATCCTATTAGCTACTTCTTCATTGGTCAATTGAAATGTTGCCAAATTTCCACTATTTTCAATGGATCTAATTCTATTTAAAACTATGGAAAATATTTGGCAATATTTTAAATCTCATGGATTTTTACCTTTGAAGTAATAGAAGGAAAAAAAAAATGTTAGCAGGAAAAACTGGGTGGAGCAGTAAAAATATGTGTTAAGATATGGGTTTCCTCTTGGATTATATATCTATACATTATGATATAAGTGTATAAGTGCATGCAGACGTATTCTCATATACACACAGTCAGAGTTACACACAGAGACACACATTCACACATACATATACACATACATACATAAATACAATTATATAACCCTTTTCTATTTCAGTTTTTCCCCCTTTTTAGTTAAATTTGAAATTTCTGATTTACTTACATCTATGAAGCAGTACATAAATAAATGCATACCTCAACACCAGAATAAAACTTTTAAAAATAATAAATTTAGAAAAAGAAAATATTTAGTGAAAAATTACTTTAATTCCAATATCTGTTAAAAAGTTAGAAACAAAACTCAAAATCTTTATTGGAAAATATAAAGAAAATTCTACAGATGTTTGTACCTATTTATGTATGTGCATACATATTTCTGTGTGTATGCATGCATGTATGTATGCATATGTCTGTGTCTTCTTTTCATCAAATGCTTGTGTATGCTTTTGCATTTCAATAGAATATTGAAAAACAAAATAATAATAAATATATCAGACTGGGTACAAAGCAAAATGTTCAAAATTGATTTTTATCTCCAAATTTCTTCTGCTGTTCCTTCTTTTTTATTGATTAAAGGTGACGTGTGTATGCTATGCAAATGTCCGGCATGCAATAAATGTAGTTCGGAACTTAGAAAACATATTGAATCTGAGCCTTATTTTCCTCTAAAATCCATATTGATACATTTGAATGTAGCATGGAGAAAAAGAGACTATATAGATATACAATGACATGAAGCTCATTTCAAATTAGAAATCAACTCAAAAAAGATTTTGTAAATATATTTGAAATCTTTTCACGTATATTCATCATAAACAGAGTTTTCTTTTCAGTTATTTGGAAAATTTCAATTCATCTCATATTGCATTTTATTATCTTGAAAGTAATTAATTAGAGAATTGTTTTTGTTGAAACATAATGGAAGAATCTGGAATCACAGGGTCTTATTGTAAGCTTGGTGAACACTAGAGTCCTAATAGGTGGGAAGGATGACAGGAACCTGTTATCATGTTCTTGTTTGATACTTCAATATGACATACACAGTGTAATCTATGGATACACAGGAGATATACTGAAAGTACATGCAAGTTGATGGAAATGGTAGATTTTGGATGTGGAAAATGTACGGGAAAAGTAAGCTCTAGGAGCATGTGTAAAATGGATATATTCAATTGCTCAAGAAGCTACTTAGACATTGTTGATGGATTTTGTTGCCAAAGGGACCTGGTCTGCAAAGGTAGGGGATACTCTAAAGGTGTGGTAGCCAGAGTCAGAACAGCTTAGAGAAGGATTAAAGGACTAGTAACTCTGCTGACAATAGATAGCTTCTTTTATTGGAGTGAGGGCTAGGTTCTGTGATATTTTCCTATGAATAGTGATGCTGTATGATAATGGCATTACTGCAGAAACGAAGGATGAGTATGTTCTAAAGGTTGTGCAGAGCATAACAGCTGAATAAAGCAGTGCAGTGAAAGCTCAGTAGGTGGACTCATAGAAGTGGCATTTCTCCTTCTCCCCCACATCACCCCTTTGAACTCCACCGCACCTGTCATACACCTATGATATCATACTATCATCTTCCCCAATCTGTTGTCACTCATGGCATTATACTTATCTTTCATACCTTCCAATCCTATTCTCCACCCTAGTGTTGAATCCATGATAATGGAATTGGTGATGAGAGGGGATAGCAGCAGTAAAGCACACACCAAAAAGGGTTGGGAGAAACCTTCAGTTTCATACAATAACCTCTCTAGGGCTGGTGCCATAAAAATGAACCCAGTAGACCCAGTTAGGTTCTTAAGGGAAAAAAGGACATTCGTTTGTAGAAACCATGCCAAAAATGGTTAAGAAAACTCTTCAGTTGTGTGAAGGGCACACTAATCTACCTAGTGTTGATAAGATGATAAACATCACCAGTACAGTTTCTAAATTTGTTGGTGGTAGGAAAGCCATCCAGACATAGGAAGCATGCCAAACAAATGATAAAGAAGACTCTGCAGTTGTGTCAAATATATAATGACATCTCTATAGCTGGGTCCACAATGAAATGCACTGTGCACACTATGGAGCACATAAATGTATGTAAGTAAAGTACAGCCTCGTCTCCAACCCTCTAATAGATGAGTGATTGCAATTATGTAATGATTTTGTCTGTGATATTATGTACTCTCATCCTTTCTGGTAGGGGAAATGGATGTTAAATAATAAGGATGATGATACACCATTTGTGTTGTCGTTTAGTTGCAGATCAACTCAGTTCAAATAGGCTTCTGGTCAAAAACAATTCACTCAATGCTATCTTATTCATTTTTCTTTGATTTGTTTTTTTCAAGTTTATCCTTTAAACCTACAAGGCCACATTTACATAAAAGAAGTTTACTACCTGCTAAAATATACTAACATATATATTATGTTAACTTCACATTCAGATGCAATCGTCAGTTAAGGATAGTTTGTAGTGACATATCTGTTACTGTTGGATCATCCAAAAGAAATTCTCCTACAGCCCATTTATTATTTACAGATGATACTAACAAGTAACTTTGTGTTAAGTTGCTTAGATATAGTGACATATTACCATTGAAAGACTTTTTTCTATCTTTCAATTTTTGTTTATTCCTTAGTAGCTAAACCCTTAAAAGTTTCTAGCATGCCTTTCAGGTTGCAGTCCAACCCAAAATATCAAAATTATATTAATCTAGAGGGAGCATCAGAATAAGAGGCATTTGATAGTGTTGTTTCATTGTGTCGTATCTTGTATGTTTTCCTTCTTTATTTGCTCCCTCTCTCTCTCTCTCTCTATATATATATATATACACATATATATATACACATTAATTTATTATGAGAACAGTTTAAAGTTTAAGCAAAGAATCACTGCTTTCACCCTTAACAGGATTTTCTGAAACTGAAAAAAATCAGTCTCTGTATGCAGAAGTAAGTATATCAAAAAACGTTACAACCGAAGGAAAACAGGAAGACAATACGTTGGTTTGTGAAGATGCTCCCTGACAATGGACGTGAAAAAAGCGAATATAATTATGTTGTTATGTGGAGCAAGAAGAACAAATTTCTTGCAAAGACAAAAACAAATTTATGCTATAAAAGAAATAATTAGACTAATACTCTATTTAGAATAACCAAATGATTTCCAGTTCCAGAGTTTGAGGTAATGTAAATAAAATTGTTAAACGAAAATGATAGAGGTTATTAATAATAGTAGTAAAAGTAAATAATGATTAAAACATTAAAGTATTGTTAAAAGATTTAGGCCTGTGCATAACTATGCACTTACACATGCATACATATATACACATACATACACATACATATATACACACACACATTATATATATATATACATATACCTATACACACTTACATGCACATGTACGCATACATATACACACATACACAAACATATGGATAAGATGTACATACATATACAAATAAATAATGGTATAAACATAAAATATACTTAGCTACCACATCATGACGTATATTGTCTGCATATTGTCCGTACTATACGTCAGGATATAATGTAGGGCTGTATACACGAAGGTTTTATGCAATATGTGTTTACAAGCCGAAATCGCCTCAGATTTTTTGTTTAAGATTTGATCATTGGTGTAGAGTATTTCTAGGGTTGTGGCGGTGCAAAGATCATATGGTCTTTTGTTTCCATTATACGATCAAATCTTAAGCTAGCGATCTTGTCCATTAGTTTATGTAAGAGGTATAAGCCGACAACGTCTGTGATTTAGGCGGGATCGTTTGACCCCATCGTAATGTCAAAGCTCTCGTGTCTAGTTTGTCTCTCCCATAGTTAATCGTTGAATTCTAGTCATGTTTTCCTAGCTACTATAATGATGTCAATTTCCTTTCTAATTTGTTACCAGCAAATATTCCTATATGATAGTTATCTAGATGCACTGCTGGCATATATACATACACCTGAGTTTGTGTGTATATATATATGTGTGTACACCCATGTACACTGATATAGTCATATGGATGTGCAGGCCTATAAGCATGCATATTTCGTAGTGTGTACATATGCAGAGATACAGACATGTGTGTTGGTGTGTATCTGTAACTACACATCCTATGTGTAAGTGCGTGTGCCAGTGTATAAGCCAACCAATATAGCTAGTGTAGCAAATATTTCATGTACCCATTCACACATATATATATATATGTGTGTATGCATGTGTGAGTGTCTTGGTGTATGTGTGTGTATGTATGTGCATATATATATATAATTCAAGCATGTTTTACAGTGTGAGGACCAGAACAGGAGGTGTTCAGGATTGCGAGGCAGTGTGTTAGTGAAAATTACGATGTCATTGGTGAGAAGTGTGTCCAGGATGATAAGGTGCACTTGCACTCACAGATGCTGAGAAGATAGAAGTGTGGAAGAGCCATTATGAAAGATTACTGAATGAAGAGAATGTATGGGAGAAAGAGACCCTACCCCAAGCAGACTCCATTGAAGGCCCAGCAGTACAAGTCAGTAGCAATGTAGTTAGTAAGGCAATTAAGAATATGAAAACTGGGAAACCATCTGGTCTATCAGGAACAGTTGCTGAAATGCTGAAAGCTTGTGTGTCAGTAGGACACACAATAACCACGCATATTGTAAGCCAAGTAATACTAGATGGCATCATACCATATGAGTGGCACAGCAGCATCATTGTAAATTCTTATAAGGGTAAAGGGGATGTGCTAGGTAGAGGTAACTATAGAAGTATATTATCGTTTTGCAGGCTATAATGGAGAGTTTAAGACTAGCTGCCCATGGGAACTTCTGTACGTGGATGATCTTATGCTCATAACTGAATCCATGGTGGAACTAGAAAAGAAATTCCAAACATCGAAGCAGGACCTAGAAAGAAGGGGTCTTAAAGTCAACCTGACAAAGACTAAGGTCGTAGTAGGTAGAAGAGAAAACAGAACCCACATCTCCTCAGGGAAATGGCCTTGTAGGGAAGGCATTGGTAGAAATTCCATCCTCTGCCCCATATGCAAAATGTGGGTACACAAGAGAGGTAGTGGGATCTCTGGAGGTTTTACGTGTGGCAGTTGCACTAGAACAGTACGCAGCAAACGACCGCAGGAAACAAGCACTACAAAATTCTCAGAGGGCTCTGTAGAAACAGTAGACAGCTTCTGCTACCTAGATGACTGAATTAGCAGCAGAGATGGGTGTTCTGAAAGTACAGTAGCCAGTGTAAGAACGGGATGGAGGAAGTTCAGGGAGCTATTACCACTGCTAGCTACAAAAGTCTTCTACCTCAGAATGAAAGGCAGACTGTATGATGCGTGCATACATACAGCTATGTTGCATGGTAGTGAGACTTGGGCACTGTGTGCAGAAGACTTGCGTAGATTGGGAAGAAATGAGGCCTGCATGCTTCGATGGATGTGTAATAGTAATGTGTGAGAACAGCGAAGCATAAATGAACTGAGAGAGAAACTAGGCATAAGAGGAATTAAATGCTATGTGCAGGAGAGGAGATTGCGTTGGTATGGACATGTGTTGCATATGAAGGATGACAGCTGCATAAAGAAGTGCATATCGCTCAAAGTCTTGGAATCCTTGGAATGGGGAGACCCAGGAAGACCTGGGATGAGGTGATAAAAGCCGACCTTGCCCAATTGCACCTCTCAGAGGAGATGACACATGACCGTGATCTCTGGTGATATGCAGTAATACAGATGACCTGACTTCCCCCGAGCACAAGCTGAAGCATATGTACAGTATTCCCCACCCCCAACACCCCTTTAACCCTCCTCCCCAGCCCACACTGTAAAGTGGACATGTAAAAGACACTGCAAAAAGCACCAAACCCTCAGTGGATTTGGTTGGCATCAGGAAGGTCATCTAGCTGTAGAAAACCAGCCAGAAACACCCCTATATGAGCAAGACACAGTCAACCAACACAGCTTGCCTCAAAATAGGACCCGTCTAACCCATGCTAGTGTGAAAGATGGACGTTAATCGATGATGATGATATGTGTGTGTGTGTGTGTGTGTGTGTGTGTATGTATGTGCATGTGTGTGTGCATGTGTGCACATGTATACTTATATTCTTTTCACACACTATACACTGTACCGGTGCATCCTGTCATTACCACAGCAGAGGTTTGATGAGCTTTTGATTCCATAGTCGGGCTAGATCGATACAAATTGAACTTTGAACTGATCAATAGTGAAACACGTGTCACTACTCAATAAATGTAATGATGACATAACAAAGACCGGTGGATCTACTCCCTCTTTTGGCTTCTGTCACGCGGGCCCAGCTAACAGCTTTGGCCCCCTCGTTTCCCAGAGCACGTATTTTGCTTCGGACGATGCAGCCTTCGTGTTTCGCGTCGAAGAACTGGCCCAGGGCCGTTCTCGACTCTAGCACTCTGGCCACGTCGCCGCTTCTAATTGCCTCTTCTACACTATCTACCAACTCCCTTTCCTTCCTATTTCTATTTGAGGTAACTCCTTACTAAATTCTATAGAGACTACTCTAATCTCTCTTTTGAGAGATCCCCACCACCTGCTGTTGACGATAGCGCTCCCTGTAAGCCTTACTGCCGGTAAGGACAAGTTGAGTTTCCAGTAACCGGGTCCCTGTCTATGCGTTCTGTCAAGGTTGACCATGCAGGTCACTAACTCGTGGTCTGAATAGCCAACCATGCGCATTTTTGGACAACTTAAAATGTCCTTATCCTTATTTCTAACTAAGAACCTATCTAGGTACGACCTAGATGATCCGCTAAGGTTTGCCCAAGTCCAGGTTGGCGAAGTCGGAAACCTAGTTGATATCTATCGGCCAGGTCAAATCGACCGATTAACCCTTTGAGGCTATTACACACCTCTCTATCGGGACAGGCCCCTACGTAGTCCCAACGTGCATCTAGGATACCATTCCAGTCCCCCACTAATAGCAATGAGCGGGACGTCCCTAGAAAAGTCTCCAGACGATGGAAGAAGTCCGGCCGCATTGACCCGAAAGGGCCGTAGACGGCTACCAACCTAAACGCTCCGCCTTCACCACTGCCAAGGTCCAGAACCACTAGTCGACCCTCCGAGTCCAAATGTACCGTCTGTGTTGCGAGACCCAGATGTTTTTGCAGCAGAACGACAACCCCACCCCCACCTCGGGCTGGCAGAGAGATGCGTGCATCTCAAAGTCATCAAAGGTGGGGGGCCAGCTGTCGCACGTTGCTGATCCGGGCCTCGCAAATAACCATCACATCTATACGTTGTGACCCGAGGTCTTTTAGAAGCATTGCTTGCTTCCAAGTTGAGCCCAGGCCACGTCCATCCGACAAGGGTGATGTCTCTCCTCCCTTCTGTATGTAATGACTCTAGAGCCATTGCTGCGGAAGTTGGAGTTGTTGCAGGGCATCCCGTTGGAACCGGGATTGCGGAAAGCGGTGTCGGCCTACGCCGATGACGTAACAGTAATTGTGTCGAAGCCTCGGAAATCGGGGCGATCGGCACCTTACTGGAGGAGTACGAAAGGTTTACAGGGGCTAAGCTGAACCGGGACAAGTCGATCGGTCTGCAACTCGGCACGTGGAGGGGCAGATCCATGCCCTCCGATGGCGTCGTTGGGCGCTGGACGGAGGGACCGGTGAAGTTGCTCGGGGTCTGGTTCGGACCAGACCTCCAGGTGGAGAAGAACTGGGGTGAGGTAACGAACAGGGTGTTTGCACTGACCCAGAAGTGGGCCGAGTGCAAACTGTCCCTGAAAGGTCGGGTGGAGGTGGCGAACACTTATATAGCGTCCGTCATCTACTACCGCCTGACCGTTGTGCCTTGCCTAAGGGAAATGCTCGCCAAAATGGAGCGTGCACTCTTCCAATTCCTTTGGAAGAAGCGGGCTCCTATGGTGAGGAGATCCATCTGCTGTCAACACCCTTCGAAAGGAGGGCTGGGGATGCCGTGGCTAATGATACGTAAACACGCACTAAGGCTACGGCCCCTCCAGGTATTCCTCACCGGTCAACCGCTGTGGGCCCCGTTCGTGAGGCGAGCCTTTCCCCGACTCGTCTTGCTCACCGTGCTGCAATCCTGGGTCAAGCAAAGACCGAGAAAACTGGGCGCCTGGCACACCGAGTGTGCCCAGGCGCTCACGGCTCTCTGGCAGGCGGACCCGGCTGTCAGTGGAGAATCCACCTCGTCATTCTATAGAGGGCTGGTGGTTAGCAGGTGCGACAACGCCCTCGGAGAAGCCCTAGGCATGGAGGAAGACGAACTGGCCAACCTGTTCGGTAGGACATTCAGCCCGGGACCCATCGATAAATTCCAGAGATCCCTGGCCTGGCAGTGCTACAGAAGGGCTCTGCCCGTTCGAGAAAGGCTCTACAGACACGGGCGCCCGGGTAGGGACCCCTCGAAAAAGATCTGTCCCAGATGCGTGTGCGACGAAGAAACCGTTGCACACGCATTGGTACACTGCTCGGGCATTGCTTATCTGTGGGGCTATGTCGAACAACTGCTGTCAAGGGTTGGACCGATCCGGTTGACCACCGAGTCTATTGTAACGATCAAGCCACCTCCCCTCTTCAAAAACGAAGGAGAGGCGGTGTTTCTGTGCGTAATAGCCATGGCGAAAGAGGTTGTATGGTGGACGCGTTTGAAAGGACTGAGGTCAGACGCCTTTATCTCTGGCCAACAACTTGTCCGTTTCTTCCGATATCATTTCGGAAGAAGGATCAGGATGGAGAGAGAGGTGCTGCACTCCAGCCGTTTTTATGAAAGATGGGTGAAAGTGGCGAGAATGGCCCGTGTGAATGGGCCTTCACTCTACATCAGACTATAGGTGAGGAAGATGAAATATCAAGGGAGCATTTCCTCTCTGTGCTCCTGAGGAGAAGGGTTGCACACTTTTTTCGGGTGTGTGTGCGCCCCCACAAGGCGCCTCCTCCCTATTGATGATTTTGTTATTAAATTTATTTTTGTTATATTTTATTTTATTTTCATATCTTGTTATTGCCTCCTCCTTATTGAGGACGCCTTTTTATGTAAACTCCCCCCATTGTACTTGTCCCACTGTTTGATGCCCTGGTGGCAAATAAAAAGAAAGTTATATATTAACCTCATCTAGCCCTCTTCGGATGTTAGTCTTCACATTTATTATTACTATATATATATATATATATATATATATATATATATATATATATATATATATAGAGAGAGAGAGAGAGAGAGAGAGAGAGAGAGAGAGAGAGAGAGAGAGAAAGTGGAATTGGAAATAGCACGGAAAAGTATATTTAAACGATCTGCTTTTCTTTTTTCTTCTTTGATTCGTTAAAGTGACAGGCAGTATCAGTAGAGGGTCGGACGCCATGCTGTCCAGCATAGTTACGTCCCTTTACGATCTGAGTTAAAATCCCGCCGAGGTTGACTTTGCTTTCATCCTTACGGGTTCGATAAAATAAAGTACCTGTAATGCACTGGGTATTTGCTGGCCGTGTGCCTAAAGTAGAGACAATTATTGAAAAGTTGAGGGGAACAATTTTTAGAAAAAAAAAAAGGTGTTTTATAATATATATATAATTTAACTACTTTTCATGTATCAGTATAATCCATCTTACCAAATGTTGAATATTACAATTAAATAGAATTACAAATTAAAGACTTAAAATTAAGTGCTGAAGCAGGTTTATTCATCTTTCTTGTTTTGAAGATTGAACATTATATAGAGAGAGATGTAATCATAGCAGTAGTAGTAGTGGTGGAAGTTGTGTCTTTTCACAGAACAAAATTATTTTTAAGTAGAGGGAAATTTCTGTATATATGTGTGTGTATATCTCACTTGTGTTAAAAGACTGGTCAAGAGTTCAGTTGAGGGTGGCAAAGAAGGAAAATGTAAGCTAGAGGCAAATTCTATGGGTGAGAGAGATAAATGTCATTGACAAAAGTAGGTTTGTAAAATAACTATTTTTGGGATATAGTTTTAGAGCGTATGAGTGTGTATGTGTGAGTGTGTATATATATATATATATATATATATATATATATATATATATATATATATATACATGAGATAAATTACTGGTATCCATTTTTTATGGGCAACTTTTCACCTTGAACTCTCTCTGATGAAATGCATCAGAGTGAAATTATGAATTATATAATAATTGTTTCTACTCTTGGCATAAGGCCATCAATTATCCCAGTGCATTACTGGTGCTTTATTTTATCCAGCCCATAAGGATGAAAGGCAAAGTTAACTTCAGTGGGATCTGAACGCAGGCTGTAAAGGGCCATGACTCTATGCTGCGAAGCATGTTTCCCAATGCTATATCGATGCAGCCAATATAATAATCGTTTCTACTATTGGTATAAGGCCAGCAATTATCCGAGTGTATTATTGGTACTTTATTTTATCGACCCCGTAAGGATGAAAGGCAAAGTTAACCTCAACGGGATTTGAACTCAGAACGTAAAGGACCGTAACTCTATTCTGCAAAGCATGGCGTCCGACCCTCTACCGATACTGCCAATCATAATGCAGATTCTATAGGCCATCAGTTACACAATGTATTGAAGCACATGTAAGAGAATCTCAAGTATTAATAAATGTATCATTGAACATAAACAATTGTGTCTTGTCTTTGCAATAACCATATATATATATATATATATATATATACACACACACATACACTCATATATATATATGAGTGTGTGTGTGTATGTGTGTATGTGTGTATGTATATGTATATGAGTATAGCAATATAATAACAGGCTTGAAGATGTTTAGAGAGCTTTTCTCTCAAAAGTGAAGGGTAGACTATGTTGTGTTGAGAAATTCAATGCAACATGGTGGTAAGGCACGAAACTTAACCACAGAAGACTTGCAAAGGATAGAAAGAAATGAATTCAGTGTGCTCTAATGGATGAGTAATGTTAGTGTGCACGATATAGTATATGCAAAATGAGGAGAAAACTTGGTGTAAGAGGAATTGTATGTAGTGTGCAAGACTTGTCAGTTGGTATGTAGACTTGATTCATATGGAAGATAGCAGCTGAATGAAGCATGCACAGAAATCCCAGTGGCTGGGATCCTTGCAAGAGGAAAATCCAGAGGGACTTGGAATGAGATTGTAAAGACTGACTTTAACAGACTAAGCAACAGAGATAATAAAGGGCCACAATTATTCTTGAACACAGAAAGACTCTAACATGTGTACTAAAAAATTGAAGGTGTATTACAGTTGCATGAAGAATATCTCAATTGCCAGTAATATTCATAATACAAAAATATTGCAAACAAATGTAAAATGAAGAGGGCAAATATTCAATTCTCAATGTATAGATCTTTGTTCCCTAAAGAACAAGCATCTAGTGAAAAGCATTGTATACCATGTGGATGTCTTCAGTAGAGTCTCATCAAGTTTCAATGGTTTTGTATTGCACTCTAGAAATTCAGAAAGAAATATGACAGCAGCACAAGAACACTGAAAGATAACATACAGGCTTTTAATAATGTATCAAAAGGCTGCACTCATTGTATTACAGAGAACTCCACATCATTGGCCATGTTCTATGCTATCAGGTTGCAAATAGCCCATGAGATGACAATGGGTAGTAAGCATAATACTTGCAAGAGTTTCTTATACTGCTGGGAAGAAGGAGAGAAAAATCTTTAGACCAAAGACCTAACTTGAAAATTGGAAAGAGAAGAAATCCTCTAAAGGCAACAAAAGGCCAAGTGGTAGTGTTAAACCAGGCAGCCGATTACATCTATCACCAAAGAACAGAAATAAATCATCATTCAAGATGCTTCACAATTTCTATCAAACATAAATGTAAACAATCTCACTAGAGATCATTTATGATCATGACTGTACTTAAAATAAATTAGACCAAATAAGACCAAAATCAAAAGTTTGCTTTCATTAGAAATATATTCTTTCATTGAGTATTTTTCTCCAGTATTTTAATTGTATGTTCTTATCAAAACTGTTTCTCTTATATGTCCGATTAGTTCAGCATTCTGGTAAACTAATGTATTTTTCTTTGCAGGGGTGGCGATGATAACATCACATATATTAAGTAAAAGAAAATATCACAGTACTGCAAAACAAATTATGCAATATTTCCCTCAAAATCTAGTTTTATAAAAGCCCATAAAATATTAGGTTTTATATCCTGTACATGTATCGATTTAGATTATAGAACAACGTGATTACTTGATGTCAGAGGTTCATCCCCATGACAATATTGACTGATTTTTGAATTTCTAAATAGCATAAGAAATGATTAGCATTGTATGGAAAAATCTATACATATTCTCAATAGAGTGCCAAATATGCAAAACAAAAAAAGCTACAGAAGAATATATATGTACATATATATATATATACATACACCTTTCTAATACATACTATCAATACGTTAAGTAATACCAAATAAAGGTGTACTAATGTATTCTTAATATTCATAACATATGCCTAAGACTTCTTCTTTCGAATTATGAAAATAAATCCATGAAGGAAATATTGATGTCGAAGCTGCAAGCCCTCCATTTCCTTTTGTTTTTAATTTTCAGTAGTATCATCTAAAAACAAACATAAAATCAATGTTGCAGATTTTTATATATTTGCACATTATTCTTTACAGACATCTAAAGAGATACTGAAATTCTTAAGAAGACCATTCACTACTCAAGCACAAAAGTCTGGCAACACCAAATCACCAAGGAAGACATTTCTTTGTCATTTGAACTGCTAGGATAGCCGTCAAACATTCCTTAAATGACTACCTTTTTATTATACATAATGATAAACACACTTTAGGTAATATAGTCTCATGTAGCTCCCAAAAGATGACATGGCTGCAATTCCTTTGATTATGTCTGCTTTGATGACGATTGATCTGAAGTTAAATGACAATAACTATAGGAGAAATATCAGTCAAATATCCTTCAAGTTATATTATACTATCGTTAAAAGAGAAAGCATATTTCATAATATAGTCCTAAATAATCAATACTCAAGATGATGGGATGAACATGTGGGGATTGCCTTCTATCATAGCTTGACTCAGCTTACTCTATCAATGTCTATTATCATAGGTCTACTTGGTCTATTCTCAGGTCAGGCTTCTGCCTCTTACTGATACCAGGTAACCTAGTATAACATGCTTCATGGTTGATTGCCTGGTAAATAAACCAACTCCCCAACTAAACCCCAATCTGGTGAGGAGGGTAAGTAGAACCCAAGCGGCACAAAAACAAGAGCTTTTAAAAGGGCAGATGAACTACTCTGAGTCAATGGCACTCCACCCCCAACTATGGGTTAAATAGCCTCACCAACCTGCAACTGCCAAAGGTGGTGAGCATGGCTACACCCCTGACATGACCAAACAGAAAATAGTGGAAATCAACCAAGGAGGGGTTCCTCCAACAGAAGTGAAAAGGCCCTGGATTGGATTGGACTTAGTCTAGATTGATATATGGCTAAAAAAATAACAGCATCAACATGTGAATATACTTTCACTCAAAACATTTAGACTTGTTTTCTCCACTGAACAATTGTGTTTAACCTCTTTAACACTAAACTGTCTGTTTCTATGTACAGAAATGTTTATTTTGAAGTGTTTATATTTATCAAAAACCTACCAAGATAGTTTTATGTAGAAAGTTAGTGATCCAAATGGCAACTTAATAATGAGAAATTCATATTACTAATCCACTCCAAATTATTAATTATAATACTTTCAAAATTATCGTTCATTTGAAATATGAAACAAAAGTTTTAAAAAGAAAACAATGAAGGATACGTACAAAAGCAACTGCTATGTTAAATGAAAATTGTGTACTTGAATATATCTTGTACATAATTAAAAACAATAACCAATTACATGCTTGTTTTCTAAATTAAACAAATTATTACTGCTTTTATTGCAAGAATATCTTTGAAATATCTTGAATTCACATATTTTTTCATATTCATTCAAACTAAATATTTGTTTTTTCCCGTTGTTTTGTTATTCTTTCTATTGATACATAGCAAAAGATACATATGATAATTTCTAACATCACTTTTTTAAAATATTATAGTTTCTAAATTGAGCAAGCAATTTATCACAAGTAACTTTTAAAACTCACTTTATCTCATTAACCTTTAAAATCTGTCACATTTCTATTATCTTTTTTTTTTTTCTTAAAAAAAAAAAGTAGTAAATTAAAATGAGAATTTAGCATAGGCTTAGTGTTTTAATTGCTATGTCATAAAAGGTTTGATATCTTTGCACTACGTCTTTGAAACGTGGAAGGCAACAAAAGAGATAACTGAATTACTCCAATACAGCATAATAATACTATACTGTAACAAGCGGAGAACAATATTGAGTTTCTTTGCGATTGTTATGATGATGCAACTAGAAAGAAGGCGAAAAAGTGAAAAAGGACAAAAAAGAAAAGTAAAAAATGGAAATACATTTTTTATTTTTTATCAGTAAATTGAATTTGGTCTGGTGTTGAAGACTTGGAATATAATTACAATGTAAGACAACCACAAGATTGTATATTTGATACTATCATACTTTACTTTTCTTCAGACTCTACACCTAACTGGCATGCTGAGCTGATAACAATGAGATGGTTGAAGTACTTCATAATAATTAATGTTTCTAACAAGAAATGTTGTAGTTTCTATTGCTATAATGTCATGATATTAAAAAAAATGGTAGACCATTTTGTTCAATGAAACTTGAAAACTATCACAATCACACACCACACACACATACACACATACATACAAATGATACATAACTCATAAATACAAACGAAAAGTGAAGTAGTCAAACATGGGTAGTAGATACAAGGGATATAAGAAAACTGGATAGAAGAAACAGGTAAGCATGCTCCAATGGAAGTGTAATGTTAGTGTGCATAAATAGTAAAGCATAGATGAGCTGATAAAAAATTGATCATCAGAAGAATCAGATGTAGAGTACAAGAGCAATATTTATATTGGTAAAGGCAGGTGATGCATAAAGATTATGATAAATGGGTAAAAGAAAGCTAAGGATACCAGTTGAAGAAGTTGCCGTCAAAGAAAACCAAGGAAGATCGAGCAGAAGTGGAGAGATTTGATCTCAAAACACTGAACTTCATAGAGAAGAGGAAGGAATACAATAGAGGACAGCTGTACTTGAACAGACTCCATAAATCCAGGCAGACATGGAAAAAAACAGATGTAAAATGATGGTGATGATAATGATAAACTACAAAAACTACTATCAATAAACTTTAAGGGTTAATTCATGAAGAATTTATAAATGGCTGTTATCACACTACACTATAGCCAACAATGTGTCTCAGAAATAATATGAAAACAGTCATAGTTTACATTAGTCTTTGATCCACAAAGACAGCGACAGAATAACCATTTAAACACTAAGTTCTGAAATTTAAATTAAAAAAGACGGATTGAATGGAAACAACAAGGTAAGAATAATGTGAAGAATATCAATCTTATATAGAAAAACATTTTCATTTCTATTTTATATTTTCTGTTCATCTTAAAACATAAAAAAATATAACATGCACATGTGTGTGTGCTTGTGTGTGTTGTGTATGTGTGTGCATGCATGTGCACTTGGAATAAATCTGTTCATTTTGATAATGAGTGCTCCAGCCTGCTCATGAAATTAATATGCATGTGGTTTAGCATTCCATAGACACATGTACAATTCATATAATTTTTATGGAGATTCAGTGTGATTGGGTGACAAAATTGGCCCATTTAATTAAAGATGTAATAAATCTGACAGAATTCTAAATAATTTCAGTCTACACAATTTCATACACAAAGCCTGGTTTAAACTAAGTTTAAATGAGAATTACTCGAAAATGTTGTACAGTGAAATTGAACCTGAAAATATGATTGGAAATACACTGCTTCACCATTTGGCAATGCTATATTCACAGCATGTTTATGTTATATAAATGGGGAGAGGGGTGTAAACACAGGCACAGACACACACACACGCACACACACATATATATATATATATATGCAGGGTGAGACAAAAGTCACTTAATACCTATTTTTATTAATAGAATATTTCACATAAACTCAAATCTATTTTTTTTATCTTTAAATTAAATTTCATAATTGGATCTTGTTTTCATTCAACTTTAATCTGAAAGAAAGAAAAATTAATAATAAACAAAATTATTAATTTTCTTTAATAGGAAGGGACTTTTGGCCCACCCAGTATGTATATATATATATATATATATATATATATATGTGTGTGTGTGTGTGTGTGTGTGTGTGTGTGTGTGTGTGTGTGTGTGTGTACATGTTATTATTTCACTTTAATGGTCCCCATTCTGATTAGGATTTGATAGTTTTTGTGAAGGTGAACATTTACATATTGTCATGGCAATTAGTTTTGCAACAGGAAGCATTCACTACTGTTCATCTTTAAAATGTAAAATGTAAGATATGTAGAGTTAGGCAAATAACATTTGTGTTACCCAGACGCAATATAAAAGCAGTAAATAAAGCAGGATTTAATGACAAACTGGTGCATTGTCCAAATGTTTAACCTCATAACATCTACTTCCCTCATGAATAAATACACACTCACACAAATGGATTAGCAGAGTCATATGAACAAATTATCAGCACTGTTAGAGCATATTATAGAAGGCCTTGTGGCATTTGTTTCAGGTATTGGCATTCTGGGTTGAAAATCTTTAAATATCAATTTTGAATTCATCATTTCAAGGTGGAGGATTGGTGAACTTGTTAGCACATTCGACCAGATACTAGTAGTTTATGTTTTATTTGTCTAGGTTTGCAGTTCACAGTTTGAGGTCATCGTCGATGTTGGACCTTTGTAAAGACTTGAAGATCAGTCTCTTTATTGCTACAGTGGAGTCTGTGCTGCTGTAAGTGTCTGAGGATTGGAAACTGATCAAGAGATTCACTCAGATGGTGGATGGATGCTACATGAGGGTACTGAGGATAGTTTTGAACATTAATAAGTATGCACTGAGCATGAAGAACTCAGAGCTGTACTGGAGACTCCCAAATGTCAGCTCGA